>JAVXUP010000400.1:0-497288 GCA_033070095.1 Escallonia herrerae | reverse complement strand
CCAATTGCCTGCTCGAGGTCACCACCCCTCGGTCCCGAATGCTTCGCCGTCCAGGCTGAATTACGTCACATCCCCTCCACGGCCTTAGTCTTCTCGGATGAAGACTTCCGCCGGTCGAGCATCACAATCGGCCGCTGTTTTTAGAATGTACTGTTAATGGCACGGGCTTCCGTCGTGCCTTGGTTGATTGCGGCGCCTCGATCAACATCATACCTCTCATCACCCTGCAACAGGCCGGCATTCCACCAAGGAAAATCATCCGTGACCCCGTCAAGATTACCGGCTTTGGACAGGGTCCTCAGTCGACCCTCGGCCATATCACTGTCGACCTCATGGTCGAAACTGTCCGTCGCGACACTACTTTTCACGTAATAGACAGCGAGTCTGCCTTTCACCTCCTGCTCGGGCGACCATGGATCCATGTTAACAAGGCCGTTCCCTCAACATACCACCAGTGTGTGAAGCTGGTAGCCGGTTCTACGGGGCATGAGGTAGCAATGACAATCCCTGCAACCAAAGCCCCCTTTGAATGCGCCGAATCTTATTTCGCCGAGGCCTCCTTCTTCACTAATTTTGCCGAGGATGGTGAGAATGCTACTCACATACATTCTACCAGGCTGCCAACCTGGGATGAGCTGTGCGGGGACAAGCCTCCCAAGGCCAAAACCGAGAAAAGTAACAAGAATAATGGATCAACCCCACCGCTTTCGCCTGCTGCCACGACCAATTCCCCCCCTTCTTCCCCCAAGTCCAAGAAGCAAAAGGCTGAGCCGGCCTTTCAACGTATCGTCAAGGACGGCAAAATCATCTATCAATTATGACGGTATGCAGGGGCTCCAGGTGGTCCCTCATCAGACCCCCTCGACCCCGACCCCCTTGGAGAGACTGAATGGTGCCGCACGGCCGAGCATTGCCAGCCAGATCCTGACCTCACCCCCGGCGCGGCACCACCTTGCTATGAGGACGGCCCTCGACCACAGGCTGAAGATATTGAAGAAATCAACCTGGCCGACCCGGGCGAAGAACCGCGGCACACCTACATTGGCACAAAACTCGCCCCGGCCGAAGAGAGGAATTGGTTTCCCTCCTGCATGAGTATCGTGATGTCTTGGCATGGAGCTACAATGAGATGCCCGGACTGGATCCTGCCTTAGTCACACACCATCTCAACATTGCTACCGGATCCGTCCCTATCCGACAACACCCGCGGACATTCCGCCCCGAGCTCGAATTGAAAATCAAGCAAGAGATTGAACGCCTTCTGCAGGCAGGCTTCATCGAACCTATCACTCACCCTATTTGGCTGGCTAATGTCGTCCCTGTACAAAAGAAAAATGGCCAAGTCCGCGTCTGTATTGACTTTCGGGACTTGAATAAGGCGTGCCCCAAGGACGAGTTTCCACTACCCAATATCGACATGCTTACGGAGGCCGCCGCCGGATATGAAACTTTATCTTTCATGGATGGGTTCGCAGGTTATAATCAGATTCGCATGAACCCCGACGACAGCGCCAAGACAGCCTTCCGCACTCCTATGGGTAATTTTTGTTGGAAAGTTATGCCTTTCGGCCTCAAGAATGCGGGTGCTACGTATCAAAGGGCTATGACAGCAATCTTCCATGACATGATACACCGTACTGTGGAAGACTACGTCGACGATCTTATTATCAAATCCAAGAAGGAAAGTGATCACCTCACCGACCTTCGAGCAGTCTTTGATCGTTGCCGCCAGTATAACATGCGGATGAATCCATTGAAATGTGCCTTTGGCGTCTCCTCCGACAAGTTCCTCGGCTTCTTGGTCAGTCGACAGGGCATCGACGTTGACCCTTCTAAAGCTGCCTCCATCCAAGAAATGCCCTCCCCCAAGAACACAAAGCAACTGAAGAGCTTCCTCGACAAGGTCTCTTACCTCCGACGCTTCATACCCGCACTGGCCGAGCTCATTTTGGCATTCCAACACTTGACGCGTAAAAGCGCACCATGGAATTGGGGTGCGCCCCAACAGCAAGCATTTGAACGAATTAAGGCGGTCCTCATGTCACCGCAAACCATGGTCGTACCACAACGGGGCATCCCACTCCTACTCTACCTGACTTCCACACCCAGATCCATCGGGGCTTTGCTTGCCCAAGAAGTCGAAGGTGTCGAGCGTCCTGTTTATTACCTCAGTAGAGTGATCAGGGGACCCGAAGCCAACTACTCCGAGCTCGAGAAACACTGTCTAGCCTTGGTGTACGCCTCGCAGAAATTCAGACATTACTTTCTGGCGCACCAGATCACACTCGTCACCAAGGCTGACCCACTCCGTTACATGCTTACGCGTCCCGCCCTGTCTGGTCGACTCACCCAGTGGTTGTTGCTATTGGCCGAATTCGGTTTATCTATCAAGAATCCTACAGCTCTGCGGAGCCAAGCACTTGCAGACCTCCTGGCCTTCTTCCCACGCCAACAATGTGAACCGACATCGGATCAACTGCCTGGGGAGGAGACAGCCCTGATCACCGACATCGATGAACTGTGGACGCTTGAATTCGACGGCTCTGCCACTAGCAAAGGTCCCAATGGCACACCCCTCCGGCAAGGGGGTGCCGGCATAGTCCTCCGGGCCCCAGACGGTGTTACCACTTCACTATCTTTCAAACTTGCATTCCCGGTGTCTAACAACGAAGCTGAATACGAGGCACTTGTCATTGGCCTCATGCTTGCCGTCAGTATGGGGGCTAAGGCGCTGTGTGTGAAAGAAGATTCAAATTTGGTCATGAAGCAGGCGGACGGAGAGTTCGCGGTCAAAGAACCAGCCTTGGCACCTTATCGTGCCTTGGTGCAACACTTGGAAGGAAGACTCGGCCATGTCCAGTATGAACATCACAATAGGTGCCACAACAGACATGCGGACAGCTTGGCCACGATCGCGTCAAAGATAGAAGTCGATGGTGAACAACGGATGCTAACCATCGTCAAGAGAATGGAACCATGCACAGCACTGAACCTAGTCCCGAGGGACGTTACTGCGGACGATTGGAGGCAACCGATTATCGACAAACTTAAAGCGCCATCTCTTGCTCATGCCTCCACCCTTACAGACTTTTCAATGATGGGAGATGTCTTATACAGGCGGTGTCCCGGAGGCACTCTAGCCAGATGTTTGGCCCCGGAAGAGGCAAAGCACAAATTACAGCTCGGCCACCAGAAGTGTTGTGCCTCGACGGTCCCCCTCTATATCGTCGCCTCCAGCGTATGGGCCTATATTGGCCATCCATGGCCAAGGACGCCTCGGATATACAAAAGGACTGTCCCGAGTGCTTGTATGCACCTGACGGTGCAGAAGCTCTTGTCATTGACATCGAAGGTGACTGGCGCCAGCCTTTCATCCAGTATTTATCCCACGGGATTCTACCACCTGACCGCGGCTCAACACGATCCATCAAGCGCAAGGCAGTCAAGTATTTTGTGACGGAAGGCGAGTTGTTTCGCAAAGGATTTTCGGGACGCACCCTGCGATGCTTGCAGGGTGCCCAAGTAGTCAAGGTCATTAACGAAGTACACAATGGTGATTGTGGTGAACATCAAGGCTCCCAGAAGCTGTATGCAGAATTACTAAGATTGGGGTATTATTGGCCGACTATGGAATCCGACTCCATCTCTCATGTCCGACGCTGCCAACCCTGCCAGCGGCACGCCGACAGGATACACACGCCAGCATCCGACTTGCGCATGATCTCAGCCCCGTGGCCATTTCATTCTTGGGCCCTCGACCTCATCGGCCCCATCCACCCGCCATCCAGACGCCATTCCTGGATCATGGTTGCTACTGAACGCTTCACGAAGTGGGTCGAAGCCGTACCTCTGCGGAGAGCCACGGGAGGTGCCGTTTCTAACTTCTTACGCGACGTCATCTGTCGTTTCGGCATCCCTCGATGTATTATATCTGACAATGGCACGCCATTCATTATACGAGAGGTTCGAGCTCTCATGGAAGGGTACAACATCAGCCATGCTACATCAACTCCCTACTACCCGCAAGGTAATGGTCAAGCTGAAGCTTCCAACAAGACTTTGCTCCGAGTATTATCGCGAATGGTGCATGACGCCGACCGGTCATGGTCCGAACAACTGAATCTGGCACTCTGGGCCTACAGAACATCCCTGCACACAGCGACAAAGGCCACGCCCTTCTCTCTCGTCTACGGGGACGAGTGCGTGGTACCTGCCGAGATCGCAGTACCATCGGCTCGACTTTCTCTAAGCAGCGGTCTCGGAGATGAAACAGCCCGGCTGGCGGCACTTGACGGCCTCGACGAACGACGAGCCACGGCCCTGTGCCGCATGAAGAAATATCATGAGCAGCTCACGAAAGCTTATGGGAAGACCGTCAAGCCACGCTCATTTATCGAGGGTGACCTTGTTCTTCAAGCCGCCAAACATGTACGAGCCAACATGTCAGCTCCTAAATTCACGCCAAACTGGGAGGGCCCTTTCACGGTGCACGAAGCCCGCAC
Organism: Escallonia herrerae; assembly: GCA_033070095.1. NCBI lineage: Eukaryota > Viridiplantae > Streptophyta > Magnoliopsida > Escalloniales > Escalloniaceae > Escallonia > Escallonia herrerae. The sequence goes on along the minus strand of JAVXUP010000400.1, from coordinate 492,786 downwards.
TAATGGCTCATACCTCCTGCTCAACCATGACGACGGTCAGATCTCGGCCCCCATCAACGGCCGCTACCTGAAGAAGTATTATGTTTAGTCACGGCAATGTCCCCCCAGCCCTATCCGCCCGCATCATAGTATTCGCTCTCGTAGCATTTTTGTACATGCGACATTGCTTACAGACTTGTAATTTTTGTTGATCTGTATAGCGTTCTACGCTACTCATGTAATGGCGTTTTGTCCCACGTCCTATCAATACAAAGTCATGCTGTTACCTCAGCTTCTGCCTAGCTAACACTCATTTTCAACCTATGCTTCCTAAGTCACTTTCTACGGGTGGGAAAGGGAGAACATTCACAGGTGACCAAAATGCGCAAGACATTCAAAAAAAAAAAAAGAGCAACTGAACACAACATGCAATAAGCCAAGATCATCAAAAATATATACATATACATCAAACGTTTACTGGCCATCGTTGAGCGCTACAACTACAGCAAAGTAACATACAAGCTATGAAAGTCTAGACAACAGTGATGCAACTGGGTGGGAGCTGAATGCCTGAAGTGCCTCCCGCTCTGCTTGTACCTCTGACCATCCAGCATCAAGCTCGGCCTGTCGCCTCAACCGTTCTGACTCTCGCCCATCCACCTCACTTCGCCGCCTCTGTAGATCGGCCAACTGCCTCTGCAAATCGACGAGCTGTCTCTCTATCTCTGCTACCTGCATGTCAATCCCGGCCAACTCTGCGGTAATCTCTGACCGCTCCGCCTCTAGCCCTGTACGGCGCCGCTCCAGCAACATCTCTCGCATGACCACGACTGCGTGCCTCTCATCCATCTCATGGCTGCCACTCCTCGACCTAAAGAAATCTGCTAGCCAGTCCAGCTGCATGCCTAGTGATGTGAACGGAGCGAACTCTGAAAGTGACCGAGCAACGAACTCTGCAGTCCAACCCGTCGACGGCGCACTAGCAAACGGCAGCAACCACTCTATAAACCCGGCAGAAACCCACATCCGTAGTACTGGGTTCTCTACCCCCACCATCTCGAATGTCTGCGGGAACGCTGCCTTCACCAGTTCTAACCGGCGCACTGTCTCCGCCGGTAGCTGGAGGCCCCCCAAGTCGCCACATCACCTGACCGCTCGAAGACCCTCTACTCATCTCTCCGGCTGTCGCGCCACTGCCGCCCGCTGCAAAAATCTCCAACATTCCACCCGCCCTCTGTGCACCAATCGTGGCTGAGTGCATCGTCAGTAGAGTAGCGCCAACCTCAACCACGGACTCCGGCAATGCGTCGTACCGTCGCACCACCACAGCCTGAACCGGTGTCTCCTGCTCATGAACCGGGGCAGCAACAACAGACTCGGGCTCCGCCGTATCACCACCATCACCTCCCATAACCTGTGTCTCCATGCCTGTCCACCAGTCCTCGTCAATATCAAACATCACTGTATCGCTCCCCTCTCCTCCGTATAGTGCCCCCACCGTTTCCTCAGTAACAGGCAATGGACTCACCCTCCTCGTCACACCGACCGCCAATATCTCAACGGCCTCAGTCTCATCACTGTCAACTGATTTGCCGGCCTCGGCTGCCATAGCCTCCTCGCCTTCGATCTCGGTCTCGGCCTCGCTACCCTCCGCGATCGCCTCTTCCTCGTCCCCCTGGCAAAACCGCTGTCAGTTCACAAATTATGATCAATATGCAAACCATATTCATATGACAAAAAGAAGGGACAGAAGCAAACCTCAGAGTCTAGCTCCTCTAATACGTCGCGCGGCCTCTTCGCCCCTGATATGTGTGGGGCTGATGTACCGGTGCTAGCCTGACGCGCTGTCTCCATCATCCCCACTCGCAATGCCGATAAAGGGCCCTTGCCGACCCCCGGCACCCTTGGCACCTCTGCAATAAGCTCCTCTCCGCGGTCCTCCCCTGGGGCAGCATCCCCCAGCTCTCCGGCATCCTCCTCCGCCTCCCTCTCCGAGCTCGGAACAGAACTCCCGGTCACCAGTGACAGCATCCCACACTGCCTCGCGTCTGTGGCCGATATCAGACTCAGGGCTCGGTCGCATGCGAACACATCTACCTGTCGACGTGTGCCTAACGGCTGTCCCAGCCATCCGGCCCAGCTCCATCACAGCCGCTCCCACCAATGTGCATAATCCGCTGTCACCGCCCCTGCCACCTCTATCCCTGGCTGCCTCCACTCTGTCGTCGGTGCCGGCCACTCGCGGGCTCTGTCATATCGTGTATACCCAAAAGCCGTCGCCACACTCCAAGGGCTGTCATAACCGCATGGGGGCTCTAAGTCATACCCGAATGCCAACGACAGACGGTCCGGGCTATACCTCGCCACATAATAGCAGCACTCGGCTGGCTTTCCGCCATTATCTGTCAACACCGGGAGCCAGCCAAGAAAATATGTAACCAATAGCGCCAGTTGTCCTGGCACTAACTCGCCTCTCCTGCTCAGATCTGTCGTCACCTCCTGCACGTGCAGCCATGGCGGCGTACCATATGACGCATGCATCTCCATATAGGGCCGTCGCTCGTATTCCTCCCGTTTGTCTAGAATCTGTGCCAACGGACACCCCGGCCTCCTGATGCCTACCCAAGCAAACGCCCGAGACCCGCTACACCATAACGCTACCTACCGTGACCTGTCTGGACGGGTCACTGTCCCCATCGTCGGTGACGGATGTGGGAGTGGGTATTCATCGGGCCGGTACCCTGGAAAGCATTCGTACAGGTACCTCTACAAGAACATCCAGTCCACGTACGTCGCCACCTGATACCGACCATATGACCGCTTCACGTCATTCACGAACTGATCTAGCCGCGAGTATAATGTGCCCAAATACACCGGAGCCAAGCCGACCCGCCTTCCCTGCGCCATCCGAATGGCCAAGGGAAACACCCTCGGGGAAATGCCATCCTCAAGTGTCCCCTCGAACACAAACCTGTAAGCAACGACCGGCAGCGTATGTCAGTTTGACGTTCTACATGGCAAGCAGGACATACGATATATTCACGCATAATCACATGACAGTACGAAAATTTACCTCGACAAGAACATAGCCAAAAACGCCACCAACTCGTACCGATCGTTGCCATGATACGGCCCCATCACGAACTGGGCAGCATTGCCCAACCTCTGGCCTGTCCTCGCCTGCGGCGTACCATAGAACTGGCGCAGCCACCCACCGTACGTCCCCTTCTGGTGCTTCTTCGTCTCCGCCAGGATGTCTAGTAGCTGCGTCTGCAACAACCGCTCCTCCCCACTCAACCGGGTCACCCGTGCATCCACCTCCCCGTGTATCAGCAGCCCTGTCAGCATCAGCACATCGAGTAATGTCAGCCCGATCTCCCCAAACTCGATCACGAACGTATGCGACTGCGTGCTCCATCTTGCCAGCAATCGAGTCATCCCTTGCGTATCCCTATATAACTCCAGCCCCTTCGCCGTGATATTGATCGCCGGCAACAGTCCCAGTGCCTGCAACACCTGCGCCCTCTCCGGTGTCTCCACCATATGCTCACACCAAAAGTCCCACCCTACCGGCATCGCACTATGGCCCTTGAACATCACCGGCGACCAAGGTATGTCCTCTCTCCCAATCAACAATGCCGGTACATACCTGGCGACATCACATGCGCCTCCGCCCAGCTCGACGCGCGAAGATATGGTGACGACAGCCGAGGCTCCTCTCCCATCGACGGACCACCCCACGGTATCGTGAACGCTCCGTCTGCCACCCGAATAGCCAACTCCCTCCACAGCTCCCGGTCCGGTACACACGGTACTACTCCCCTCACCCCCAGCAATGTGTTTGTCTTATCCGGCTCCGGATCGTAGGACCTCCTACCGCCATCATCAAAGGTCAATGGCACTGTCGCCTCGACGCCTGCTGATGGTATGGCCTCATCGACTGGCGGCGCTGGCACAGGTACAGTCGTCATACCCCGCGACGGTCGCGATGTACCCGTCGCGGCCCCTCGCGGCTTCGCCCACATCTTCTGCCGAACTTTCTTTGCTATTGGCGTAGCTCCGGGCTGTAAGGTTGGGACTTGGGCCTGTCGGACACCCTGCGTGACCGACCCCCCATGACTGGCCGACCCCCCCCCCCCCCCCGTGTGGCTTACCCCCTTGTGCGGCCGACCCCCTTGGCGTAGCCGACCCCCCTTGTGCGGCCGACCCCCCTCCCTTCGCTGAGCCACCGACCTCTCCTCTCGGCCGACCCCCTGGCCCCGACGACCCCTCGCCCCCCTCCGCCTCTTCTCTCACCATCCCTTTTTCTCTCTCTCTCTCTCTCTCTCTCTTTCTTTCTCTCTGGCTTTTGTTGGCACAAATGGCGGTGCCTCCCCACCTCCCCTTCCTCTCCTTATATAGGGGTGGGCCAAGATGCAATCTTGGCCCCTCATCTGCCTTCCCATCCTTTCGCGCTCCCTTTCTTTTTTTTTTCTTCTTTCTCTTTTCTTTTCCTTTTTTTTCCTTTTTCCTTTTTCCTTTTTTTCTTTTTCCTTTCTTTCTTTTCTTTTCTTTTCTTTTTCTTTCTCTTTTCCTTTTTTTTTACGCTCCCGTCCGCCTGCGCCTCGCCGCAGTTTGTCGCCCACGCACCGTCGCCACAATGACCGCCGTGCGCGCCCACGCGCCACCTCTACGGCCTTCGTCACACGCACTCACATGACAACTCCGAGACAGGCCCCATCACCCGCGTACCGTCTCCTCGATCCACGTCGCCCGTGCCAACTCATCGCGCTCTCTACAACGCGCGCTCAATGCCAATGGTCACTTGATGCTCGTCACCGACCGTGCACAATTGCCATGACGACATCATTAAGTATAGCTCCGCGACGTTCGTCGCCGCGCCCGTGCGCGATTCTCATCATGTGTGCCCCCGGCATCAACTTTAGCTTCGCGACCTTCGTCGCCGCGCCCGTGCGCCATTCTCATCATATGTGCCCCGGCACAAAGTATTGCTTCGCGACGTTCGTCGCCGCACCACTTTCATGACATGTGCTCCGGCACCAAGTATTGTCCCTGCGACAATCGTCGCCATGCCCATGAACCACGACCATGTTATAAGCCTCCGGGCATAACACCCGTTCACCACACCATGCGCCCCCGCCATGGGCATGGAAGATCTCCGATCCACTCTCCAGAGTGTGCGGCATTCTGGAGGCTCCGCTCGTAGTGCTCCGGCACGAGGACCCCTCCTTGCGGGACGGGCTTCGTGCCGTCGCCGACTCAATCAAACTGCGGGACGGGCTTCGTGCCGTCGCCGGCTCAATCAAACTGCAAGACGGGCTGTATGCCGTCGCCGGCTCAACCAAACTGCGGCATGGGCTGAGCGCCATCACGGGCTAGTGCCATCGCCGACTCAATCAAACTACGGGACGGGCTTCGTACCGTCGCCGGCTCAATCAAACTGCGGCATGGGCTAAGCGCCATCACGGGCTAGCGCCATCGCCGGCTCAATCAAACTGCGGGACGGGCTTCGTGCCGTCGCCGGCTCAATCAAACTGCGGGACGGGCTTCGTACCGTCGCCGGCTCAATCAAACTGCGGGATGGGCTGTATGCCGTCGCCGGCTCAATCAAACTGCGGCATGGGCTGAGCGCCATCACGGGCTAGCGCCATCACCGGCTCAATCAAACTGCGGGACGGGCTTTGTGCCATCGCCGGCTCAATCAAACTGCGGGACGGGCTTCGTGCCGTCGTCGGCTCAATCAAACTGCGGGACGGGCTTCGTGCCGTCGTCGGCTCAATCAAACTACGGGACGGGCTGTATGCCGTTGCCGGCTCAATCAAACTGTGGCATGGGCTGAGCGCCATCACGGGCTAGCGCCATCGCCGGTTCAATCAAACTGTGGGACGGGCTTCGTGCCGTCGCCGGCTCAATCAAACTGCGGCATGGGCTGAGCGCCATCACGGGCTAGCGCCATCGCCGGCTCAATCAAACTGCTACACGGGCTTAGCGTCATCGCAGGCTCCATCACCAGGGACCCTGGCCCCCGTAGCAGGATGGGCTGTAACCACATCGTTTATGCGTGTGACGCCCGCTCGGGTTGCCCCTCTGCGCACGCCACACGCAGGGGGCTTATGTTCATACCCTATTCTGGTCGCACCCCAGGACCCGCTAAGGGACCCACTTTGCACGACACATCACCCAGTCAGCGGTCAACTTTTCAACGCTCGAGAGCCGGTCAAAGCAACGCATGCTCAAGTCACGTGAACCACTCGTGAAGCGACCTCGGCGTGCCTTCCACCTTGGGGGTCGGCCACCCCAATGGGTCGGCCTCCCTTGGGGGTCGGCCACCCCAAGGGGTCGGCCACCTGCCTTGAAGACCGACGCCGTCACCTTTGACCGTGCTCCGTCGTCACGACGACCGTCGCTCGCGGCCGCTCTCCGCCGTAGTCGCGACGACCGTCGCTCTCGGCCGTGCTCCTTCGTCGCGATGACCGTCGCTCGTAGTCTCGATGACCGTCGCTTGTGGCCGCTCTGTCGCCATGACAACCGTCGCTCACGGTCGCGCGCCATCCACGCAACGACCCTTGTCGCTGGACATCACTCTGCGACCCTCGTCGCCCGCACTCAACCGCGCCCATGCGCCACAATCATGTTATATGCTTACGGGATAGGCGACTCCTCCAGGACACTATCTCCGCCAGGGTGCCTGCGTGACTGGCCTACGTGCTCTGGCACTGGGGGCTCGCGTCGGCACCCCTAAGGACTATGACCCCCGGGTCACTCCGAGATGGGAGCAGGTCTTCGGAAGGGCATCTTGCCTAGTCCACCTGGCAGCTGGGCGTCGGGTCTTCCCCACCGCTGCCAGGCCTGTGGGATTCAGTAAGGGCTTGGACTGGAGGCTGGGGCAACGGGCTACTCTGACCATGCTACCGCGGCATGATCAGTCTCCTCAGACAGGCAGAGAGATGTCGCAAGGGCAGGGCAGCACGAACTTAGGGACCGGCAGTCCAACGGAGGATCAGTGCTTTGGCCCCCTGGCGACGTGTCGTTCCCAGGGGGTGACACATGTCAACTTATGACACATGCACATTTTTGCCTATAAATAGTGGACTTTGGAGCCTTTTCAAGGATCTTTCTCTCATTTGGACTTTTCACTTTCTCTTTCTAAAAAAAGACACTCTCTAGAATTCTAGTGAGAGAAACACACTTGGACTCCCGTCTCCGGACCCTTGACGCTGCACCCGCTCCGCGACTGTAGACCGTCAGTCCTGTTCATCGTCCCCCTGCCTGCGCGGCGCTGCCAGCCCTCACGACCTGTCTGGGGAGCCTTGCCCTCGGCCCTTACGCCGTCCTTGCTGTCTCCCGCGTTGCCTACCTGGAAGCTGACTCAGACCGCATCCTTTGTGGCACCTCCACGTAGCATCGAACCATTTTCGGGACCATCAGGTATGAACAGGACCCCAAAGATCTAAATTGATATAATCCACCGTACCTTTGCTGGTATGAACAGCCCGACTAAATTTTACCCTGCACTGCTTCTCAAAGACACAATGCTCACAAAAATCCAGCTTCCCGATTTGCTTGCTTCCCAGCAAACCTTGTTTGCTTAGCACATCAATACCCTTCTCACTTATATGCCCAAGACGCATATGCCAAAGCTTGGTAGTGTCAAAATCTATATCAGAAGATAAAGCTGCTGCTGCTGCTGCTCCTATAATTGTGCTACCCTGTAATAAATAGAGACTATTTTGTTTCAGCTCCTTCATCACAATAAGAGCACCCTTCATTATTCTCATAACTCCACCTGCAGCCCGATAGCTACAACCATTGAAGTCAAGCGTACCCAAAGAAATCAAATTTTTCCTCAACTCTGGAACATGCCTAACATCAGTCAAAGTTCTCACAATACCATCATGCATCCTAATCTAAATTGAATCTATCCCAACTACCTTACAGGCGACATCGTTTCTCATAAGGACTTTACCACCATCAAATGAGCGATAAGTGACAAACCAATCCCTATTGGGACACATATGATAAGAGCAACCCGTATCAAGAATCCACCCTCCATCTGAGGAACTGATAATAACTGAGAGAACATCTGCACCATCAGAATTATCTTCTACTACTCCAGCATCAGCCGTCTTGGAATTATCTTTTTTCTTCTCTTTACGCTCAGGACAATCCTTTCTGTAATGCCCTTCCTTATGACAATAATAGCACTTCAATTTTCTGGTCTTTGACTAAGACCTCTATCTTCCTTTATTTCTAGACCCAACATGGCCAGTGCTTTGGCCTCGAGCCATCAGACAATCACCATGTTCTTCTCCCCTATTTTCTGAAACCTTCTTCCTTAATTCCTAAGAATTTATCATAGCCTCAACCTCCTCCATGGAAATACTGTCCTTCCCATATAGTAAGGTAGTAACAAGATGTTCATATGACGGAGGTAAAGAACACAGCAACAGTAAAGCTTTATCCTCATCTTCTATCTTGATATCAATATTCTGCCTGTCTAATATTACCTTGTTATATTCACAAGATGATCACTGATCGATGTACCTTCTTTTATCCAAAGAGTATACAATCGTTGTTTTAAATACAGGCAATTTGTCAAAGACTTCGTCATGTATAAGCTCTCCAATTTCAGCCATCATCCAGCCGCAGTCGTTTCCTGAGAAACCTTTCGCAACACGTTGTCAGCTAAACACAGCAATAGGGCACTATGGGCTATCTCCAACGTGTCTTCTTTTTCATCATCAGACATCATATCAGGAAGCCCTTATTTTCCCTTTAACAATTTCAACAATCCTTGCTGAATTAAAACAGCACGCATCTTCATCCTCTATAAACTGAAATCGTTCGATCCATCAAACTTCTCCAAATCATACTTCGTCGAAGTATTTGGCGCCATTGCAGATGCTTTCAATCTACCACTGAACCTCAGCTTTGATACCACTTGTAAAGGAATATACTAAATTCCACATCAAGTAATAAAGAAGATAATCGAAAAATAATAACAGAAAATAGAGACACACAAGATTTACGTGGTTCAGCAAAAGCCTACTCCACGGTGGTAGCAGTAATTTCACTATGTTTATCAATGAAGATTACAGACATGTCTCTCTCAATAAACTCTCTCAAAGAATGGCTCATGTCTATTCAAAAAAAGACTCTTCCTAGTGAAGAAGAACTCTTCTCTCTTTGCCTACTCAAAGATCTCTCGTCTCTTGTACTTAAAACATAATACAAGACAATATATATATACTTAGAGATAAATAGTGACTTTCTCTAAATAACCAATGGGGGACAAGACTTATATACTTAGGTCCAAGTCACAATCTTCTTTGAATAACCGATGTGGAACACTCACACATTCTGGATATTTTTTATCTAAGACTCATTATCACAAATACTTTGATCTATGCTGTGCCTTTTGAATGTAGCTGCGGTGGCATGGGAAGCAGGGAAGCCGCTGGTGATTGAAGAAGTGGATGTTACACCACCATAGCAGTTGGAAGTTCGTTTGCAGATCCTCTTTAACGCCCTGTGCCACACTGATGTCTACTTCTGGGAAGCCAAGGTAATTCCTGATATAGCAAACAAAAGCTTTTAAGTCACTGTAAAAACTGGTGACTGACTGATTGTTGCATATAATATTCTGGATTGAGCTTTTTCCTTCTTCATCATTGAAGCCATTTGTTGTCAATCTCTCTTTGGCATTAAATAAACGTAAAAGCAGCCTCTTGCTGCTAACAACTTTGAATAGAATTGCTCTCACAGAAGGAACGGAGTCTTCATCATTGCGATTGCTTAGTATAGTCCAAAGATTTTAATCACCATGCGTGCATTACACCGGTAGTCTGCCAGATAACTTTATATTCTTTGGAACTAAATCTGTTGTCATTAATGTGTTGCAGGGGCAAACACCTTTGATTCCTCGCATCTACGGCCATGAAACTGGAGGGTATGGATCTCTCTGTAGTCGAGATTAGCTTAAAATGTTTTAAACAGTGAATTTTTCATCGCTGCATTGGATATAGTATATTCACTTGTTTGACTTTTTGGTTGCTAGAATTGTCGAGAGCGTGGGTGAGGGTGTGACGGATCTCCAACCAGGGGATCACGTACTGCCTGTGTTCACTGGCGAATGCAAGGAGTGCCGCCACTGTAAATCAGAAGAGAGCAACATGTGTGATCTTCTCAGGATCAATACTAACGGGCGTAATGCTTAACGACGGAAAGTCAAGGTTCTCCAAAAATGGGCAGCCTATATTGGAGCGATTTCGTAACATATATATCACTTCCTCGGCACCTCCACCTTCAGCGAGTACACTGTCGCCCATGTCGGCTCTATTGCCAAGATCAACCCTGCTGCTCCACTTGACAAAGTTTGCGTTCTTAGCTGTGGAATATCAACAGGTAAGGCAAGTGTAATTCTCTCTCTTACTTGCATTGCATTGAAATCGATTAATTTGGTCCTTGGTGTGAAGGAATGGGTGCTGCCCTGAATGTTGCCAAACCGAAAAAGGGGTCAACTGCTGCTGTATTTGGATTGGGGGCTGTAGGCCTTGCTGAGAGTATTTCCTTATTGGTTTGTATTTTCATATTGCTTCTCATGTTTAAAAGATAGTAATAGTAGCCACTTCCCGTTTAATACTATTGGTGAAAAAACATCAGGCTTGTGAAGGGTCTCGTATAGCTGGGGTGTCAAGGATCATTGGTGTTGATTTGAACCCCAAAAGATTTGCGGAGGGTGAGTAGGTAACAAATTTTATCTCCGTTTTTTTTTTTTACTTTGCAATCCTGTTCTAGATAAGTTCATGAGTTCTTTAATGATATGCTTTTATGCTTATAATCTTTAACAGCCAAGAAGTTTGGTTTAACTGAGTTTGTGAACCCAAAAGATCACAAAAAGCCTGTTCAGGAGGTTAGCTATCTTTGTTTGTAGAATCAGGGTACTCTTTTCATGTCTTGACTTTTAATAAATTAAGTTGCTTGCCTTGGATCTCCCTGAACCATTGTTTGATTCAGGTTATTGCTGAGATGACTGGTGGAGGAGTGGACCGGAGCATCGAGTGCACTTGAAACGTCAATGCCATGATCTCTGCATTTGAATGCGTTCATGATGTAATAATTCCTTCATCTTTTATGACCAAATGTAGGAGTTGAATAGTACAGTTTATAACTTATATATGAACAACTTGAAATCTGGTAACCAGGGCTGGGGTTTTGCTGTGCTTGTTGGTGTGCCAAGCAAGGACGCCGCCTTCAAAACTCATACTCTGAATCTGTTGACTGAGAGGACTCTCAAGGGCACTTTCTTTGGCAACTACAAGCCCCGCAGTGACCTTCCGTCCATTGTTGAGAAATACATGAATAAGGTAAACTCGTTCTCACGCAAGGCAATATGGTTGGAAACATTTGCTGGATTCAAATTTGAATATTATGTCTCTTCATTTTACAGGAGCTTCAGGTTGAGAAGTTCATCACCCACCAAGTCTCTTTCTGGGAGATTAACAAAGCATTTGACTACATGCTGAAGGCGGAAGGTCTTTGCTGCCTCATTCGAATAGAGGGCTGAAAGTCTCGGCTGTGGGGTTGAGGCTCTTGGTATCTAGTGGTAGTAGTAGTTCATATAGCAAATAAATAAAGTTTTGAGAGGGTTTTATGCATAGAGTATGAGCGAAAGTCTCGGCTGTGGGGTTGAGGCTCTTGGTATCTAGTGGCTGTAGTTCGTGTAGCAAATAAATAAGTTTTGAGAGGGTTTTATGGGTGAGTATGAGCGAGAGGCTGCTGGATCTTTTATGCGTGAGTATGTTGCAAATAAATTTCTGTTGGTTTGCTTACTCTGCTTTTCTACATTTCCCACATGTGTTAACTTCGGGTAACAGAGGACAACGAGACACTTTCAGGCTTTGGCTGTAGCCTTCTATAATGTGGTGGCTCCGAAAGCCCAGCATTATTTATGAAAGAACAAACTTTGGCTCCTACCCGGTTGTAAGAATCTTCCTCCAATCTCGTATATAGTAACAATTAATAGTTGCAAAAAATGTTTCTAGTGAGTTTTTTATAACACTTTCAGCAATAATTATTCGCAACACTTTTTTTAATAAAAGTCACAAGAAACATTTAGAGACGATTGATTGTCGTTATATAAAGGGTAAGAGGAAGATTCTTCCAACCGGGGTAGCAGCCAAATTTTTGCATTCTGAAAAGGTCATTGCGAGGCTTGTGCAGAATCTCCTTAAGGATTGTCATGGGAACAAAGGCATGGGACTCCCTCTCCCCTTCCTATTTATGCTCATATTTTGCAGGGTCCGATTCGAGTAAAAAGTAGTCCATATAACCAGATTTTAACTCTATTCCAAAACAATAGTCGAATCAGCTTCGCAAAAGCCACGTTTAAAGCAGAGTGCAAATTATCATCGCCAGTTCGCAAGAAGGGGAGAGTATACCAGTCAGCAGGGGAGACCAAGTTAAAGGTACCAGCCATGTTTTAGGGCGGACTACGTAGATTACTGACCTGACATCGTTAGCCACAGGTAGACCTGTCAAAAAAGGACCCGGACCCGCGGGTCGATCCGTACCCTGCCAAAAACCTTGGGCACAGGTCCCTATTTTAAGTACCCGCTAAAATCAGACCCGTACCCAAACCGAACCGTAATTTTCGGCTCGGGCCGGGCCGGGTACGGTTTACTCGGACTACCTTTTTTTTAACTATAAAATGAAGTGCTAGGGTTTCTTTAACTCATTCAATCATTCTTCTCTTCTATTTTCTCTTGCATCGCTCTTCCTTCATAGTTCACTTTTTGAACTCTTTCTTCCTCGCAATACGGTCGGCATCCTCTCACGACCACGCTGTCTCTCTCGCTCTCGCTCTCTCTCTCTCTCGACAACGCTCTCTCTTACCCACCAGTCACATCCATCGACAACCAACATCTCGCCACCGTTGTCTCCGATCAGATCTGCTGTCGCTTTGCCGCCACCGTTATTCCGATCAGATATGTAGTCGCTCCACTACCACAATCTTTTCCGATCAGATCCGTCGTCGTTCTGCCGCCACTGTCGTCTCCGATTAGATCCACCGTCGCTCTGTCGCCACGTCGTCTCCGATCAGATCCGCCACCACTGTGCTGCCACCATTCAGTTCAAATCTATTTATATTATTTGTGTTTGTATTTTGTATGTATTTAAGCTTTTTCTTACTTCAAAAGTAGGAATTAATTCGTAGCCTGTAGGTAATGTTCTGGTATTTTTGTTGATATATTGTTTTGTCCGAAGATAGGAGTGATTGCGTTGGAATTGAGAATCTGAGATCATCACTTCCCTGTAGCAATGAAACTAGAAAGAGATTGTAGTCTACTACCAAAAGGAAAATTAGTAAAAATTTATTTACTATTAACTGTTTACGTTAAGTAGTTAAAAAAGGCCTAATGTATAAACAAAAAGTGTGTTAAAATTTGTTTGTTTTAAAAAAAAATAGACATGTACCCGCAGTTAATACCCTACCAGCAAGGGTAGGGTACAGATCCTGAAAAATCCTACCCGTAAAAATTCGGGCAAAAATTATCAGGACCCAACCGGGTTTTATCCGTACCCAGCGGGTATACCCGTTTGCCAGGTCTAGCCACACGGCCAAGACAATCATTGAACTCACACCTAAGACCCAACAATTTCCTTTGGATACTGAGAAACACTAACACAAAATCAGAATATATACCAACCCAATTCATCTACAAGCAGTGCTTTCCATGAAAATTCAGAATGTGACATCCAAGTCTGAAGTAAAAAATACGCCCTACGCTGAACTTGTCCCTAAGTTGATAGTCAGTTGGTAATTAACTAGGAAGAAGGGGTGTTGGAGCAGGTGTCTGAGCACCTTTCTGCTCCCCCTTTCCTTTGAAGTGCCACTGTGATCCCTTTCTTACTAGTTTTAGATCTTGTGGCACTAATGGGACGCGCTCGCTTGTTAGTGACTCTCTCAGTGCAAAATGTACAACTAGCAAGAGCGTCTATAGCAAATTCCATTGAAAGTCTGAAACCGACACTTTTTTTTTTAGAAGGGATAAGAACCTTGATAATAAAGATAGCAGTCAAATGACATTCCTATCTGATAGGAATTGCAGCACAATAATAGTCGACGAAAATAACAACAGAAGAATTAAGAACAAATAAAAGTACATAAAAACCACCCGAGGTCACCACCGGCCTGGACTAGCACGCAGAGCCCACACACATCTGTCCACCGCCATCACCGTCCAAGGCAACGCCACACCTCCCACTACCAACAGACCACTACATCCATATGGAACTACCATCACGCCAACACACCTTCAACCCTTTCTATCTCCTTGAACCTGCCACCACCCTCAACACAAACCCAAGCTCCGCCACACCAACGTGCCACAATGTGCCCAGCCAGCAGCCCTACCATCTGAAGCCTGAGAAAATAGTGCACGACCGTAGCAACATCCACCACCACCAAAACCACAACACCAACCTTTCTGTAACAAAAGGGGGGAAGGGGGATCCACTGCAGAGATAGAAACCCTTTCCTACAAACTCACTGGCCTTCTCCATCCTGATGGCGCCACCACGACCACCAAACCAACTGGAGGTCCTACCATAGCTACCTCCCATACCAACTGTAAATAAATTGGGTCAATGGACCATTATCCGCCCACTAACAGATAATGTGTATTTGTTAGTTTGGATAAATACAGTTATTTAAAGAATATTTATCTCTTAAGTGTTTGAGATAAATACAATCTTTATCTCCTAAGAGTTAGAGGTAAAGTCAATCTCTAATTGTATCTCTGTATAAAGGGTAGAGATATCCCAATAAGTCAGAAGTCATAGCAATAACTCTCTCTCTATATCACTCTCTCTAGAGCAATCACCAAGCTCTAGGATTTGGTTCGTGGACGAAGAACTCGACTCTAGTAGCCGTTTTCGTACTTGCGAAAAAGATCAAGCGTGTTGGAAGCTCGTAACAACAAGGATCCTACGTCAAAATTTTCGGAGACTTTGTACGGTATGTTTCCAAAAAAAATTACGTTATGTGGTAAGCGCATTAAATCGTTTCAACATTGGTATCAGAGCATGATTACTTGTTAATTTGCCTTTAACATGCTAGATTAAATTATGTGCATGTTGCGATTTTTTTCAGGATACATGAATGAGACTCATTATTAAAATTCAAAATTTTTTGAGCATGTTTTTTTGAAAAATAATTATATGGTTTTGTTCTCCTATGGTTGAGGATCTGTAAAATTTCTTGATTTTTGGATGCATGGTTTGTGAAAAATCATGATTTTATTTTTCAAGAAAATTGTGATTTTTTCCCGTTTTGGGACTCAAATTCGGAGCATGATATATAGTTTTTATCATGATCGATTAGTACATAATTAATCTATGTCGTATAAGCTTTCCAACGATATATCATACGCATTATTTGGCTTAAAAACGAGAGAGATATGGCCTTCGAAAGTTGGCATCGCGATATGGCGGCGCTGGAAAAAAATTAGGGTTTAATGAAGAAGAAGAACAGTGAATTAACGCGCTGACGACACGTGTCACGCGTCACGCGCTCAAGAGGAGCCACCACAATTATACACGCTCGCCAGGCACGCATACACGCGCGGCACGCACCACATGCGCAGAGTGTGCCCACGCTCCCCCACGCGCGCGCGTGTATGTCACGCGCCTGTTCACAAAAACCCCAGACGCTGCCCCACGCGCACGGCAGCGCGTGAGGGTTATTTTTTGGGCCGTTTTTCTCACCGCCGGCGAGTGGAGCTCCATCTTGACCCACTGATTTTTTCTATGGTGTTAAAACTTACTTTTATACTCTTTGTGTGTATTCTGTTTAATTTTTAAACGACTTTTTCTATTGAAATTAGCTTTAAAATTTTGTTTTATACACACAGAATAATTTCTTTAATTGCAGAGGGTATATTAGGGATAAATGTACTGTTTGCCAATTTTAAGAATTTATCTCTCAATTTTTGGCCATTTGGAAATATTTTTTATGGTACTTATGTGGTCCCAAAAATATGAATAATGTGTAAATATTAATTTTTTTGCACTTCGTGGGCAAAAATAAATATTTTTGGAGAGTTATATGACATAGATGAATTATGTTTTATTATTTGCCTTGATTAGAGTTATGGTTTAAATATGCTTTTGTTGAGATATATTTGTTGGACTTTTGGCAAGCCCACACCTCTTTAAACTCAATTTCAAGGCTTTTACGCCCGTTTTCCTTAGAAGGAGAATGTGGCCTATTCATCCATTTAAATTACCCTTTAACTTGTTAATTGAGCATGCTAGTTTTAGGTTAAATGGATGGATACTAGATTGGCATTCTAAAGAAACTTATGTTTATGTGTTTACTCTTGTTTAAAGAAAATTCTTTTGAGAATAATGTGTTGTGCGGCATCTCCATTTATTTTATTGGAGTAGTTTGTAGTAGGATTCTCAAAGATGTTGTATTCTACTATTTCCCTGTATATTTCCAGAAAGCCTTGTACGGGGATGTAATTTCGCACGCACCTTATTCAAGCCAGAATTTTCTTAGCATAAGTTATTAGAATGCCAATGGGGTTCAATGGAGTCCTTGCACACTTTATTATATGGTGCAATTATATTGTTCTAAATTATCATGTGGATGATTTATTATATTGTGGCTTATATATGATGAAATTTATTGCGAAAAATTACTTGAAAAGTATTTTTCCAACTCACATACATGGGAGATGATTACGAGCTTAGCAAATTTTTGATTTCATGATGTGAGGAAGGATTATGTTTTTCATTTGAATTTTTTGAAATAAATAGAAGGATGTATAATTAATGTCTTTTCCTTTCGCAATCTAATGTAGTGAATATAATGGCCACCAAGAATGTCATAGCTGATCTCGTTAAGGGTGAGAAACTTAACGGAGATAATTATGACGTTTGGCACAAAAAGATGAAATTCATGCTGAACGAACAAGAGCTCGAGGAGCACTTGACCAAGGAGATGGTCGCGCCAACTGAGGCACAACCCCTAAGAGACCACACTGCCTACCAGAAATGGAATCAGAAAGATCGTAGTGCGCGCTACACCTTGTTGAGCAGCTTGCAAAATGATCTAATCGGGCAGTATGATGAACTTCCAACTTGCAAAGCTTTATGGGAGCAGCTCAAGTTCTCTTTTGGTGGAACCTCAACTACGCGGCTTCGTAGCCTTGTGATTAAGTTTGAGGAGTACACAAAAGACCCTAAGCATACCATGAGTGAACATCTAAGGGTGATGTCCAATATGATTGGTAAGCTGAGGGATGCTGGACATGCGCTCACAGATGAGCAGCAAGTCTGAGCTGTCATAAGGTCCCTTCCTGCCTCATGGGCCAATATGAAACAGATATTGACCCATAGTGAAAACATCAAGAATTTTTCTGATGTTTCACAGCATGTCATCCTTGAGGCTGAGACTCGAGACACTGACAAGACCCTTGCTTATGTTGCCCAAGGAGGATCGTGCAATGCAAATGGCAAGCGCGGAAGACAAAGTAAGAAAGGTAAGAAAGGCGAGGCTAGCACTTCTGCGCCAAAGGAAGGAAAAATGAAGAAACGCAAGAGAGGAAAACGTGGTGGGAAAAAGGATCTGTCTAAAGTTAAATGCTTCAACTGTCAACAGAAAGGACACTTCGCTCGTGATTGTACTGAGCCGAAGAAGGTACTTTCAGAATCTCTCTCTCAGTTATATGTTTCCTCACATGTGATGGTTGCTCATTCCCAACCTGTGTGGTTTGTGGATACAGGTGCAACAAAACATGTAGCACGTGATCCAGAGGGGTTCGTAGATTATCACCGGATTCCAGCGGGTAGCAAACATATCTTCATGGGAAACAATAGCTCCGAAGAGGTGCTAGTGGTTGGTTCTTACCAGCTCAAGTTGCGCACTGGGCGCACATTGATTCTTGAGGATGTGCAATATGCACCTACTGTTCGGCTTAATCTACTTTCAGTTACTGCTTTATTAGACAGTGGTTTTTCCTTTATTTTTAAGGGTAATAAGTTGGACATCTTTTTGGATGATGTTTTGTTCGGACATGGTTTTCTCATGGATAGTCTTTTTCAATTGGATTTAAATGATTCTCAGTCCTCTTATTCTTATGTTGTGAATGATAATATTGTGAATGATTCTACCACCTGGCATGCAAGACTGGGCCACATAGGCAAAGATAGAATGACTCATTTGGCTAGAGAAGGCCTTTTTAGGCCCAATCGCAAAAGTCAATCTACAAACTTGTGAGGCTCGTTTGGCTGGTAAAGCATGCAGGAAACCTTTTGGAAAGGCTGTGAGAGCAACTCAACCACTTGAGCTAGTTCACTCTGACATATATGGACCTATGAGTGTAAAGGCACGCCATGGTGCCTCTTATTTCCTTACACTGATAGACAATTATACGCGATATGGTTATGTGTATCTGATTTCTCACCGCTATGAAGCTTTGGACTGTTTCAAACGCTTTGTAGCTGAGGTTGAGAATCAGAAAGAGAAGAATTTAAAAACTCTTCGCACCGACCGGGGACGCGAATATTTGTCAAATCACTTCAAGAAGTTTTGTGAGGAAAAAGGGATACGCAAGCAACTTACTATTCCTAATACTCCACAACAAAATGGTGTTGCAGAAAGAACATTGTTAGACATGGTTAGGTCTATGATGGCACAAGCAAACCTTCCAATATCTTTTTGGGGGGATGCTCTTTTGACTGCAGCCTATATACTTAATCGAGTGCCTTCTCAATCAGTCAAATCCACCCCATATGAGCTTTGGATTGGCCAAAAGCCAAATTTGGATAACTTGCGCCCATGGGGCTCAGCAGATTATGTTCACAGTACTTCTCATAAGTATGGGAAACTAGGGCCTAGAGCAAAAAAGAGTATCTTCTGAGGTATTCTGAAAACTCTAAAGGCTATGTGATGTATGGTGAACATCCAAATGGTGGAAAGACTGAAATAGAGTCTCGTGATGTCGATTTCATAGAGAATGATTTTCCTAGCATTGGAGACGCAAGTAAGAATCTTGACCTCTATGAGTTAGAGGAGGTTGAAACCACTTTACCATCTCCAAGCGAAGGTGGGGAATTAGTTCCTCATCCGGTTGTCGCTGAAGATAGTTTAAATGACCTTCAACCTAGTGAGAGTATCCCAGAAAGTGGGAGCACACCACAAGGACCATTAGGTCAACAAGATTCTCAACTGCGTAGAGGTGCAAGAGGAAGAGTTCCACGTCGTCGTTTTGAGATTGACGGAGAAATTCTTATGTGCACTCCAAATGATGAAGACGAGCCTACTTCTGTGGAAGAAGCCTTATCTTCGTCTGCTAGTAATGAGTGGATGGCTGCAATGAAGGATGAGTTGAGCTCAATGGAAAAGAATTAGGTCTGGGAGTTGATTGACCTTCCGCCAGGGCGCAAGACTGTTGGAAACAAGTGGGTTTTAAAAGTCAAGCGCAAGGCAGACGGGTCAATTGACAAGTATAAGGCACGTCTTGTGGCGAAAGGCTATACCCAACTGCGGGGTGTGGACTATGAAGACACTTTCTCCCCAGTGGTGAGATTTGCTTCAATTCGCCTGATCCTAGCTATTGTCGCCCAGCAGGATTTAGAACTTTTTCATATGGATGTTAAGACTGCGTTTCTCAATGGAGAACTAGATGAAGAGATTTATATGGCTCAACCCGAGGGTTTTGAAGTCAAAGGACATGAGCGCAAAGTTTGCCATCTCAAACGTTCTATATATGGTCTCAAACAATTGTCTAGGCAGTGGTACTTTAGGTTTCATCATGCCATTACCTCTATAGGTTTTGAAATGATTGAACAAGACCATTGCGTTTACGTAAAACGATCCAAGAAAAATATTCGAATCATTTCTTTGTATGTGGATGACATTCTTTTAGCTGAAAATGACATGAGTTCCATTGTCGCCACTAAGCAGTGGATGTCCTCAACTTTTGAGATAAAGGACATGGGAGAAGCTAATTATGTGCTCGGGGTTAAAATCATACGTGATCGTCCAAAGAGACTTCTCAGTTTGTCTCAAGAGACATACATCAAGAAAGTCATTGAACGATTCCGTATGCATAACTCAAAACCCATAGACACTCCAATGGACAAGGCGTGTACTTTAACAACAGACCAATGCCCAAAGAATGATGAGGAAAAGAATCGGATGTCCAAAGTGCCTTACGCGGCTGCAGTAGGAAGTCTGATGTACGCTATGTTGTGTACGCGTCCAGACATCTGTTATGCCGTTGGAATGGTGAGTCGTTATCAGAGTAATCCTGGACCCGCTCATTGGAATGCGGTGAAGAGGATCCTTCGATACCTGCGTGGAACCGCTGATCTCGTCCTGTGTTATCATGGTGGAGACTTGAGACTGAGAGGATACAGCGATGCTGATTGGGGCGCTGATAGAGATGAGCGCATATCCACTTTAGGTGGAGCTATCTCTTGGTACAGCAAGAAAAAGTCTTGCATCGCCCTATCCACGATGGAGTCGGAGTATGTTGCTTGTTCAGCAGCAGTCCAGGAAACTGTTTGGTTGAGGTCATTCTTACAGTCTTTAGGGGTTACAGCTCATGCAGACGAGGCTGTCACTGTTCACTGTGACAATACAGCTGCCCTAGATTTTGTAAAGGACCCCAAATATCATGGGAAGGCCAAACACATAGGCCTTCGTTATCACTTCATTAGAACTTTAGTTGCGCAAGGAGAGGTGACCATGAAGCATATACCTACTGGCAGAATGGTGGCTGATCCTTTGACCAAGCCTATTGCTAGAGATGTTTTCCTTTCTCACATTAGGAGTATGGGACTACGTAGGTTTTGATATGTTTATGGCATCTTATGTACTTGACTTTATTACATTAAATTTTCGTTCCTTGATTTGAGTTTATTTTGGAATGAATGGATAATCTTTGTGATTACATATACATCCTTATTGAGAGTGTCACCAGGCTCGAATTGACCCACTCACACGGGTAATTCACCTTGGCGCTAAGATAGCGAGCAAGATGAGACATAATTGTCTTAAGCGCCAAGTGGGCGAATAAGATGATACAGCTTATAAAGCAAACATGTCGCCTTAGTTGGAGCTAAGATGAGACCTAAAAAATGTAGGTCGATCATAGAGTATCTCCACAACTCTATGTAGCCTGTTTACAGCCGAATGTGAGATTTCAGGCAGGCACTATGAGAGTGACTGGGCTGAAAAACTCAGGTTAGGCGCTTGTACAGCGACTAGACTTAGATTCGTATGGCGTATTTTATTATACATTTATGTGACACGCCCTTGCGGGTTACGCCATAGCATGCAAATCATACTGCATGTGCTAAATGCAGACCGACAGTGGGAGTGATGAATGAATCCCTGCTTCGTCACTGTGTGAGCCACTTGGATCAAAATTTTTGATCCTATATGGTACCCTTTTCACCTTAGACTATGTCATGAAGAGGATACTCAATGTCGCTACTTTAGCATGTACCCTTGGATCATGGATGATGCGGTCTCGCGGGGCATGTCTAGGAAAGCGGTTGGGTCTAATTGGAATGACATGAGGGCTTTGGGAAGAAAGTTCAATATTACATCATGTTGTGTGATTCATAGCCCGGGCGACTTTGTCGATTTTCGTTTCGATATGAGTCATGAATACATAACATATGAGAGGTTTAACACTGCTCATTATGAGGGATTTGAGAGTGTTTAATCTGGTGTAGTTGAACTATCTGGGGTACATACGAGATTTTTTGGAGTGATGTATTGTGTTAGTTTGGTGATAACTTAATACAATACTCCTCAACTGGACATCCTTTCTCGTAGGTCGCACGTTCCATTTCCTGTATGAGGAGATGAGTGGACGAGAGATAAAGAGGGACTGTACGATTTATTTGCCCTGTGTGTGGGCGAGTGGGAGCTGTTAATAAATTGGGTCAATGGACCCATTATCCGCCCACTAACAGATAATGTGTATTTGTTAGTTTGGATAAATACAGTTATTTAGAGAATATTTATCTCTTAAGTGTTTGAGATAAATACAAGGGCTAATTACACCTATGTCCCTGAGGTTTGGAGGTAATTACACGCGAGGACACAAAGTTTCAAAATGTAACATACGTGACCAAAAACGTTAAAAAAAGTAACACTTTTATCCAACCGTCAGTATTCCGTCCAAAAAGTGTAATTTTCGTCATTACGTATTTTGAAAATGGCAATACTACCCCTGTACAGTATATCGTGAATAATTTGATATCCTAATTTTCTCTCTCCACAATTTAAACCTTAAATCTGAAGTCACCGTCGGCAGCCCCACTCCGCCGCCCCACGCCGCCAGCAGCCCCCCTCCCCGGCCCCATGCCCCCAGTAGCCCCCCTCCCCCGCCCCACCATCCTGCAAAACCACCCCACCACACCGAAAACCCAAGCTGTCGAGATGCCTCCGGCAAGCGCCTTGGGAAACCAACGCCGCCGGCAGTTCCCCTCGCCCCACCATCTGGCAGACTTGCCCCACCACGCCGGCAAGCCCTTGGTGAGGGAGGGAGGAAAACTAGATGGGAAGGAGACAGATCCGGCCATTGTAACGACGGCGATCGCACCAGTGGGTGCGATGGTGCAAGCCCATCGTGGTGGTGATGGCGCTGCCTTGCTGGTGGTCACAGTGGCGCTCATCTCGAAGGAGGAGGCCGGTGTCGCGACGTAGCTCGGTGATGCTTACGATCTCGGACGGAGCGGGGTACGGAGGTAGGTCGTGGCGGTGATGGTGGCGACCGGTATGGCGATAGGCAGATTGGGAGTGAGACCGCGATCTTGCGACACCGGTGCCTCGCCGGAAGGCCTGCTACTGCGCTGACGGTGATCGGTTGCCGCCGGGGAAGGGGGTTGTGGGAGGGTGACGGTGAAGGGGGAGGTAGACAGCGTGGGGACGGGGGTGGGGGAGGGGGTGTGGATGCTGGGTGTGGGGAGAGGAAGAGGCAGACGGCGTGGGGGTAGGGTAGGGGCGCAAGGGGTGGTGGTGCTAGGTGTGGGGAGAGGAAGAATAAACAGTAAATTAAGTGGGTAATTTATTTTAAAGTCAGGGGCAATCAAGTTTTGTTGTCAAAACCGTTAAGTATTTTTGTATTCCGTTTGTCAATGGACATGAGTGTTACATTTTGAAACTTTGTATCTTCGCGTGTAATTACCCTCAAACCTCAAGGATATAGGTGTAATTAGCCTTAAATACAATCTTTATCTCCTAAGAGTTGGAGGTAAAGTCAGTCTATAATTGTGTCTCTATATAAAGGCTAAAGATATCCCAATAAGTTAGAAGTCATAACAATAACCCTCTCTCTATAGCACTCTCTCAAGAGCAATCGTCAAGCTCTAGGATTTGGTTCGTGGACGAAGAACTCGACTCTAGTAGACGTTTTCGTACCTGGAAAAAATATCAAGCGTGTTGGAGGCTCGTAACAATAAGGATCTTACGTCGGAATTTTTGGAGACTTCATACGGTATGTTTCCGAACCCATTACGTTATGTAGTAAGCGCATTAAATCGTTTCAACAGCAACATCTGCAGAATGTCAACCACCACCAACATCCTAAGAAACCCATCTCACGCAAAACCCATGCTCTGTCACCGGAGATCAGGCATCACAGCCACATTCCATGAACAAGCCCACCCAAAGCCATAGATCAAGCCTCGCCAAGGACAGGCTCTACGAGAATAATGGATAAAATAAAATGACCACTAAAATTAACGACATTACTAGAAAACCCTACTCTACCACACCACCACTCGTCGGAAGATACCCGTGGCAGTGGCAACGGAGACGCTATGGGTTTTGAGGAGAGTCTTTTTTTTATCTTTTTTGGGGAGAGATTGTTCTTGAAGAGTAAACACACGCACGCATCTTTGGTCTCCAAGAGAACACAATCTTCATGATAGACATATAAAATGTACCAAGCCCACAACGACTGATAGCCGCATAAAAGCATTTCTCTACAAAATGGAAGGTTTAATTTTACATCATAACCTCCTTATCGAAAATCCAACTAAACTTAACTCCACGAGGCTCCAACATCCGAGCCCGCTCATCGGCTCGCTCCTGCAGCTTCCTGATCCTCGGTGCTAACCCACACACAAAGTCCTGTGCACGCCTACCCTCACCCGTCAACCCCTCGAGCTTCTCCAACCTCCACCGTTCAACCAGGAACTCCAGAATGTCGGCATAATCATCCGCCGTGTAGATGCCGAGTCGCTGAGCCACAGCCGAGAAGTGCTCAAAGAGATGCAGGTCCTTCCCATCGTACATAAGGTGGGCCGGCATTGTAATCTTCTTTTTCATCATGTCTGCTATGGCCAGCATTGCCCCCGAGGGCTCCACTTCGAGGAGCTTCTCAACGATCCGAGCGTAGGCGTTCTCGTGGCGCTTCTCGTCTGATGCAATCGTCCCACATATGCGCGCCAACAGCGGATCACCGCCATCCTTGGCTAGCCGAGCCGTATTGCCATGCGACACGAAAGTCGCTCGCTCTTGAAACGACGTGTACACAAAGCCCAGGTAAGGATTATTTTCTGTTCCTGGATCCTGTAAATGATTAACAACCACAAACAAGCTTTTCATTTACATGAATAATGCCGTAAGCACATTAAGTTTTTTTACTAACATAATGTTACTAGTCAGAGCCAGGTACTTTAGAACATTACAATGAGGATGTTGAGAGACAATTCTAGAGGCTATAAGGTGAGAAGTCTATCGTCATCATCGTAATCACAAATATAATCCTCTCATATTACAATAATTACACTATAGCATCTTTGTAGGTTGGGACACTGTTCAAGAAAAAAAAGACTATGGATGAAAGGGAATTGCGTTAAATTTCTTTACAACATTGGGTTTTTCAAGTGTAGTAGCACAGTTGTGAATTGTTAAGTTATGGTCAAGGATCACATTTTGGGCAAGGGTTCAGCTCATGTATAGTCAGAAATGGAAAACAAAGAGTCAAGAACGGAATGATCAATGCACTTGAACTACCAATGAAACTTATTGCATTCGGATTATGTGATTCTAAGTAGTCTTCAGAATGACCTTTTTTTTTTTTAATTTACCCAAATGGAACTGCAATATCATAACCACACTCCTCATTTTGGTCATCTAGGCTCCCAGTTTGTCACATTGAGATCTAAAAGGGACTCCTAGTTCCTTTCTTGAGTCCAGATTTTTTTTTACTATGTTCGTCGTATAAAGGGCTTAAAAAATGGAGTGCCAGTATCGTTTAGCAACGAGATTAGTGGTTGGCAGGTAGCATTTTCAACTAACTACTAGGAAAGATTGCAACTACTTCCAACTAATGCAAAAGCTTATGCAAAATTCAGGTCATTTGAACTTTTCGTGTGTAAAAGTGCATTGAAAAGGTCAATGAAGCTGCACCTACTTATTGAACGTAGAGCACATAGAAGTCATTTCAAAGGTCACAAATGACGCTGTATTAGAGCTTGGATTATGACTAGATGGAAGATACAACTACCAATTTTGACCTATAAGTAGCCTATTGACACTCCTTAACGGCGCTACTACATAGCAATATAATCGTAAAAATTATGTGCATAAGATAGCGGTATAAGAAGTGTCGCTAATATGTTAAAATCTGACCGCTTTAAAAGCACCAAAACAATGTCTTGAATGGGAGTACTAACCATGCCAGCTCCAATGAGGTACTGCACAGTCCTCTCCACCATCAACATATCAACCCGGCCGGACAGGTACAGGTACGTCCGGAGCAGATCCCCGTGCCGGTTCTCCTCCGCGGTCCAAGCCCGAGTCCACACCGCCCACGGGCTCGGGCTCGCCCCGGTCTCGTCGCGGACGCCGTCGAGCGTGTTGATCATGGTCTGGTAAGTCGGCAAGGCGTCCTCCGTTATCATGTCACCCACCAGCACCACGAAGTACTCGTCCGGCAGGCCAGCCGTCCGATCACGCAAGGCCCGCACCTCATCGAGAAAGTCTTCGGAGGGATGTGACGGGTCGGGCAGGAAGTCGTTGGGCTGCCAGCAGAGGTCCACGGGCTTGAGGAGTGGGAGGACTGATCTTGTGGCCCATGGCTCCAGAGACTTGAAGACTTCTGCTTTTTCCGGTGGCATTGAGTGGGTGACTTGGTGGCGGAGTGGTGGTGGTGCTGCTGCCACTGTGGAGGGTGGAGGTGGGAGGCGGCGGCGGCGGTGGGATGGGATGCGTGTTGGTGGGGTGGCGAGGCGTGAGAAGAGTGAGGACTGCATGGCTTTTGGCGTGTGTGTGGAAAGTGAGAGTGAGGGGTTTATTTATAGAAGGGGGTTTAACAAATAAACAAGGGGTGCATGTGGTTTTGAGAGAGAGATTTGGTTGAAAGGATTCTGTGGATGTTAATGTGGGCAGGTTCTGCCTCGAGGGCAGAGTTTACGGGGTCAAAATGCAGACTCAAATCCCACTATGCACGTCTTCTATGGTTTCTTGACATTCTATTATAGCTTTTTTTTTTTTTTGTCCTTTTGTTAAACTTGAGGTAACATAAAGTGCCAGCATATATATTTTTTTTGAATTTGATTTTTTTTTTACTTACACACTTATTTTATTTATTATAATGTAATTTGTTTTTTTATTTGTATCTTAATTAGTTACAATAAGAATGACAAATGTAACACGCAAACCAGAAATTTAGCAAAAAGGAGTTGGCAAGATTTTCTAACATTTTCTTATACCAATGACGATTGTAGTTGTCGCTTAATGGGTTATTTATTTTGTTCAAAGATTAAATAAAACGGGGCGGGTCCGAGGAGAACATCCTTAATTAATTACACTAAATCTTGCTAGTAAAAAATCAAAATTTAGGGGAATATAGCTTATTAAATATAATAATTTAAAACATTAGCTCTAACACTAAAGCCAATGTTTGCCAAAGCAACTTATGCTTCAAATTTATCGTATGTTATTGTAATTGTAGGCTAATTTGACAAAATCATATGTACATTAGTAGTAGGACGTCCAAATTCAAAATGTCATTTTATCTTATAGACAATTTAAATTTTACCTCGGGAAAAAAAGTGAACATTAGAGAGAGAAACACCAACTTCTCTTTAGAATTTGAGAGAAATGTCGTGAAGATGAAGACAATGATTGAGGGACTAGCATCGTGGTGCTCTTTGAGGCTTCGAGGCCCTGTGAAAGACATTCTTGCGACTAATTTGTGAGAGAAGAATGGTAGAAGACCCACACCACAAGAAAAAATGGACATCGCACAAACAAAAATGGAAAAGTAACTGTATTACTAGGCCAAAATCGGAATTTGGACGTCGTGGATTTGCAACCGGGGAAAATCAATGAGTCGAGCACTGATGAGGAACAAAATGTAAAGCAGTTGTTTGCACAAATGAAAATGTAATTGGAAGAGTTGAGATAGGAGAATCTGAATTAAAGTTTGCAATAAATGCACAGTTAGAGCAATGATGCCTCCGACAGCATGAAAATCTAAGCCCTAATGCATTAATGACGAAGGAAGATGAAGAACAGTTGGGGGCATGTGAGATTCACGCGAATGATAGTTGCAAGACTAGGTCAGCGACAACTATCGATGAAGTGTCAGGATTAAAAGCCTCATTACCTAAAATGGATGCTGAGGTGGCTGAATAGGTGGATAACGAAAAACGGGTACATAATAAACCACCTTTTGAAATGTCGATAGAGGAAATAGCAAACTAATTCCCCTTATTACCTGCAAACAAAGACAATGTAATCAAAATGCAAACATCAAAGTTGGAACGGTCATATGTAGCGATTGCACGACCTAATCGAGAGTTTTCTCAGGAACATAGTCTTGAATTCATCCGATCACAGCAGATAAGTGGGCAAAAGGGTGTTGAGTACAGCACTGAGGATGTTGAATTTGAAATGAATAATTGGAAGAATTCGGTTGTGGTTTATGTATAGGGAGCAAAAACCACCAATTCACATTTTGAAGGGCTATTTGGAATGGAAATGGAAGCGATTTGGAGAGTTTTCATTCATCCTTCTTCAACCAGGTATATTCCTGATTAATTTTGACTCAGCATTAGCTAAGGATCATGTGTTGGGATAAGGACCATGGTTCTTTGACAGTAAACCTATGATTGTCAAACCATGGGATGCTTCCTTGACTGTGGAGCAAGAAGAACTAAAGTTAGTACCAATTTGGATAAACAAAGATATCTACCCTTAAAATTATGGTCTGCTAAGATGATGAGCAAAATAATGCGTACAATTGGAAAGCCTCTCTTCATGGATCACGTGACTGCTAAGAAGGAGAGGTTATTAGGATATGCAAGAAATTGTGTAGAGGTGAATGTGGACCAACAGTTGCTTGCTGTAATCCCTTTAAATGGTCTTAGGGAGGAAATCGCTTATCAAACTGTTGAATATGAGTGGATTCCTATCAAATGCACACATTACAAAGTGTATGGCCTTAAAAGTAAAAAATAATACTACAAAGCTCAACCTAAAATGGTTTGGAAGCCAAGACCTGTGTCGTAGGAAGAGAAAAGATTGGAGAATATTGTGGAAAACACAGCATAGAAGTTGGTGATGCACACTAACAATAGCTTTTTTGTGCTGGAAGATAAGGAATATAAGGACACTATTGTCTCAAAAGGGAAAGAACCAACATCAAAAGTGAATAACCAAATAGTACAGGAGACAATAAATAGGCAGTTGGCCAGGAAGAGTAGCAGTAGGGGAAAATATCATAAACCAAAGTAGTAATGATAGCTAGTTGGAATGCCAGGGGTCTCAATGACCCTGTGAGACATTTGGATGTTAAGAAAATATTGAAACAAAAAAAAAAGTGAAAATCATGGGGCTACTAGAAACAAGAGTCAGACATGAGAATAATCAGAAAATAACAAGGAAGTGATGCAAGGACCGACAGTTTGAAATTTGCTCGAATCAAAAAGGTGTCTCAAGGTTGTGGCTGGGCTATAATCATCAAAAGCTACAAATTGAGGTAGTGAACAGATCAAGCCAGCACATTACTGAGAAGGTGAAAAACCTGCAACCCTGTGTACTCCTTCTATGTTACTTTTGTGTACGCCAACAACAAAAGGGAAAAAAGAAGAAGACTCTGGCAACATATCACTTAGGATGCAACTATTATTGTCAATTGTCCTTTGTTGATGTTAGGAGATTTCGATGTGGTCAGACGGTAGAATTGAAGATATGGTGGGACTGGTATTAACTATAGAGATAGTAATGAGTTTAGTACGTACTTTTATGACAATCATTTTGGAAACTTGCCTACTATAGGGACATATTACACATGGTGTAATAATAGAGATCGAGGAAGACCTTGTCATGTGCAGACTGGATAAAGCACTTTAAAATGAAGAATGGATGAGAGTATATCCTAACACACAGGTGGAAGCAATTACCCCTGGTATATTTGATCATGCACTACTCATAATCAACATAATAAAAGAGCAAGTTGAAGGTAAAAGACGTTTCGAGTTCTTTAATTTTTGGATGAAACATAGATGCTTCAAGAAAATCCTGCAAAATGCTTAGAATGAGCCTGTGGAAAGAGATGCAGGGCACCAATTAAGGACCAAATTAAGGAAGCTAAAACCAAAATTGAAGAGTTTAAACAAGGAGGTTTATAGCAATATTTCTGCAAGAGTAGAGAAAACCAATAAGGAATTGCAAGGAACTCATAAACTGATTTTGTAACAATAAATATTAGACCTAATTCCAAAGGTCAATGTCAAAGGAAGTATTATCATCTAATTCAAGCAGAAGAAACATTTTTATCAACAAAAAGCAGAAGTTAAGAATCTCAGTCTTGGTGATAGTAACACAACATACTTTTACCAACAACAAAAAAATAGATCCATAGAGGACATAATAAGGTGCTTGTAATTAATAATGGGGAAGGCATACAAACTACAGGGGCAAGAGAGGTGCATCAACGTGCAATACAGTATTTCTCTGAGTTTTGGAAAGACCAGTACCTAAAGTTCCAAATGCTGAAGCCAGGTTACTTAGAATTATTACTAAACACATATCAGTTAAAGAACAAAGTATGCTCATAGCTCCTATCTGTAACGAAGAAGTTAAGGAATCAATGTTCTCCTTTAAAGCCAATAAAGCTCCAGGACCAAATGGTTTTACTGTTAGATTTTACCAAAAGAACTAGCATATAATATGAACAGAAATCAATGCTGCTGTGAAGGAGATGCTTAATGCCAGTAAATGTATTAAATTCTTTACTAGCACTACATTGATCGTGATACCTAAAACTCCTTACCCAAACACAATGAAAGATTTCAGAACAATTGCTTGTGGCAATGCGCTCTACAAATGTGTTTCTAAGATCATGTGTGCAAGAATTAAAAGTGTCCTCCTGCAGTTGATCAGTCTGAATCAATCTGCATTTGTGGGGAAAAGGTCCATTGCTTATAACATTCTACTTATGCAAGAAATAGTTAAGAACTATCACAAGGGTGATGGTATAGCTAGGTGTGTCACGAAGGTAGATTTGCAAAAAGTTTATGACTTAGTGGGCTAGGAGTTTTTAAGGCTTGTGATGGAAGTAATGAGGTTTCCTCCTAAGTTTATTGGTTGGATTATGTAAAATCCTGAAAATTTTCAAAACGCTTGACACTCGCTTGATCATCTACACTAAAATAATAATACTTCAAACTTAACCAAATAATACCACCAATAGTCAGAGCAACTAAACTATTAATCAATGTAACACCCTTAGTGTACAGACATAATTAGTAAACTGAATTTAAACTTTGAATAACAAGCTAGAGAAGTTCACCCATGCAGGGGTTCTAACGGTCAATGCCAAAATTAACACTACAAGAAAATACGTCTTTAGCGACGGGTTTTTATCGACGGAAAAGATTCCGTCGGTAAATAGACTTTTATCGAAGGAAGTAACCGTCGGTAAAACTTCCATCGTTGAATAGTATTACCAACAAAACGTTTCGTCGGCAAAAAATTTTATCGACATATTTTTTGCGGTGGTTTTTTAGCGACGGAATTCCCATCGCTAAAACTTTTTTACAAAATTAGTTTTTTGGGAGAGTTTTATAAATAAATTTAAGCGACAAAATTTGTCGTCGCTAAAAATTCCATCGATAAAAGTCCTCGATTAAAACACCCAGATCTGTTTCTTCCTCCCTCCCCGTTTCTTTCTCTGAAAATCACACTGTTGCACCGCCGTTCTCAGCTCCGCACTCAACTTACACGGTGACCCACCTCCGCACTCTCCCTAGACGGTGACTTCCGGCAATCCCCCTCCACTGCCGCCACGTGAAAACCCTAACTTCCACAGCCGCGTGCCACCAACGCTGCCACGTGAAAAGCCTTCCACCCCCATGGGCCACCAACGCTGCCGCCCTTCACTGCCGCTGTCTATTACAAGGTAAGTCCATTAAATCAGTTCGCTTCCTTCCTTTCTACGAAGCTTCGCTTCTTGATCAGAAGAGTCATGGTCATGAGCATTTCAAATGTAAACGATTTTGGATGTAATCTAGTAGGTCAATGTTTGGGTCTTTTATCAATGACTTGTACCCTTTCACATTACCATTCCACCTGCATTATAAAATCAACTTCTTGTTAAAGTAAACAAACACATTTTTCATTCCAGTTCAAGATTGTCCATAACTTAACTGGGTATCGCGATATCACGATATCGAGGCAAATTTTGACAGAAGTTGCTGGATTAATTTGAGGGGAGAGACTTCAAGATTGTACTGATCATGGGAGGTACATTTTCAAGAGTAAAAAGTAGGCTGGAATCTTCAGTGGAACGGTTCATCTTGGTTGAGTCACCATGGATACCCACAATCTAGGGCTCTCAACAAGCCCCGTACTACACCCCCCAGCACCAGCATGTGACTGCCCCTTTTAGTTATGTGACAGGCAAGTTGCGAATGCTTTATATAGATTTGAATTAATGGCATGAAAGGTCAGTTCAACATAATTCACTAATGATCGTAGTCCAATTCACTAATTGGAACTTGTCCTAATTTGCACTAATTGGAACTTGTCTTAATTTGCCCAGATTCAAATTTGCCTTAATTGGTTCCATTGGTTAATGATGTAGCTAAGCCAATTTAATTGTGTCACCTATTGAATGCCCTAATCGAATCGAACCCGAAATTAAACTAATTGAACCCCTAATTAAACCCTAAATTGAATGCCCTAATCGAATCGAACCCTAAATTATATTAATTGAACCTCTAATTGAATGCCCTAATTCAATCGAACCTTAAATTAAACTAATTGAACCCTTAAATTGAATGTCCCAATTCAACCGAACCCTAAATTGGACTAATAGAACCCTTTAATTGAACCCTAATTAAACCTAAATTAAATGCCCTAATCGAATCGAACCCTAAATTGAACTTATTGAACCCCCTAATTGAACTCTAAATTGAATGCCCTAATCCAACTGAACCCTAAATTGAACTAATTGAACCCCCTAATTGAACCCTAAATTGAATGCCCCAATTCAACCGAACGCTAAATTGGACTAATAAAACCCCCTAATTGAATCCTAAATTAAAGTAATTGAACCCTAATTAAACCATAAATTTAATGCTCTAATCGAATCGAACCCTAAATTAAACTAAATAAACCCCTAATTAAATCCTTAATTGAATGCCCTAATCTAATCGAACCCAAAATTGAACCCCCTGATTGAACCCTAAATTGAATATCTCAATTCAACCGAACCCTAAATTGAACTAATAAAACCCCTTAATTGAACCCTAAATTGAAGTAAATGAACCCCCTAATTAAACCCTAAATTAATTGCCCTAATCGAATCGAACCCCAAATTGAAATAATTCAAGCGCATTGGATATATGCATTTTGAACAATTTTTTCCATTTGAACGTTGATCATTTATTTGATAATTTTAAGTTGTTAATTGTGCATTTGAGTATTGTGATTATTGATCGATGATTTTAGGTTGTTAATTGATGATTTTAGGTTATTAGCTGTGCATTTGAAGTAATTGAGATTATTAATTGATGATTTTAGGTTGTTAATTGATGATTTTAGATTGTTAATTGTGCATTGAGCATTTGAGATATTGAGATTGTTGACGGAGGATGGGACCCAATTAGATCGAATGTGTGATTTTTATTATTTTTATTGCATTGAGCATTTGAGAATTGAGTTTGTTGACGGAGGATGGGACCTAATTGGATTGAGATCCCCGTTAGGTAGCATAGACACAGACACCGCGTCCGATCAAGGCCGACAGCAAAACAATATATTTTAGCTTTATACTTGTGGACATCTCTTCAATGGGTGTCCGGTACCTCTTCAATAGGTGTCCGACACGGTGTCCGGCAATTAAAAAATAAATCAATATCTTCGAACACCGCTGAGAGGTGTCAGACACATGTCCGGATGTGTCGATGAGGTGTCGAGGTGTCGGTAGGTCACGGACACCCTGTCTGATCGACACCGACACCGAAAATTTTCACATTTTGGCTTTATACTTGTGGACACCTCTTCAAGGGGTGTCCGACGCCTCTTCAAGGGGTGACGGACAGGGTGTCCGGCATTTAAAAAATAAATCAATGACTTCGGACGTGTTCAGAGGTGTCAGACATGTGTCGGTAGGTGTCAGACACGTGTCCAGAGGTATCCGACACGTTTCTGGATATGTCGATGAGGTGTCGAGGTGTCGGTAGGTCATGCACACCGCGTCCGATCGACACCGACACCGAAATGTCACATTTTGGCTTTATACTTGTGGACACCTCTTCAAGGGGTGATGAACACAGCGTCCGACATTTAAAAAATAAATCAATGTCTTCGGACGTGCCGGAGGTGTCGGACACCATACCGACACCCTATATGAGGTATTGGGAATTGAGATTGTTGACTGTGCGTTGAGAATTTGAAAATTGAGATTGTTGACGGAGGATGGGACGCAATTGGATTGAGATATCTGTGAATTAGTTGCATGGTTGGCTCTTGAATTTAGGTTAATTAGGTTAACGCAACATTTTTAGCACCCCTTAGAATCTCATCGTGGCTCCAGCACTGGATATAATTAGCCCTAATTAGTCCCGATTAACCCTAATGAACCCAATTAACCCAAAATAGCTCTAACCAAAATAATTAGTTTTAATTAATCCTAAGAACCCAATGAAAACTAAATTAGCTGTAATTACCCCAAATTGACCCTAATTAACACCAATCAGTCCAAAATTAAACCCTAATTAGCCCCAATTACTCATATCTTGTAGACCCATGATTAGATTAATTAAACCCTAAACTCTAAAACCTAACTAAACTCTGATTACGCGCCTACTTAGTCATAATTAAGCCTAATAACCCAATTAAGTCTAATTAGGACTAAACAACACTACTCCGCACAGTTAAACCCTAATTAGCTCAAAATAACCCTAATTAGTCCTAATCAACCCTAATTAGCCTTAATTAGTCCAAGGTAATTCTCATTAACACTAATGAGCCCTAACATAACCCAATTAAGCCTAATTAACCCTAATTAGAACTAATCAACACGACTCCGCACAATAAAACCCGGCTATTAGTTCAAAATAACTCTAATTACTCCTAATCAACCCTAATTAGCTATAATTAGCCCAAGATAATCCTCATTAACACTAATTAGCCCAGAGATGGTTCAATTACTCGTTGCTTATAAGCCCTGCATTCTTTATATTCGTTGTTGTTTTGCGAAGTCCATTGGCAACGAGATGGTTCAACTCGTTGCCAACGAATTCTATTTAAAGTGGAATTGGTAACATATGCAACGATCTTTCTGAAGTTTTGATATTTCGGAAAGATTCTTGCATATATTATCAATATCTGAACGCATGCATACATAAAAACATTTAGTTCCCGTTCAAAGGTACTCATTACAAAGTAATGCTTTGTAATGAG
Organism: Escallonia herrerae; assembly: GCA_033070095.1. NCBI lineage: Eukaryota > Viridiplantae > Streptophyta > Magnoliopsida > Escalloniales > Escalloniaceae > Escallonia > Escallonia herrerae. Next base: position 457,850 of record JAVXUP010000400.1, on the reverse strand, counting down.
CCTTTGGATTCCAGTTTGGACAATTTGAAAAAGTTACGTGTTTATAAAACAATGTTTCAACCATGCTCTGTGTTCTATGTCGTGGATATTTGGTACACGTTCTCACGTGTTTCTCCGGGTGCATACAAATCTGGTGTTCTAACATCCGTCAAACCTTGCAAGGCAAGGTTTGATGAATGTTAGAATACCTAATCGATATCGTGTACTTGGAGAAATGCGGGGAGGTGCTGCCGTATTTTTCACAGACATAGGACTAAGCATGAGTTCTTCACTGTTTTATAAACATGTGCTTTTCTGAATGGGATAGAACCACTACCTATTAGAGAATGGAGGAAAAATATAGAGACATGTTGTCATATTCACACATTTATATTTACATCGACCCTGCCTAATGATTGGTCATAATTGAAGGTGGTATACAGTACGTTATCTTAGTCGTCACGTCGGTTGATCGAAGTTGGATGAAAAGGAAGAATGCTGACGATTTTGAGGATCGCGTTGATGAATTTCTCGACTTTGCTTACGCGCATCCTGCACATGTTGACTTTGATAAGATAAGGTGTCCATGCGGTAGATGTGAGTTGTTGTATTGGAGAAAAAGAATTGAAGTCAAATGGCATATTCGTCGGTACGGTTTTATGGGTAGATACACAAGGTGGACACAGTACGGAGAAACGATAGTATTGTCGTCCATCCCGGCTTGTCAAACTGAAGTTAGGGAGGAGGCACGGTATGATTACCGAGATATGATTATGGATGCTGGGCATGCTAATGTTGACTGGGGTAACGACGGTGGTGAGGACAGTGCCCAACCGCCGAATGAGGGGGCTCGTCATTTTTATGAGTTGTTGAGAGCTACGGAAGAGCCGCTGTGGGATAGAGCTCCGAAACACACACGGCTATCTCCAGTTAGTAGGTTATTACAGTTGAAATCAGACCGTGGGCTGAGTGAGAAAGGTTTTAACGAGTTTGTTACCTTAATCAAAGAAATTCTGCCCGAAAGTGAAAAGCTACCGCCGTCGTACTATGATGCGAAGAAGATGATGAGGAAACTTGGGTTGAGCTATGAGCGGATAGATGCGTGCAATAACGATTGTGTATTATTCTGGAAAGAGAATAAGGATTTGTCACGGTGTCTAGTATGTGATCATTCGAGGTACAAACCGGACAAAGGGAAGAAGAAAAACATTGCATGGAAGATATTGCAATATTTTCCGGTCACACCACGGCTTCAGAGAATGTACTACTCCTCCAATACGGCTGAACATACGAGGGCTCACCGCGAGACTCGTAGCAACGATGCCGATGTACTGACACACCCAGCTGATGGAGAGGCGTGGAAGGAGTTTGACCGCCAGCATCCAGTCTTTGCTCATGAAGTTCAAAATGTTAGACTTGGTCTGGCAACCGATGGGTTCAACCCTTTCGGTCAGTCTACCACGCCTTACTCATGTTGGCCTGTTATTATTGTCCCGTACAACCTTCCACCAGGCATGTGCATGAAGAAGTCGTACATGTTCTTGTCATTGCTTATTCTGGGGCCGAAGAGTCCCGGCAAGGACATAGATATGTATTTAAGGCCGTTGATTGATGAGTTAAAATAGTTATGGAATCATGGAGTCGAAACATATGATGCATCCCAATTCTGCAATAGTATTTGCTTAATTAGAGTTTGTTTTCTCTAGTTAATTTGTGTTATGGAATGCCTTACATGAGGGGTTCACATTTGACTCGCCTGATCAGCAGGCATTGGTGCGGCAAGCTTTCTTTGCTTACATCGGCAAGAATTACCTCCAATGGCTCCACGACACATGGGACCGGGCGAAGAAGATGCTACCCGAGGGTGCTGCGTTGATGGAGATGAAGACATATCCTCCACATTGGATATCTCCGACTGTATGGGGGGAGATGATAGATCGATGGGCTGTGGATCCAAGCTGGGACGCCAAGAGTAAGAGCGGGACCAAGAACAGACATAATAGAGATCCGACGCACACGGGGGGGTCGGTGTCACACGCATCGTCTGACACATGAATGCGGTACAGAACCCAGATCTGGAGGATGATGAGGTCATAGCTCTGACGTATAATCAGATGCATGTGCAGAAGAAGGACAAGGACTCGGTGCACCGGGCTGGCGACTATGTTTTGAATATTGCCCGGCGGATCGATGTGAATCAATTTGTTTAAGTTCTTAATTTTTTGTCTTTCTATCCTCAATGTTTGTTGCGTTCATTAATGCACTAACATATCTTTGACTCACTGTTCTTGCAGACCTCGTATGAACAGCTTAGGGGCTCCGAGCAGGCGTCCGGACAGCCATTAGCGTCCACTAGTATGGGTGCGTGTACTGGGGCGTTGAAGAGATGGCTAGATGTACCAGAGGTTGTCAATCGGCCGAAAGGCCGTATACGTGGCCTGCCTAGCACGATTGCACGTGCCGTGATAGGATCGTCCCCACCCCCCGTTGCCCCTCCACAAGCACCGGCTCCTCCATGTCTGTTGGCCGAGGATGAGATCCAGCACATTGCTCCTGTGGTGTTGAGGATGATCAGGGAGCAGGATCAGCAGGGTAGCGCTGCTGGACATGCCGAGCCGGCCCCGGAGTAGCAAGATCCAGATTCTGGACTCGGCAACGCCTGATGAGCCCATTCTCGTGCCCGGTCCCAGCTTATACTCCCCCCCCCCCAGCTTATACTCTTCTCCCCTCCCCTAATCAGCTGTATCCGGTTCCCACTTGTACATCATGAGTTTTTTTATAATAAATATTTTTTATAATTGATTATATATATTTCTTTGTGTATTGATTATTGTGCATTATTGTTGAGAATTGAATTTTTTATTACAGGTTTGGGTAATAAAAAAATAAAAAATATATTTTAAAATTTTTTTACTTTTGGCGACGGATTAATTATGTCGCTAAAAGTGTTCCTACTATCAGCTTTTTAGCGATATTTAGCCACGGAATGTTCCATCGCTACAATATTTATTCCGTCGCTAATTTTGCAAAATAGAAAATAAATTAAAATACGTAAAATATAATTAGCGATGGAATATCCGTTGCTAATTAATAAATAACTCCGTCGCAACAAGTGCAATATTAGACGACGGATTTGAATATTTCGTCGCCAAACTTTAACTAACGGCCTTTTATACAAGGGACTTTTAGCGACAGTTAATCCGTCGTTAAAACTTTTAGCGACGGATTATGAGCTTTTAGCGACAGATTTACCCGTCGCTAAAAGCCTTTTTCTTGTAGTGTAAATCATTTTTCTTTCACTCGGCTCTAATCTTTACTCAGGCAGCCTAATGCTGGTTATCACCTGCAAAAAGGAAGTCAAAAGAGAGTGAGCTTTTGAGAGCACAGCAAAGTCGATCAAGGATTAAAAACAACAAAACTATTCGGGCGATTTTATATTTACAGCCAATGATAATTTTTAAAATAATTTTCAAATAAAACCAATGCCTTTCGATATAAACATAAGGATGAATATCAACTCAATCCCTCAAGTCAGTAATTATTTCAAAGCATTTCAGGTGCAATAAATAAAAAATAGGTAACATTGAACATAAGCAGTACACTATAGCAAAGCCACCTCGGTAGTGCTCGATAAACTTTACATATGCATATATACACTGACTAGACCATTTAGGTACTGATTTAACCCAACTAATAGACCATCCTTATAACGTCAACAATACGCACCATCCTTATAACTCTCATATTACTAACTCATGTCAACATTTAGAATGAGTAAATACAATTGAAAATAATTTACGATGAGCGAATCAATAAACAAATGAAATGAACAATGAATTCCAAACAATCGCTTTAAGGCTCAAGATAAGGCTTTATGGCAATTCAAAAACATTTTCATAACAAATAAACAAAAGATGGGAGTTCAATACAATTCAATAATGATTTAGAATTAAACATGTGAAATTAATCTGATAAAAAAGGGGTATCGGATAGAATCCCTTACACTTCAATGAAAATTATAAAATCAAAGTTCAATAGAATCAGTAAATACATTATAAATTAAACTTTTGAAATCAGAGCGATGAAGTAGGGTTCAGATGAAATTCCTTACATCGATCCAAGCTATGCAATGCTACGCAATCTCGATCCAAATTTCCTGAATAAACCTAGATTGGCAATCCATTTATTAGAACACAATCTATGCTATAATACTATAAACTTAATATCAATTACCCACCACGTGCTCACTTCTAACTTCGAAACGACGCAACTCAAAACTAGTCCCACACACGACCAATTTAGTCCGAAAATCCGACACATTGTTCGAGGCTTAACAATAACCCAAAATGGATATTAAGTCCGTTATAATATTTTTATGGCTTAAAATAACATATAAAATAAAATTTCTAAAATTTCAAGTATTTTCAAATTAAAAATAATTTCTTTAAATGCAATAAAAACTCATAAATAGCCATAATTGTTCTTAGGTGAAAATAAAGTCTTGTTCATTACACTCACAAATTCTATTCCACTCACAGACCCACGAAAACTCACACCCACACAGTTGTTGCATTCATAAAACACATACATATACATATATTACACACACCACTTATACACACGCACACCCCCTTCCACAAATCACACACAAGCACACAAAACCTCCCCACACCCACTGCCTCACGACATTGGGTTCTTTTCTTCCTTCTTTTTTTTTCTTTTTGTTTCATTCACTCAGGCACACCCATTACACGAACACACAGGTTCACCAGCCACCTTTTTACACACACACACACACACACGCATTCAAGCATACAAACATGAACCCACAAACACACTCACATATAGACGTAACCACACACATTCACTACCCACAAAACATACATACATATGAACACTCACACAATCACTCTGCCTTGTAGCAATACCCTCTCCTTGTCCCTTAGACAAACACACACACAACACACTCATAATATACCCGGTACACCCACATATTATACACCTACCATACACACACAAGCAGACAGAAAAAAAAAATTCCCCACACCCACTGTCGTGTCTCTTCTTCCTTTTTTTTTCTCTGTTGTTCATCACACTTATATACAGCACACAGTCACATACACACTCAAGCACTCATGGTTACACACAAACACACACTCAAATAGGTTTAAACACACACACACACACATATAAGCACACTTCCATTACACACACACATATTTACACATAAAGACACACAATGCACAAGGGTATACTGCCTTACGGTAGTACCCTCTTGCCTTGCTCTTCACACACACACATAAACTCACCTACATACACCCACACAGTTTGCACTCAAACACACCTGCAGAATTTCCTCTCACGCACAGCACCAATCACACACTGTAACAACACACACATGGTAGACACGCATACATACACCATGCAACACACCCCACGACCACACTCAGAACCTTCACGCTGTCTAGCAACGCCCATTTCTTCATGTAAATATGGCAGGCGCCATAGCTTCTTTTACCATGTCCCTCACAGTTGCTGTTATCCCCTGCCATAAAATTATCCCTCGTACAAGTACCTACACAAGCATGGTATCCACATGGCTGTCATATTTCCGATCACTCACGCCATCTTAAACACACACACTAAACACTCGGTTGGTACCCCTTTCTCACAGCCCTTAAACCAATGAATGAGTAAGAGTAAAAGTAAAAGGTAGACAACTTACAAAAAAGCTCACCGAAAAACTTTCTTCGATCATTCCTCTCTCTGTCTCTCTCTCTCTTAAAATGTATCAGACGGGGATTCAGATCATCTGCTATAACTACAGCAGGCATGCTGTAACTCTAGTTACAACCACCGGATCAAAATCAATGCACCACACTTTGCCACATCATCAAACTAGCACACGGGACAAAACTGTGTCGTTTGGAGGCTTCACTGACGTCACTATTCCGTTAGACAAAGCTGGCAAAATCTTCAACTTCCATTTCTTCTCTTGTAAACAAAAATTCGTCAGCGACTACCCTCCACAGTCTGTCTCTTCTCTTTACAATATATCTGCCGATGAGGACCCTCTTCCTTCCGGCAACGACATAGCTGCACGCCACCGTACCGCATGTGCCTCTCACGCCCAAGGCCCCATGTCGCAACCACCTTGCCGGAACTGATCTACACGTGACCACCATCACATAGCCATGTCATAACCACCGTGCTTGCCATCGATCTACACGAATCCACTGTAGTTCAACCAAATCCATAACCGCCGATCTACCTACCAGCTGCCAATATACAACAACGACTAGCTAGGTAGCCATCGACCCAAAATAAATCAGCCACAATCTACTCAACGACCACCATTACACTGCCCCTCACTCTGATTACAAGTATCGAGCACCACCCACCATCGTCCCTCACCCATCTGCGGAAGTTACGACCACCCACAGGAACAGACGAGGTAGATCGGTTCATAGAGAGGAGCTGATTTCAGATGTTAATTTTTATAGAGAGAGAAAGGGGTTTCTGAGAGAGAGAGAGAGAGAAAGGCAGAGAGAAAAATGTTGGACAGAAGATTGACGTGGCACGATCTAAAGCGTTGATTTTGATCTGACGGCTGTAACTAAAGTTACCGCATGCCTACTGTAACCCTAGTTACAGTAGGGGATCTGGATCCATCAGACAGAGGAGAGAATGGAGGGTTGGACGGTTGCTCAACAAAGCTATATTTATATATAAAAACCCTAAAAGGAAAATTATCAAAAGCTCCCTAAACTTTTGTTAGGTATTCTAATTTTACCCGCAACTTTCTATTATTAAAAACTGCTCCAAAACAATTATTTACTATAAATTTATGTGCTAGGAAAATTGTAACGGGTTCTTATGCTACCCCACTTCACTAATCGTCACTAAAAGTTAGTAAATAAAAAAATATCGACGCTAAAAAAAGTTCGCCGCTAAAAGTTATAGATTAAACCGCTAAAAATATCGGGGTATTACATATTATGTAGTGTGTATCCATTGCAAGGTTTTCTATTAACCTAAATGGTAATGTGGAAGGGTATTTTAGGAGTGCCAAAGGTTTAAGGCATGGAGATCCAATATCCTTACCTGTTCTTGTTGGTTATGGAAGTGTTCTCTGGTCTAATGGACACATATGCACAAAACAATGAGTTTGTTTATCATCCAAAGTGCAAAGAACTACAATTACATCATCTGTGTTTTGCAGATGACTTATTCCTATTAACTAAGGGTGAGCAAACCACTATCAAACTTATCAAAAAAGCTTTGGTTGAGTTTGAGCAATTATCTGGTTTATCCGTTAATTTGAGCAAGAGCTTAATCTTCATAGCTGGGGTGGACAATGCAAATGCAGAAGTATTGGCAAGTATTATTGGTATTCCTCTGGGGACATTTCGAGTTACTTACTTTGGAGTGCCTTTAATCTCTACTAAGTTACAGTACAAGGATTGCAAGGTACTAGTGGAGAAATTAATCAAGAAGATATCATGTTGGTCTACAAAACCTTGTCATATGCTGGGAGTCTGCAGTTAGTTATTCCTGTCTTGAGCAACATGTATGTATACTGGTGCTCAATTTTTATCATCCCTAAGAGGATTTTTGCACAAATAGAGGGGAAACTAAGGCCATTCTTATGGCATGGGAAGGATATTAAGTGTACAGGGGCTAAGGTCGCATGGAAAGACCTCTCTATGCCCAAGAATGAAAGAGGGCTGGGTATCAAAAGAGTTGAGGAATGAAATAAAGCAGCCATTTGTAAACACTTATGGGATCTAGCTCATAAAAAAGATTCCCTATGGGTTAAATGGTGCCATATTTTCATAATCAAATAATAGCATCTATGGACCTTTAAACCACTTGTATGTCTATCATGGACATGGTGCAAAATATTGAAGATCAGATACTTGTTTTGCAAATATGTTCATCATAAGGTGGGAAATAGTGAATAACATGGCTATGGCTGGACAGAAGGCTAATGGAAGTTCCTTTAATTGAGAAATATGGCCAAAGAATGGTCTATGACTCTTGACTGCCCATCAATGTAAAGGTGAGTGATGCTATCCAGGATGGTGCATGGAAATTTCTACTTGGTAGATCAGAGGATCTAAGAAATGTCAATAGTATATTGACCAGCAAGGCAGCCCCTAATGTCAATCATCATGATCAAATAACATGGAAGTTAAGCCCTAATGGAGATTTCAATATCAGAGCTGCTTGGGAAGGGATAAGAACTAGAGCACCCAAGATTGCATGCATGGTGGAAATTGTTATGGTTTGAAGGGCATATACCTAGATGTGCTCTGATTTTGTGGTTACTATGCAAGGGGGTTAAGAACGATGGCAAAATTAAAAGCTTGGAATGTTATTCAAGATGATCAATATGTAATGTCAGCCAACCTGAGACAAAGGACCATCTATTTGTGCAATGTTCATCTGCACAAGGCATGTGCAGAGTAGCTTACAACAAAATAAAGCAGAATGTACCCTAAAATTTATGGCATCAGTTTCTACAAGACACTGCCACACAATTCAGGGAAAAAGGCTTTTATGCAAGGCTATGCAAGCTGATAGTTGGAGTGATCATTTAAGGGATTTGGCTTGAGAGTAATACCAAAATTTTGAACATAAACAAGCCATGGTGGAAAGTTGTATGCAAGTGATTAGCCAATGGATCTATTAAAGAACATGCAGTTGGAAGAAGAGCCAACCCACATCTCAGAATAAGGAATTATGCCAAGTTTGGGGATCGGATACACAACAAATGTTGTTAGATTGATGTATATATCATTTGTAGTTGCCAGGATATACTGTACATATTTTGTGATTAGTTTGTAAATGTTCTTTGAGCTTAAATGAATACAAAGGACCGTTGACCCCAAAAAAAAAAAACAAAAAATTAAAATTTTATGTCACGGTGGTGCAGGGGCTGACTCTCTAGTCAAACTGGAAAGGTCCGTGGCGGATCCGGCTGTGGAGATCCAACTTTTTTTTTTTTTTCATGGTTGTTCCTTTAGTTCCTCTCAATTTCTTTCCGACCCACCAAAAAGCAGAAAAAAATGTTTTCTGCCATGCCACACGGTCTCAAAGAGAAAGGTCCATCAGGTGAGTCCTTTCTCTTGGAATGGCACTTTCTATAAGTCTTTTATTCTCATCTGCTTACAATCTTCTACATAAGGTCATTACATAATAAGGGACTTCATTCATTCTTGCTAACAAGCATGGCAATCAATGGTTAAGTACAAGAAGGAAAATTATTCTACATTACTTGATGACACCCAATGTGGGTTATTTCATCCTTATTTTGCCAAACATGGACAGGCTCTACAACTTCGTAGTTTGAACTTAGGCCTAGTGCTCGAGCTGGTGATGGCCTGAACTGGAGGATCCTCCAGCCTAAAGCGCATCAGCAGATTTTGCATGTAAGCCTTTTTCGTACTCCTCATTTTTCTGATCATTTCATTGGTGTGGATATCGTCCTCGATTGATATCGCAACAGCTTGTGATCCGTGTGGTCCGGGTGCAAAGGCCTCCTTCACCTTCAGATGTTCATCCCCGCTTATAATATCTGTTTCTTGAGTGTTCTTGTTTTTCCTCCATTTGATGAAGCAACATAGAGCAACCAAAAGGAATCCAAGGAAGAGTAAAGAACCAAATGACACAAAAACTGCAATTATGACAGTGGAATCGCTGTCTGGTGATGATGGAGGTGATGGCAGCGGTTTTACTTCAGGTGGTGCAAAGTTGATCGTGGGAGAGGCCATTTTCGAGTGGGGTGAGTTGTGAAGAATTTGTAATGGCCTGATTTGGTGAAGGGAGTGCCTCCTGGAGCTTATTTATGTCAGTAGATTGCTTTCACGTTCTAAATTGAGGAGCTTTCTTGACATTGATTGCATTGGAAAACACTTCTCCAAAGCTTCCGTTGTGTAGCTTAGCAGGCTTGTTTTAACCTTCAGATGAAAGGGATATCTCATGGCGTACGTGATGAAAATGATCATCATGACTGAATGTTTGCGCTTGCTTCTGCATTCTGTACGCATTTCATGAATTCCTACATCCCTCGAGTTCTGCTAGTTTGACGATCGGATTACTAAATTTGGCTCACCAAGTGAATAAACTTAGGGAAAACTACCCGCTCGAACCAAACTGCAGCTAAGACGCGTTTGAGACACGGTAAAGAGATTATCAACTTTAGCGCGATATTCTGAATCCTAACAATCAGCAAGCGCAATGAGGGTCGGCTTTGGAATTCATACCAACTACTGTGACAACCATGCGTATAGACCTGTTATATTTCTGTTATGAACCTTACATCCGCATTTCTCCCAAAAACAAAAAAGAAAAAATAACAAATATATGAAGCAATTGAATAAATTTAGTAACAGAGAGAGAGAGAGAGAGAGAGAGAGAGAGAAACCCACAGGGCCCTCAGCAATCGTGGAAGAAAAAGAAATGAAGTTTCCTGAATTGAGGTGACACCTCTCCAAGTTATCTAAACCTGTGGCAAAAAGCAGAGTACAGTTAGAACTGAAAAACTAAATACTCATGTTATGCATGAAAAATATATGAAATTGTGCTTACAATTCCTTTATCTCTGTGAAAGTATGTATGAGAATAGCATTTCATTCCACATATCAGGAACTCCTGGCAAGCACCAATGACTACAATCACACACTGATGGCGATTCACTCCACGTTCCGACATGTGCATCACTTCTGAAAGCCGTCATGGGAGTAACATGCATCGCTGTTACAGGTATTGTGATATTCTTGACCAACTTCATCGCAATTTCTGAAAACGGGCTTTGCTCGATGCCCGTAATTTCTGACAATGGCTGTTTTGTTACCTTGCAAGATCGCTGGGTTGGACCGCTGGTAAAGATATGAAGATAAAAATAGATAGGATATGTTTCATGCGTTATTGAAAAATTTGTTATTGATATCTAATACAAGGCTATATAGAAAGGAAAGCTGTAACAGAATTGCCACGTTAGAAGGGACATAAATAACAGAATTGCCATAGAAGTTCCGCTATTATAGTATTACTGCATATAATAACTTGAATTACTCACAAGGTATGATTTTTGGTCTTTAAATGGAAAGTTGGCCTGAGATTACTAGGTTTTATGTTCTTAAAAACATTATTATATACATCCAAGTGATAAACACACCACTTGGAACAACGGGGGACAAAAAGGAATATTAATTACCCTGGAAAAAACAGTAATACAATAACTGAAAATGCTTCTTACTCTGAAGAGGTGGATAACACAACCCACTCAAAAGATATGCAACATATCTGAAAGAGCAGCGGAAGCTGCAATTCACATTAAGCCTCATTCACGTGAATAAGTAAATCGTGCCACGTCCAATGGGACTCAGTTATTGAGATGCTCGAGTCCAGATTGACTCAATTCAGAACAATTTTATGATGGTATCGATTAGATCTGACAAACATGTAATAACTACTTAAACGCACCTCCAATGAGCGGATTCAAAGGTCCGAAAGAATACTTGTGTTCTATTTCTCTTGACCATTTCTTCGGCCCAAGACGCCCAAGTGGCTAATGCCATTTTGTAGGCAGCATTCACTGACATTCCAAGTTTCAATTTTCCACCAACCTGGAAATAGCGGCCCCTGTCCAGACAAACGTGTTATAAGTATTTGGCTCCCATCTATGACATTGCAGAACCTCCTATTGATGATTTTCTAGTTTTTAAGTGCATGGCAAGCTTCTTGGAAAACTTTAATATTTGAGTGACAGATTTACATTGCATGCTCCTTTGAAATTCAGACTTTTCCAGCTACTGTAGTCATTAGAGGCAGCATTGAAGTCAATCTACGACTTTCTCTCAAATACAAAGCAACAACGTACATATGCAAATTCATATGCACGAGAGTACATCTTTCACGACGTGTATGAGCGAGGTGTATTAAAACTAAGCTTTACACGCTGTGATGTCTAAAAGTCTGAGCACCGTGAAGAGAGTACATCTTAATAAGTTCATCAAGTGCTTCAAGAAAGCATTCTCATGTCACGAAAAAAGCAATATTTTCTGTTCCTGATCAAATATGACATAGAATTCAACAAACGATGTGGCACTGCTGCATAAACACACGGAACGCGTTGGAAACAACTCCAAACGAAAGCTTTTGCACTGTGGTCATATAGTCTCATGTCAATAGAAGTATTAAGCCAGTAACAAGTTGCTTGCTGCATGCATGATTACAAACTAAACAAAGCTTGTACATGATTAGTTATGGAAACAAATCACAGTCACTTCATCTCTTTGCATGTTTCTTCGACACTCTCCACTGAGTGGACTAATAAAGGATAGAATCGATACTGTCACATCACCTCTTGCACCATCTCAATTTGAACAAACTTCTTACTCATTTTATCGCTCAAAGAAAGTAAACCTTGTCGGCACTATATGTCAAGATATGTGTAGATATCAACTAGAAAAAAACGTATGGAAATTCTGAGTCATGTTGGTGCTTAAAGAAGTCTCACCAACACCAGATATCTGGACCAGAAAGCATGTGACTCTGTTAAGATGCTGCTTATTATTCTAAATGCTCTCTACAAATTCCATTTTTAATGCATGTCAGGCACATTCTTAGCTAACTATGGAAGTAAAAGTACTATCCAAAACAAATTAGGTCTAGAAGATCACTACATGATATTGCTGATAGCATTTCGAATAGTCTCAGAAACAATAGCATATTGACCTCAGGGGAAAGAAATAATGAAGCACGAGTGATATTTTAACCCAAGTACGGAAGATAGTCCTCATATCAATTAACAAAATTGATGTACATTTACAAGGACACTTACGTATTAAAAAGCTTCCCAGGCGTCCACCAATGACCCGTACCAAAGATAAGTATATCGGAATTAATCCACTCAGAACTAATGTCATCCAACTTATCAAGCTGAAGAGTGAACTTAACCCTCTTTGGGGCACTTTTCGGCTTGGAGCCAGGCTGCACCAAATAAACCGAACGGTAGAACTCAATTGTAAAATTGAAGGATTTAAACCGCACACTTAAATACCTAATACGTCTAGTAATCTTGTGCCCATTGACTTCATAAACACTGTTCTTATCTTCCACACCAGTCATGAGCAAACAAATCATAGACTCCCACTGATTTCTACTTAACGAATCGCCAACAAAAACTATTCTTTTCCCACGAAGCTTTTCCAAAACCACACTGACATTAAAGTTTGGAATGTCACAATCATTGGGCTTCCACCTCCATTTAAGGTACTCCTTATCTTTTCTACCGTTAGCTAAACAACTGAAACCGCGTTCGACAAAAGGACACTCCGAAGCATTATACAAAGGGTAATTCTCATCATACACCCATTTTCCCTCAAAATAATTGCACTCAGTAGTTAAATTATCTGGGGGCTTAAGAATCTCAACATTTTCTATAATTGGCTGAACACCTGGAAATAAATATGAATACCCGAATCCGATAGCTAAAACACAAATCAACAAGGAACCCATAACAATGAATACGTTGAGTGGATGAGAGCCCCAGCTCTTGTAATAAAACACAGTCATTAGGTTGCCAAAACAGAGAATCCTCACAATGTCAGGCCAAGTAAACGAAGATAATGCTTCCGACTAATTTACTCAACATCTTTCCAGCTAAAATCAACTGCCTTCACCCATTCGAGAAACACATAACTAAATGCCGTAAAAGCCATGTTCATATGCTAACACTCGACCATTTTCACAGATCAGTGGAAACTAAAGAACTCACAGTGATCCTACGAATGAAAATAACTTCAGCGAACAGCACAATGATGACCAGTGGACTTGGTAAGAGAGAATCTCTACGTTTCTTCATCTGGGTATTGATAGAAAAGCTTAGATCGTGGGGTGTTGCTGCTGCAGGCGGTTGCTTTCAAGAGTTGGAGATTCGTACAGAGGATTACATTTGGGTCATTTGAGCAGGGCGGACTAACCATTGTTGCAGCGTTTGTTTGGTTTGGTCCGAAAGTGATTCCTGAACTAAAGTTAGAAGTACGGTGGAGCTGTCGAGGCTACTATAAGCATTGTCGGTTAGTTTAGTGGAAGTTAACGAAGAGAATTATGGTTGGTTTTCGAATTCGAGGGGCAAAGCGATAATCTTTTGTATTTTTTTTAAATGTAAAGGATTTTGTAAAAATGTTATGCCCCATCTATTAGTGTCGCTAAATATTTTTAAAATTATTTTGGATTCAATTCTTAATTGTGTAATGCATGTATTTACGATAATGAGTCTAAAATCAATAAGTCTTATACAATTTAAAAACTAATTTGAAACATTTGGATTCATTATCCAACGTAAAAAAATTTTATTTACATTATATATATATATATATATATATATGTGTGTGTGTGTGTGTGTGTGTGTGTGGCATAGCTGAGAGAATGTTATCCAGTCATCATTTATATAGACACTCTCTTAATTCATCATGTAAACTTTCATATTTTAACTTTTTAAAATATTTTGAACTTACTTACATATTCATTTTCATTTGAACTCTTTTTTTCATATAAAATTCAACTAATTATATAGATTTTGCATTTCCCTCTCTTTTATGTCAACATGTCCCACTCAAAAATTTTATTTATATCTTTACCATTCCATTAATTCCTAAATTTTGCTAAAAGTAATTCTCTATATGTTCCTTTTAATCTTAAACCTTTTTTATTGTTTAGAGAAGGTCAATGTTCTCCATCAGTTTTCTCTCTAACTACGATAATTTAAAAACTTTTATTTATGAAGAAATATTATATATCTTTACTCTTTTTTTTATGGCCTTGAGTAACATAAACCTTAAAACACGGGTTACTGTTTTAGTATTATCACTATAATTATTTTTAGTTAGGTGAGGACTATTTTATAATTTCATATATTATTTTCATCATCATTTGTTGCTAAAAGATAAAAATCATTACTCACTTTTATTTTTAAGGACAAAAATTGTTAGAAGAACTCATATAAAAAGGTGAAGGTAAATTTTTATTATTTTTTTGTCACTATCAATTTTGTTATTCTTATTAGTTATACAAGTAAGAGATTTCTCAATAAGTACATTGATAGTTGTTGTTTATGTGTGCAATGCATATGATCAAAACTAGTTAAATATTAAAAACATTCTCTAGCATGAGATAATTATTTGTAAGTACAAAAATAAAAATACTTAGAAGAAAACTTAGATCTAATCTAATTTCATATTTATCTTTGATAACTTAAAGTAAAGAAATTCTAGACAAACTATTTCTTTTATAGTCCCTTAATTTTGTGATTTGTTTATATACGCGTGAATAATAAGAGCTAAATTAGTAAGTCTTGTGCAAAATATTTTAGAAGTTTCCCTAATAATCAATATACTAATCAAATAATGTGACACCAAAAACCTACATATTTATCTTAAAAAAACTAAAATTACATATGAAATTTTAATAGGAAAAATAAATTCTATAATCTTCTTAAATATTAAGTGGAATAAAAGTATAATATTTGTGAACTAATCTAAGAAAGGCTTATTTCACACCATGCTTTGTCATGGAAAGTGCAACTGTGGCATATTTTTCTTTTCTTTAGCCAGAAAATAAGGTGCACAAGCACGTAGGTCGATAGACAAATAAATTAAACATCATTAATCCACAAAATTGTCTATACAGTATAATATACAATGCCTGAGCGATATACTATACACTTTATGCTAAAGGAACTCTTGACCAATTTTGTAGTGGTTTCTGTGTTTATCACTAGCTAAATTCTTAAGATTTTAATGTTTTATATTAACAATTTACCAATATATTAGGACTTTATTCCGATTATTATGTCCTAATAAAAACAATGTCTAATATGAAAAGTAAAAAACTACATTTAAAAACTAGAATTATTAAATTATAAATGCAGATTTAATTTAGTTGTATACTACTTAAGTTAGATTCTTACTCAATTGAAATTCTTAGTACATTTAAAGATGCAACCAATTTAATAAACACAAGGGTTAAATTTTAGTCAATAATTTGTTTCTTCTAATGCTTTAACTCTATCCTTCAATGGTGTTGGTCAAATTGTTAGAAACTTTATAATAATTGAAATCTAACTAAGATCTAAGACATAATATTTCAATGATACAAATATCAATTAGCTCGGTAACTCGGGCAAGGCCCTGGTCAATTATACTAAATGATTTATATATTCATATATTTTGAGTGTCAGTATATTTTTTTAGAGTTAAGTTTTTTTTTTTTTTGATAAAGTTGAGTTAAGTTACGGGTATTTAAGCATTATGTCAATGGTTTTGAGCTACACCTCTTTCGTATTTGTGTGAAGCGAACCATTGGATTCAAAATATAGAAGATATATGCATGTCACATATAAGTAATATCATAATTAAGAGAAGCCTAATGTAAGTACACTATTGAAACTGTTCTAAACTAGTAATTATCGGATTGATTCCACGTTTATTATCTTGATGAATTAAAAGCGATCATATAATAGTTAAAAATTATATTAAAATGATTACCAAACAATTGCTTTTTTGATAGTTATCATATAACTATGTCATTGAGTATTATGTTAAATCATTAAAACTTTGCTCATGTCTAGTTTATCATACTTATACATTTATAAAGAAACAAAAAAAAATGTTTCATTCAAAATTGTCGTAGATTTTGTGTTAAGATTAGTGAGATATGAATTAGACAATGGTGCTTAATTCACACTCCAGATAATTTTCTGATCGCAAAATTGATTTTTCTACACTCAGGATGACTTTTACAGTATTATACTTCAAATGCACTTGAAGTTAACATTTAAAGTCTAAAATATAGTATGCAAAAAGTTAAGCATACAATGAGTTATAATTTATTTTGCACGAAATATAAATGTTGCTTTACACTATTGTAAGTAGTCATTCTTTTTACAAAAATGATAGCTTAACAAGTTAAAATTTCAAGAATCATACATAAAATATATTTTTTCAATTCATTTACTTACTAACATCTAAATAAACATTTTACCAATATTCTATCCATATAAGTGCGAAACATCTTTTTAATTATCTAGGATCAACATTTATATGTTAGGGATGTTTCTGATAGAACACACTACAATAAATTAGAGATCAGCAGGCCTCAATGTTGAAAGTAAAAAAAAATAACAAAGAAGTTTAAATGACACAAGCTATTTATTTTAGTAAACACTCCGTAACTTATATAAACTACTAAAAAGCATGCTGTAAAATAGACCTTGGAACACAAATAGAAGCACGTTTCTTTCGAATAACTACCCTTTTAAAAATACAACTAACCCTAAAAAGAGATAATATGTAACATCCCGAAGTTTGGGAGCCATTAAAAATAGCCATCTGTGACCCAAAAAATAAACAGATGCTAATTTTGAGCAATGCTCGGGTATTTGAACGTATTGGGGCTTAAAAGAATTTTGGGATAAAAACGTAATTTTTTGAAATTTTCAGGGCAAGTTTGTAATTTTGAAAAACTTGAGGAGCTATTTTGCAAAGTTTGAAAAGTATGCATGTGTGTCAAACTTTGGAGGAATGGTCTTATTATGGAGCCACCACCTACTTCTCTGATTGATGACTAATGAAATTAAATTATAAAGTAATGATTTAAGGAATTAAATAAAAAAAGAAAATAGAGAAAAAAAATAGAAACAAAAGTGAATTTCGGGAAGAACAAAACAGGAACAAAGAAGAATAAACAGAAAATAGGGGAGGAAAAAAAACAAAGAGGAAGGAAACAGGGGGAAGAAGAGGGATTTCGGGCAGTGAATTCTTGAAAGGGATCAAGCACGAATTCTTGAGATTATTCCTCTACTTTTCTTTGGTGTGATTTAGTATGGCTTGGTGGGCTTTTTGGGGTGAGAAGTGTGTGACTGTACGACTATGTGTTGTGTGTGTACCGTGTTTGTATGTATGTGTGTTTCAGGGTATATGGGGGGTTTAATGGCATTTTGTGGGTGTGTGTATTATGATATGCTCAAGCGTGTGTAGAAGGGAGATTGGAGAGGGTTGTGCAGTAGGGGTGAGCAGCTAACCGATTTGAACCGTTCAAACCGATAAAACCAGACCGATCGAATCCGAACAGTTGATAAGCTTGCACGGTTTGGTTTGAGATTTTCAAACCGAGACCAGTTCGGTTCACGGTTCAGGATTTTCAAACTGGCTATGAACTGAACCGAACCGAGAATTATATAACTATAAAAAAAATATATGTACTTTACCATGGTTAACTGAATAACCAGGGTAAAATTAACATGTTTGCCCTAAAATTAATTTATTGAACCCTTATCTTCATTTGTCGTCACTCGTCTTCTACTCTTCTTCTTCAGAGACCACACCCATAGAGAAAATCAAACAACACACCCACATAATACAAATTGACCATGAAGGAAGGATTTCAGCTTCATTCGAGCATCATTGATGAATGCTCTGGCGTGCAGTTTTATAGCTCCAACTGTTGCTTTTAGGGCATTAACCACTAAAGCAAAGTCCCCTTTGAAGATTAGGCCAGTGATCCTGTGTTGAACAGCTATTGTTTGCAAGATCCAAGGTCGTCAAACACTGTCTGCGGTATGTGAAATGGTACTCAGACGAAAGTGCTATTACTTGGCATTGGATCAGCAAGGGTGCGATTCAGATGGATTTAGAGAAGATCAGGTCTGTTGTCGACTAGGAAGTGCCGAAGAAGGAAAGAGCAGGCAACAGTGGTGAAGCCGGATGCTCAAAGCCATTTTAGATCTGCCAAGACAGCTCACGAGGAGTAGAAAGTTGCCACAACCTGAAGAACGAGACGATAGTTTCCAATTTCCATACCTGAAGAACGAGACGACACAGGTGAGTAATTTCATCACTTGAACGGCACGACCACCTTCCGCGGTCCATTTTCCTCCTGTTGCAGTCTCTTCACGCTAGAATAATATATGATTTCTGTATGATTTATCAGGGTCTTGAGCAATTTCATCAGTTTCCAATTTCCATACCTGATTTTGGCCAATCTAAATTGGTTTAGTAAAGGAAGATTCAACAATGAAAATGGTCACCAAGAACCTGCTTGTGAGATGACAAAAGTATTACATGTTTTCATTGTTCTTGATATATGGATTATAGTAAAAAAAATTATAAATTTAGGTAACCCCGCCTGAAGTTTTTCACATTACAGTATTGCACTTAGTGTGCTGGCACTTATTATTAGAACTCATATAAATTTACTTACCTTGCGTGAAGTTCTTCACATTGCACTTTATTGTGCTTGCAGTTGACTTGGTTTTTAATTTCTATTTGGTAAAGATTCATCTCTGTATCCATTTTCTAGTGAAATATAACCACTCTTTAATGATTCAACTCTTTCTGTTTCACTTAAAACAATAACATCACCATTAAATCAATTGCCCAGTTGAGCAACGCTGCATCCGTCAGTCGTAGTTGTTTCACAAGCAATGTAATCTTTCACAAGCTTAAATTATGTTCAAACCGATCCAAACCATTCAATTTAAAGCATGTGAACCATTCGAACCGAGGTGTCTTGGTACGGTTTGGTTTAAGAAATTGTGAACCGAGATCTATTGGTTCAGTTTGCGGTTTGACCCCCAAACCGGACCAAACCGAACCGCGCATTACACTCATGTAGGTGTTTTTGGA
This sequence comes from Escallonia herrerae, assembly GCA_033070095.1. Lineage (NCBI taxonomy): Eukaryota > Viridiplantae > Streptophyta > Magnoliopsida > Escalloniales > Escalloniaceae > Escallonia > Escallonia herrerae. Next base: position 438,177 of record JAVXUP010000400.1, on the reverse strand, counting down.
GTGTTTGGAAGAATGGTCGTGTGTGAAGATGGAGTGTGCGGGTGTGTGTTCCTTGGGTGAGGTTGAAGATGAGTGTGTGTGTTTGAAGGTGTAAAACTATGTGTTACAATCTGAATAGTAATCGTAATCGTCGATAAAAGTAGAAAATTAATTTAGGCAATTTATCACGTATGTTTATAAATAGTTAGGATCAAAATATGAGATATTCCAAAATAGTAACCCTCATATTTTTACAAGAAGTATACTCTGGAATTTTTTTGAAATTTTCGATATCCGCGAGGACGTTAAATTAGGGTATCAATTAGAACAAATTCTGGATTTATTTAACATAGAAAATAGAGTTATTTTAATATATAAATTTTAAAGAAATCTTATTTTACTAATATGATTCATATTCTAAAATTTCGGGCAATTCTGAGGCTGATAGGCCTTTTTTGCGAAACTCGCCTTTTAGTGCTTAGTCCAGACACCAGTTCGAGATTTTCAGGCAAAATTTTTTTAAAATACTTTTAAATTCAGAAATGATATCAGGTTGCTTAAAATAGCGTTTTAAGCTGTTTGGGATTTTTTTTCAGTGTTAGAAACTCTCAGGAGTATTTTGGTAATTTGCGACCCCAATAAGGTATTTTGGTAATTTTATCCATAAAGGGTATTTTTGAGTCAATTTATATGCGATAAGTATATTTTAGTGATATTACTTACAGGAAGGTCATTTTGATGATTTAAGGGTAATGAGGGGCATTTCAGTAATTTATAACCTGAAAGGGGTATTTTGATAATTTTACCTATAAGAGGTATTTTGAGGTAAATTCACATACAGTAAGATTGTTTGGGTGATTTTACTTGGGGAAAAGCTATTTTGGTGATTTAAGTTCGAGAGTGGCATTTGGATAATTTTATATCTCAGAGGCTTTCGGTAATTTTACATATCCGATGAGGAGGTTCATTTTGGGAGTATGTGTGAGTCCGTATTAAGTTATAGTACTGTAGGCTGTGTTCTAATGATTCCGTTTAGGTTAAAGCAACAAATTTTTTGGTTAGAAAGCGTAGCTTCGGATCCAAGTAAGGGATTCTATCTAAACCCTGGGTAAGGACTTTCGTCCGAACCCTTATTTTGATAACTCATACTCATAAGTACTTATTTGATATACTTACGGCTAATGTCGAACTCTAAATTATGTATTGATATCAGCATTTATTGCCCAGAAAATCCTTATGTTAAATCTGAATCGATTATTTGAAAATCTTGTGATGCTCGCCTGTATTGCATGATGAGTAAATTTGATAATTGTTTGTATCTGTTCTTCCAAATTGCTGTGCCTAAATTCAATAATTATTCACAATCTTTTTTGCTATTTATTTGTGATCTTCTTTTGGAATTCCGAGTGATGGCTTACATCACTATGTTTATTGTTATTTGAACCCGAATAGATTTCGGTGATTTGAGCTTATGTTAACTCTCATTGATATTGTTGATTTTTCTGTGTTGACTTGGGTACCTGTTCTATGGGGAGGCGTTATAAGGGTCTGAACCTACGAAATTATGCAGGGCTAATACCTTAGTGAGAAGGACTAGTAATTATTATGGTACATCATGCATGTGTATGGCTTTGCCTGAATGGCATCGCGATCACCAAGGATCAACGTTGATTTTTTATTTTATTTGTACCATATGTATCATAATTTGTGCTTGGGTTGAAATCCCTTGACAAGTCTTCATCTTATGTGTGCGTTTTGAAATCCTTTGGAAAACCATCATCGTATTGTGGAAATGATGACATTAGAAATGATCTTTTATTGATCGTTTTGTAACCCATCGTGATTGTATTTGTCTATTTTGGTATTTATTTCTGATGAATTTTGATCCTTTTAAAAATCATTGAGTTTTGACCGTTTGAAGTATCTTGGAAACTCTCGTTGGTTGGATTCCTTGGAATCGCTTGTAATTTTTTTGTTGGTCCTTGTACGGCCTTACTAAGCTCTTAAAATCTCACCCTTCGTTTGATTCCCTTCCACAGGTGATGATAAGCTTTAGCAAGTTCGGGAATGGGTTAGAGTCTATGTGAGATTCCGGTAAGCCCGCCACTACAGTGATGCGAGACCCCTGCATGGATTGGTATTGTCACCTTGTTTTTTTTAAGGAATCGAGTTTGTAAAGAACCTAGGTTTTAATAGACCAAGTTTAAGCAGTTTTGTAAATGTGCATTTGAAGAAATTGAGATGGTATCAGATTAAATGTTTTGAAGTATGTGTTAGTGAACAGATTTGATAGGTTTGATGTGATCCGGTAGGTTAACATCCCAGGTGTTCGAGGCAGCGGAGCTCTAAATTTTTGTGCCGGAGGGGGGGCGTTACAGTTGGTAACGGAGCAGTTCGGTCTTGTGGTATAAGAGTATAAGCATATGATTCTATAAGCATGGAACCACCGAGTGTAGATAACACGATTCTATAGAATCATATTCCAATTAACGAGAGTGGGGTAGGATGATGGTAGAGTTAATAAGTCTGCCTTTGACTAGTCATTGTGTTGTTCTTTATAGCCGTGTTGGTATAACCATGGTAATTGTTCATTGTATACGTATAGTTCACACCCGGAGCACTGACAGTGAAGGTGGTACAGAGGGCCTAGAGGTCCCCGATAGACGAGATCCGAACAGACCTACATAAAGTGAGCAGTGATTTTCCTGGTATTGGAAAGACCTGACTAGACAATCCCTAGACTGGGCATTATACTATATGGAGGTTTTATGATTGTAGAGAGATAACTCTACCCAATAGGGGAAACAGCAGAACCCTAGAACTAGTGGTTGCGATTCTGAACACTATGAACCCGATTCCAACTTTGATGACATAGAATATGGCCCAACCACAACCATAACCTCGAGATGAGAGTATCTTGGGTGATCTTAACAGATGAAATGATTAGCTACAAGGGGTTGCTGGACCCTATAGGGACAACAAACTGGATTGGCAACACAGAGGAGTAACTGATTGTAATGGGCGATAAAAGATTGCATTATTATATATAAACTGAGAGATAAGGCCAATTAATGGTGAAAAATAGTAGCGAAGAGTCTGACTCAATAGCCAGTGATTGATGTCACTTGAAAAAAATTTAGGGAGTTATTTTTTTACTGGTATTTTTACGAGATTTTATGAACAGATATTAAAGGGAGTTTGTTAATGTGAGGCAAGTAGATTAAGAGGCGATAGACAAGGTTGAGATGAAATTTCTTGTTTCGCTAGATTTGCCATAAGGATGTTATTGATGGAGGCAGATAGCTGCCGGAAGTTTGAGTGGAGGTTTAGGCCTGAACTAAGAGATAGGATGATCCCAGCTCCATTGACGAGTTGTGTGGAATGTCTTTATTGGGTATGTGTTTTGGAATAGTGTAAGTCTGACAATGGAGGAAGACTTGAGTAAACACAGGGCAGATAGAAGAGAGATAAGTAAGAACTTTTCCCGAATGGATTTTTAGGAGCTGACAGTTGTCAGCAAAAAGTTTTTTTTTCTTTTTACAGTCATCAAAGCATGGTGCCCATGGTTAAAGGTGGGGCCAAAATTAGGGATTCAGGCCTACTTCAGTTCGTTGGTATTGAGATCTGGATAGAGTTCTGAAATTCGATCAAGGCATGATATGGGATTTAGGAGAGCGCAGGGTGTAGGCACTCGATCCGCTCAGAGTACGAAACTTTGACCGCCGCATGGTTCTGGAGTTTGACCTACACAGAGTGTTGGTCAGGGTGGCGGTTCAGCTTTTCTGGCCACCCCATATGTCATGTGTGGGAGAAGTCATCACGGTGAGTTACACTATAAACTGACCAAATGATGTGTTAGGTGTGGCAGTGTGGAGCATTAAGTTCGAAATTGTCTATTTGTCAGAAATAATCAGTCAATTTCTTTTTGTCATGCACCTATAGCTAGTGTAATAGCAAGTAGTATACCTCGGCAGGACATAGGACAAGGTTGGTAGGGGCAGAGGCCCATTATATCAGCTAAATTGTGTTCAATGTCCGTTTAGAATATTATCACGTCTGATGCGTTGGTATCAGGCACTTTACAGGTTAACCCATTAGATGTGTGTATACTATTTAAGTTCAGAGCGTCATATTTCTTTACATCTATTACTTTGGCATAGAGATTGAGGATGAAGATCCGTCCTTTAAGAACTGATATTGTGATAAGTACTCCGTTGGGAGAGTCTTCGACTGTTTTGTCGTTCTTTGTGATTGAACAGTCTATGTTTGGGATGGAGATCCTTCTATGGACCTCATTCCATTTGTTGCTCAGGATTTTGATATCATACTAGGTATGAATTGGTGATTTGCTAATCATGCATCTGTGTATTGTCAAGGAAAAACCTAGTCGTATATGGGAAGTTTATAAGCTATGAGCAATAGTTAGGTTGGTGATTTGAGTTATGAGTAAGAATAGTATTTTGGAAAATGACTGGAGTTAAGACTGAAAACTTGGTTTAAGGGTTCAAGAAGGAACTTGGAATTTTACTCCGTCATCTCACTCATTCTTCTGCATATTGAATTCAAGGACGACTTAATTGAGTGTTAGCTTGCACTGAGACGTCAGATAAGATGTCATTCATGCCAAGTCGTCTTATTCCTTTTCGAAATATTTATCTGTCCTTTCGAATCTATCTGGACTTCATGGGGTAATATCTGACCCACTGGCCATAGGAAAGCTACAATCTTATTAAGGACCAATTACTCCTTCTGATTTTGATTATTTTGGGTCGCTGGGTTGACTTTGTTTCGCAATACTTAGATCATCGTTCTTGTGTCCGTCGTTCTTCTAGAATGTCACAAAATTCTGTGGTGAACCCTGAAAGCCAATATGCATGATTTTGTTAAAGATTTTTGGGTTTTGATTGCCTGATTGCGATTACTGTTATCATTACTGGTATAGCTTCCCCTACCTAGATGTGAGGTTTGATAGATTCTTAAGCCTCAGATAATCTATGAGCGAGAATAGGCTCTAGGAACGTGGATTAGGTTTGGATAAGGTATTCGATGATTTCATATAAGATGAAAATTCGGCTAAACATGTGATAATAGACCCCTAGTCATTTACTTTCAGAACCGAAAGATTTTAACGGGTTAACTGAAGCAGATGATTGAAGGATATGGTTATAAGATTTTGTACGCATTGTGACTGTAAATTAGAAGTGATACGATAACTTATAACCCTACACTCTGGTGAAAATGAATACATAGGTATCTAGAATCATATTTTGCACTATGCCAAGAGAACACATCTCCCGGTGGCAAATTAGGTAACATCTTGGACTCATTATTTTGAGTTGTTAAAGTGTGCACTGAAAGTCGGGTCGCTACAACATTCTGTCCTTAATTGGTTATCTATGTTAGTGATTAGAAGGTGCAAATGCTTTTAAGAATTAGTTATTCCACCCATGTTAGCTTGGATAAACCGTAGGTCAGGTGTGATCATCAATTGTTTGGTATTTCGGTACGACTCGAACTTAAAGTTAAGCTGACCATCGTTAAGTAGATTGTGCAAAGGATAGAGTTTATGATATAGTAACAGTGCAATGCAGTGAAAGCCTATTGTAATAAGTTTGATTTAATTTATTTGATAGGCGTTGAATTGGGAAAGGTTTAGCCCAGTGAATTTTGTATTAGCAAAGTCATTGTTCATGAAATTCTGGAACAGTTAGGGCGAAAGGATGACTTGATAGGGTTGTGTGTTATATTACGATGAGAAATTTAAATAGTTTGCGTTCGAGTATCTGTAGGGCAGGAATCTGGGTGCCCTCAGATGTAGCTCAGCCACTATGGGACAGTCAATTGGAGTGACACAACGGAAGCATATTACCTATATGTTATAAGTGAGAGGATATCCGAGAGCAAATTTCGAGGACGACATTTTTATAAGGGGAAAGAATGTAATATCCCGAACTTTGTAGAGCCGTTTAAAATAGCCATCCGTGAACCAAAAAATAAACATGCGCTAATTTTGAGCAATGCTCGGATATTAGTAGCGTATTGGAGTTTAAAATAATTTTGGGGCAAAAGCGTAATTTTTTGAAATTTTTGGGGCATTTTTATAATTTTGAAAATTTTGAGGGCTATTTTGTAAAATTTGAAAAGTATGCATGTGTGTCAAATTTTGGAGAAATGGTTTTGTTATGGAGCCACCACCTTCTTCTCTGATTGATGACTAATAAACTTAAATTTTAAAGTAATGGTTTAAGGAATTAAATAAAATGAACAAAATAGAGGGAAAGAAAGAGAAACAAAAGTGAATTTCAGGAAGAACAAAACAAGAACAAAGAAGAATAAACATAAAACAAAGGAGGAAAAAATAGAGAGAAGAAGGAAACATGGGGAAGACAAGGGATTTCGGGCAGTGAATTATTGAGAGGTATCAAGCATGAATTCTTGAGGTTATTGCTCTACTTTTTTATTGGTGTAATTTAGTATGGCTTGGTGGGTATTTTGGGGTGAGGAGTATGTGACTGTACGACTGTGTGTTGTGTGTGTACCGTGTGTGTATGTATGTGTGTTTCAGGGTATGTGGGGGTTTAATTATGGCATTTGGTGGGTATATGTATTATGATACGCTCAAGAGTGTGTAGAAGGGAGATTAGAGAGGGTTGTGCAGTGTATTCAAGGTGTGCGTGAAAACAATGTGTGTTCTTGTGTGTGTTGATGCTTCGGGTATGGTGGTAGGTGTAGAATTGTGTGTTTAATTGTGTATTAGTGTGTGTAGGTAGGTGTAAATACACTCATGTAGGTGTTTTTGGAAGAATGGCGTGTGTGAAGATGGAGTGTGCAGGTGTGTGTGCCTCGGCTGAGGTTGAAGATGTGTGTGTGTGTGTGTGTGTGTGTGTGTGTGTGTGTGTGTAATACTATGTGTTATAATCTGAATAATAACTGTAATCATCATTAAAGGTAGAAAATTGATTTAAGCAGTTTTTCATGAATTTTTATAAATAGTTAGAACTAAAATTATAGAAATTACAAAACAGTAACCCCCCATATTTTTACAAGAAGTACGCATTGGAATTGTTTGGAAATTTTTGGTATTCGCTAAAGGCGTTAAATTAGGGTATCAATTAGGAAAAATTCTGGATTTGTTTAACATAGTAATCAGAGTTATTTTAATCTGAAAATTTTATAAAAATCTTATTTTATTGATATGATTCATTCTAAAACTTTGAGCCATTCTGAGGCTGATATGTATTTTTCACGAAACTGACCTTTTAGCACTCGATCCGGACACTAGTTCAGAATTTTTGGGCAAAACTTTTTAAAAATATTTTTTTAATCCAGAAATGATATCAGGATGCTTAAAATAGTATTTTAAGATATTTTGAAAAATTTTCGCTACTAGAAACTCCCAGGGGTATTTTGGTAATTTGCCACCCGAGGGGGTAGTTTGGTAATTTTACCTATAAAGGGTATTTTTGAGTAAACTTACATACGGTAAGAATATTTTAGTGATGTCGCTTACGAGAGGTCAATTTGATGATTTAAGTGCAATGAGGGGCATTTCGATAATTTATAACCCCAAAGGGGGTATTTTTGTAATTTCACCTATAACAGGTATTTTGAGGTAAATTCACATACAGTAAGATTGTTTGGGTGATTTTACTTGCAAGAAAGCTGTTTTGGTGATTTAAATTCGAGAGAGGCATTTTGATAATTTTACACCCCAGGGCATTTCGGTAATTTTACATATCTGGTGAGGGGGTTCATTTGGGAGTATGTGTAAGTCTGTATTAAGTTATAGTACTGTAGGTTGTGTTCTGATGATATAATTGTTTCGTTTAGGTTAAAGAAACAGATTTTCCGGTTAGATAGCGTAACTTTGGATCCAGGTAAGTGATTCTATTTGAACCCTGAGTAAAGACTTTTGTCCAAACTCTTATATCGATAACTCGAACTCATAAGTACTCCTTTGATATACTTACGACTAATCCCGAACTCTAAATTATGTATTGATATCAGCATGTTATTGCCCAGAAAACCCTAATGTTGAACCTGAATCGATTATTTGAAAATCTTGTGATGCTCGCCTGTATTGCATGCTGAGCAAAATTGATAATTGTTTGTATCCGTTCTTTCGAATTGTTGTGCCTAAATTCGATAATTATTCATATTCGTTTTTGCTATTTATTTGTGATCTTCTTTTAGAATTTCGAGTAATGGCTTACATCAGTATGTTTATTGTTATTAGAACCCGAATTGATTTCGGTGAGTTGAGCTTATGTTAACGCTCATTGATATTGATGATTTTTCTGTGTTGACCTGGGTACCTGTTCTGTGGGGAGGCGTTATAAGGGTCTGAACCTGCGAAATTATACAGGGCTAGTACCTTAGTGAGAAGGACTAGTAATTATTATGGTACATTATACATGTGTACGACTTTGCCTGAATGGCATCGCGATCGCTCAGGATCAACGTTGATTTTTGATTTTATTTGTACCATATATACCATGATTTGTGCTTGGGTTAAAATCCCTTAACAAGTCTTCATCGTATGCGTGCATTTTGAAATCATTTTGGAAAACCATCATCGTATGGTGGAAATGATCTCTTATTGATCGTTTTGGAATTCATCGTGATTGCATTTGTCTATTTTGGTATTTATTTCTGATGAATTTTGATCGTTTTAGAAATCATTGAGTTTTGACCGCCTGAAGTATCTTGAAAATTCTCGTCGGAGTTTATAAAGAACCTAGGTTTTAATAGACCAAATTTAAGTAGTTTTGTAAGCTTGTATTTGAAGAAATTGAGATGGTATCGAATTAAATGTTTTGAAATATGTGTTGGTGAACATATTTGACAGAATTGATGTGATCCCGTAAGTTAACGTCCCGGGTGTTCAAGGCGACGGAGCTCCAGATTTTTGCGGGGGGGGGGGGGGGGGGGGTGGCGGGGGCGTTACATAATATAGTGTTATACTTGCAATATATGTGTTTTAATTGCTTTCGTTCGTGGTCATGTTTGATGCTTTTTTGACTATTTGTTTTAATGTATTTTTGAAGATTTTCTAAGACACTCAATTAGGAAATACATGCTGCATTGTATTGTTAATCTTATGCCACAATGTTCTAGAAAAGCTTTGCAAATGATTAAGGCTAAACAATTATATAATGACGATTATTCTTACAGTCAAATAGATTGTAATAGATGGGAATCCAGTTTCATAAGTCGTAAAATTCATATATTTACTTCATCTTTGCAAACTCATTTACATTCCTTATACCATAAATTCTTTACCCAAAAAATTTGCCTAAAATTGCACTGACGTTTTTCTTACGTTGTTTCTCAAATAGAGCAGGATAGGCCGTAGGATCTGAAAATTTCTGAGACCATACATGATATTTATTTTGCAGTGCAGCAACATCACCGATTCCAGCTCAAAAACCAAACCAGGGGGCAAATTAAACTTGCACGGGATTGAGCCAAGGCAATCAACGGCTACCGTGAGGATCTTTTGTAGGGTATCTGCTTTGTAAATAGTTTGCTTGTCAAGCTGATCTTTTGGTATATCTTTCAATGTAGTTGTAAATATCGTCTAAGCTACTTCCACGGTTGGCTTTCTTGGATAGTAGCATAGCTACTCGTCGAACTAAGAAAGCAAACTCTTCTCCCTAAATGCCCTCCAGTTGAAAATCAAAAAACAAACTTTGTTCATATAGCCATCATGTACGTGAGTTCCACTCGCAAATTTGACAAAACGTATCCAAAGATACTGAATAGGAAGCCCAGAAATGAAGATTCCCTTACTTTATTGGCTTCCCCTCTCCTGCAAGCCATGAAGATCATACAATTGGACTGGACAATTTTCAAATGCAAATATGGTGTGACAGAATAGTACATTCAGCAAGAAAGAAGTACCTTTCTATTCTTTACCTTTACTGAATTTTGACTAGTTGCAGTTACACGCTAGCTAACTTTGGAAGATGCCAACTAGCTTTAGATCTCTCCCCAAGCTGAACATACAGTACTTGCTCACTTTCTCCACACAGCACGCTAAAAGCATTTTCCTCTTCTGCTTCTGCTGCTGCTTCCCAACAACTGAATGGAGTACCTAAATCATCTAATTCCGCATATGGGGTTATTGACATCGTTACTTTGGGAAAACAAAAAAGAAAGTGTAGTCTATTCTGTTCTAAGGCAGTAAGTGAAGCAAGCAAGAGCTGCTCACTAAATGAAAGGAAACCAAAACCCTTACAGTACTGAATGATGTAAAATCGAAATTTACGCTTCCAAGCGACCCGGCTAATAATAACTCCAAGTGTTTAAGAAAGTTCAACACCGGCAGCACCATCTCCAGCTGTCTCTTTCCCTTGCTTTGGTCTTTTCTGTGTCAAGTGCTTTGTCCATACGCTTTGGGTAATTGGGTCGCTGAAGGAAAAAAAGGAGAAACATATGCAGGTCCAGACCTCCAAAAATGCAGTCTTTCCTGCTTCATACGAACGCCAGAAGAGCTCATTTTTTCAGGTCCATGACTTTCGAAACATATTTGGTCTGCTAAAGCATCAGGTCTACATAGTTTGGTCTCTGCTTCAGCAAATTGCTTAGGTTAGAGGAAAAGGGCCACATCCTTGGCCTTCATCATGCATTACATACTCAAACTCAGCATCATAGCCCTCATCTTTCATAAATGTAGTCAAATCCTTCAAAACTGCATGTATTTTACCAGCAATGGGATGAGACTTGTCACATGCAACAAAAAAGTTTGTAATCTGGTCCAGTACAATCCAACTGCCACCAGGGAACTTTTTCACGCCTTTTTCTTTCATGGCCCTCCTCACAGAGTTAACTCCATCCCAGTTGCCTGATGCGGCATATATGTTGGAAAGCAGCACGTAAGGAGAAGAAATCTCGGGCTCCAACTCAATGAGTTTCTCCGCAGCATGCTTCCCTCTTATGTCATCCCCATGAAGTTTACAAGAGCCAAGGTATGTGGCCCATATCATAGCATGCTGTTCAAGTTCAAGTTTTTCAATGAGCTCCCCAGCTTCCTTGAGAAAGCCCCATCTCCCAAGAAGATCGATCATGCAGGCACAGTGATCAACTCGTGGCTGAATGTTAAAATGGCTAATCATAGCATCAAAGATCATACGGCCTTCCGATACCCTCCCTGCATGGCTGCACGCAGTGAGAACACCCAGGAATGTGACTTCATCTGGCTTTATATGTGCCTGCTTCATCTCATCAAAGATCTTCAGTGCATCTTCTGCATAACCATTTTTCGCTAATCCAACAATCATAGAGTTCCATGAAATGACGTCTTTCTTGTGAACTATTTCCCCGAAAAGTTGAACTGAACTACTAACATCCCCACATTTAGCATACATGTCTATGAGGGCGCTACATGTCAACTCATCTGAGTCAAAACTGGTACGAAAAATGAGAGAATGGATCTCCCTGCCATCTTGTAGAGAAGCTAAGACTGCACATGCTCTTAGGACACTAACAAATGTTGCTTGGTCCGGCATGGCATTGTAATTACGCATTTCATGATACATCAGTAAAGCATCCTCGCTATAATCGTTTTGAGTGTGTCCCGAAATAACAACAGTCCATAAAACTGTGCTCTTTGGATTGGGAAATTCCGAGAAGAGTACACTTGCACCTTCTTTATCTTGGGAGTTAATATACATGCCCAAAAGTGAAACAGCCAAGAATTCACCATGGTATGAAAGCCCTACCTTCAGTAACAAACAGTGAATTTGCCTCCCAAGATCCAACTTGGAAGGTCCCCTGCATGCATCCAAAAGGCTTGCAAAGGTGACTTCTGATGGGTTCATTCCTTCACCCAGCATATACTTAAACATACGTACGGCATTTTCCGTGCTTGTTTGAGCATACCCAGCTATTAAAGCATTCACGGAGGCCACACTCTGTTCATTCATGCAAGAGAACACTTCGCCCGCAGCCCCTGTCGTTCCACACTTGGCATACATATCAACAAGAGAGCTTCCAGCGTAGAGGCTCCTTTCTAGACCATATTTAACCAAGATACAATGTAATTGTTTTCCTTTATCAAGTGATTGGACATTTGCGCAAGCACTAAGTATACTAGCCAAAGACACCTCATCAGGTGCAATCCCTTCTAACCTCATTCTCTGAAACATAAAGAAAGCCTCTTCTTCTTCTTCTTCCTGCACATACCCAACAATAATTGCATTCCAAGAAACATTGTCTCTATTCCTTATTAGCTCAAATTGTTGCCTTGCATCATATAGGGAACCGGACTTGGCATACATATCTACCAAAGCGTTTGCTGCGAATAGGTTTGATTCAAACTTCTTCTTAATAATGAAAGAATGTAACTGACGACCCATTTCAATACTTTTTAATCCAGCACATGCACTCAGAACACTAGTGCAGGTATATTCATCAGGTTGAAAAAAACTATAATCCATCCTAGCCATGAATAAGTCAACCACCTGACAAGCATAACCGTTCTGCGCATAACCTCCGAGCATTGCATTCAACAACACACTATTTTTCTCAGGCAATGCATTGAATACTTCTTCTGCAGCTTCCATCTTTTGACACTTCGCGTACATATTAATTAATGAGCTTCCCACGTAAACATTAGAATCTAAACCCTGTTTAGTTGCCTGAGCATGAACCTGCAAGCCATGTCCATAATTTGCCAAACTTGCAATAGCACTTAAAACAGTTCCTAAGGTGGATCGTGTGGCTTTAATGCCACCTTTCATCATATTCTGGAAAAGCACAACAGCTTCGATCACATAACCTCTCTGGGCATGCCCTGAAATCATCACATTCCATGCTACAGCATTGGGGTTGGGCATCTGGGAAAAGAAGTGTCGGGCATCGTCAAGCCTTCCTAGCCCCACACACGCACTTATGGCAGTGACGAAGGCCACATGGTCAGGTACATGACCTTTGTTTTGCATATCCTCAAATACTCTTAACGCCTCGTCAGGTAAACCAACTTGAACATACCCAGCAATCATCGCGGTCCAAGAAACAGTGTCGGGGTCTTCTGCACTGTCGAGTATCCTACGTGCATCTAAAACATTTCTGCACTTAGCATACATGTCTATCAAAGAACCTTCAGAAAATGAATTAGACTCAAAGCCCATCTTGATAATGTTACAATGTACTTGTTTCCCAAAACCAACGTCAACCACTCTACCACATACTGATAAAACAATGGCATTAGTGAACTGATTTGGCAAAACCCCGCCAATTTGCATTGACAAAAAGCATTTTACAACATTTTCGAACATCTCTCGCCTGGAGTACATCGACAAAACCGAGTTACAAGCCAATGTATCTCTTTTCTCGAGGCGGGCGAACGCCTTCTCGGCGAAGTCCACATTGCCACATTTGGCGTACAAGTCAACGATGGCATTCCCTAGCTTCCCTTTCGACGCAAACCCGAATTTCAAGCTCTGGGCGTGGATGATTCTACCGGACTTTGACGCGTGTGAAAGTCTTTGGGGCATTTCGTCGAACAGTTGGCGGGACTGGATTTGTTTGCAGTTTCGAAGGCATATTGCCAGTAGATGGGCATAGACTTGATGGTCTGGCGGTGAAACGGGTTTGTAATTTGGAACTTGGTGGATTTCTTGATGTGTGATTGTTGAGAAATTTGATTGGTTTTGAACGGAATGCGAGATTGATTTGCATCTTGGCGCTCTGAAAGAAGCTTTGTGACGCATTGAGTCGGAAGCGACTCGGACATGACTCGGTTGGTTACACAAAGAAAGGAACTAATGTTGGACAAATATTACACGAGTCACGCTTGAAACAAGTACCGAGTTGCCAAAAGACACTGCAAGCGGAGCTAAAGCTCGAGTTGAACTCGAGTGTTCATACGAGTGATCCTGCCGAGCTTAACAGTTGACTCGCTTTACACTTATAGACGCCCTCAAGTAATTGATCTGGACACCCTCATGCAGTCGAAAGGTAATGGTCAAAAGATTCTATTGTTTAGATTTTAATGTTTAACAAGCTTATGAACTTTCCACGCCCTCATTTAGTTGAGCCCTAATGTTTAACGTATTCGTGTATCATTCAGTCCGTGACGAGATAACTATAGCAAATGTCTATAAACTATTTTGGTTTTGTCATAACAAGTACCTTAAGTATCATTCTAGCCACTTTTATATTCTTAAAACACACCAAGTCCCTGTGTCTGTATATCTGATAAGTTTTACCTGTTATTGGCCTACAACATGAGCAAAATGGTCATTTGCATTTCGGTTGCATCAAAACATGCATATTACAACCTAACTTGAACTTCAATCAGTTTAAAATTAGTGACCAAACATCCTAAGATAATACTAGTGACCAAACTTGGGACCGCATTCGGGGCCACACAATCAGCGCAGTTGTGATGCACACTACCCCTCCTAATGGCACCCTCGGCATTGCAAACACGGGTAGAAACACAAATATAGAGATTTGATAGAGATAATGATTGATGGGACGAAGGGATGGTGGATTTGGGCTCAACTTGTGATCTATGGTTCGCTTGCAAGGATGCTCTGGTTTCACAAATGGTGGTTTTGGATTTGCAAGGGGCGGTGCTGTGGTGGGGTGGTGTAACTGGATGCGGGGTGATTATGCTTGGTAGTGGCGTAGCAGCAAGGGGCAGACCTGCAATAGGGCCGGGGCACCGGCGAGACCTCCCATATTCGTCACTAAGAACTTTTATGTTATAGACAGTACATCTTGTTGGAGTCATAAAATTAAAAGAGACCGTAAACTAATTCTAGTAGGTTATTTGAAAGAAACATATTAAGATTGATTATTAGATTGTGTCTCATGTATATACCTTTAATAATCCATATTCATAAACAAATAAGTTAAAAGGGCAATGATTTAAGGAAGTTTTTTGTTAGTTGTCCACGTTACTTAGTAGCAGTTTAAAGTTACTCACATGAGCCCGATTACTACAAGTGAGACCTGTCAACCTGGATTAACAAAACTAGGTTTGAAGTTTCGAAATTAATTGTAATATGGTGCTTAAAATGTTGCTAGTAGCCTATTTTCCAAAGTTAACATCAAGCCAACTGATTTTCTGGTTATGTATTTACCCAATCAAGACTTGTCCAATTATTGATAGCAAGTCCATCTGCAACTGCAAAAGCTAGCTTGTCCATGGCCTTGGCTACCCTGCTTTGTAGCCAAAAGAGTTCATTCACCCTTTCCCCCCAATCTACAAGTAAAATGAAAGTTCACCCTCTTTTCTTCACTTTCTTTCTGATTACGTGATAGAAAAGCAAAAAGAAGCAAAAACAATCAATGTTTTATAGCCTTCGGCATGAACTGAAGTCACATTTTTGTGGATCAACTCCAAACAACCTACTGATGCAATTTGTAAGCTCTCTTGATCATCAATGGAAGAATGCGTCGTGTGTGGCAAATCTCCAGGCTGCCATATAATGCAATTTGTAAATTTCTTCTCAATCATCAATGAAAGGGTGCGTCGTATTTGGCAATCGCCGACCACGAAGGAATGAGCTGAACAGATGCAGAGCTCGGGATGGCTGTGCATAGGGTACCATATGAGCAGCACCTCTTACTGTGGCAAAAGTCAGCAAGTGTCCATACTCTGTTGCCCAACCTCCCACCTATTTAGCAAAATGGCAAATGAACAGAAGGCTCAGCCTGGATTTCCTTTTTTCTTTTGTGTAAAAGACCACTCAAGCAAAGGTGATGGAAAAAAGTAGACGAGAAAAGAAAAGAACGAAGATTGAGCAAGTACCTGCCCCTTGTGAAACCAGGTTCCATAAGGGACCGTGACCTTGAATTTTAGATCATGAGCAAGTTCACGTACTAGTGTCCTCGACCCAAGCAAGGGTACAACAGAATCTTGATCACCACTACAGTTGGTAAAATTCAACTTATTATCTTTGCTGAAAAATGCTGCTAAGACAGAGTTACTCTATTTTATGCTACACAATTTACCTGAAAACCCAAACAGGAATTCGGCTTTCAATTATCCTTTTCAGCAAGGGAAGAATGTTGATGTTGCCATCAGTGTCGCTATAATTCAGGACGCTGCCCAGTAAAATGTATCACAATTGTCAGTTGTTGTGATTTAATATCTAGCGGGATTGGCGATTTTTTAATTTATGCCCTTCATCAACAAACAACCATAAGCTTAACTCACTAACTAGTCTCAAACCCTTAACCGGATGTTTATTTTTAAGAGCCGTAGCTTATTTGGTACAAGTTCCTCTAGGAAAGATATTTCTGACCAGGAGCCACATATCATTTGAAGCGGAATCAAGATGAAATGATGACGGACAAGCTTGCAAATTTCATTCTATGTCAACCAGGCAGATGAGGTCATTTATGATGTCAAAGGAGGAGGTTGAATTTGGTCCAAGTTCATATAGGAATGAAATTTCTTACTAGGAACCACGAACCATTTGATGCGGAATAAAGCTGTAGGGGCCGTTTGACAGGGCTTTTTTTTGCTCTTTTTTTTTCAGTTTTGAAAATTGGAAAAAATAGGAGTGTTTGGTACCACTTTTTTTTTCAATTTAAAAAGTGACTTTTTAAATTGTAGAGTAAAAAAAAAAAGAGGAAAAAGCTCTTTTCGTTTTCACTTTAATTTTTTTTTTAGACCTCCATCACAACTCACCCACCGCCAGTAGCCACCGCCCACCGCCGCCCGGTAGCCACCGACAGCCACCTCTGGCCTCCGGCAGCCACCACCGGACGGCGGTGGGCGGTGGCCACCACCGCCGCCCGACAGCCACCTCCGGCCGCCGGCAACCACCACCGAGCGGCAGCCACCTCTGGCCACCACCGCCGGCAGTCACCTCCGGCAGCCACCGCCGCCCGACAGCCACCTCCGGCTGCCGGCAACCACCACCGCCGGCAGCCACCGTCGCTCGCCGGCAACCACCACCTCCGGCCGCCGGCAGCCACCTCCGGCCACCACCGCTGGCAGCCATTGCCGGCGACAACCACCGCCGGCCACCACCACCGTCGACCACCGCTACGCCCCACCATCACCACCGCAAACCACCTCAAAAAAAAAAGTCAAAAATAAAAAGGGTTACCAAACACACAAAAAAAAAAAACTAAAAAAAAAAGGATTATCAAACACCCACTTGTTTTTGTAAAAAGAATAAAAATTAAGCTGCTCTTTAAAAACTGAAGACAAAAAAAAAAAGCTCTGTCAAACAGAGCCGTAATGTTGATGAACAAGCTTGCAATTTTCATTCTATTTCAACTAGGCAAATGAGGTCATGTATGATGTGAAACGAGGAGGTTGAATTCACTCTTGACGTCTTAATTTCTTACAGTGGTTGGTGGCTAATTACAAGGAACGCCAAACTAGACCAACTTACCCACTGCACATAGACCAGCTATGTGGTAAATTAGTCCGGTTTGCATGAAGAGCCTTCTGAACCTGGGGAAGGTTAAAATAGAAGCGCCTTTCATAGCTCATGCATACATCAACTCCAAGACTAATCTTAGTAGCCTGCAAAGCCAAATCCCATGGTAATGTTAGTATACAGAATCTTACAGACTGGCTAGAACAATAAAAAGAAAAAGATGAAAGAATGAAGTACCATTTTACGTAAACGCAACTCCTGTTGTACTAGGGATGGATAGCATACGTCAAGAATCACGTCATAATTGTTGACATAATCACCAACAATGCTGTTTGCTTTGGATATGGCATCGCTACAAGCAGCAGTTACATTATGTGGACTTCCAAAGGTATAATCATCAAAATCACACTCATTCATAATTGCAAGGCCAATCTCATCAGATATCATTCCATGTGACCAGAAGAACTCATATGTTGCTGGAACATCACGATCAAGTCTGAGAAGAGGATTTCCAATCTAATCGAATAAAAACCAAACAAATTGTTAAAGAAATATAGGAACGACTGGAGAAAATAAAAAAGTTCGAGCTAAAATGCAAAACATAAATGAGCAAGCAAAAATAACAGCAATAGAAGGAAAGTCTATCACAAATATGAAAAACATATGTTCAAATTCTCTCATTTGATAGCAAAGAGGGGAAAGGAATAGTAAATAGAAAATCAAGTTTCTTACAGCAACTCCTTTGATGTTAAACTTGTAGCCATTGGAATGTTCATTGTGGTCCAGAAGAGCAACAGCTAACTGTGGGATATAATGCCCTAAATGAAAATACAAACACTTGTATCAAACTTTTAAGACTAACTGAGAAGGAAGGAAAGGGGAAATCATAGACGGGCTAAATGCAAACAGAAGTCTTGAAGAAAAAATTGTTGAAGCTGGAGCATTAGTTATTTCTAATTAAAAACCAAATCCTTTGTAAACCATAATTTTGACCATGGCATTGTATCATTTCACGTAAGATTTTTTGAAAGATCTCACGCTGCCAAGGAACTGACGTGACTGGAACTGTATGATGCTGGTACATCCAGCTTATTTTGGAGAACACCACATTCCAATTACTACTTTAATCAAGTGACTTCAAAGTGCAGAATCTATAGGTGAAACATCCATTCTTCTGGGTTACAATAGAATCAAATTTCATTTCCTCTAGTAAGAATTGACAATGCTCTAGGTTTCGTATATGTGCCTATCCTCTTAAGTTTCACTAACAAAGTGTATGACCAAACTTTTAAACCCGATGACTCCTCTCTTGTACTATAAAGTCCTTCCCCCTTTCCACTGTCTAAAGTAATATTACACTTTCTTAAGTAACAGTCTTTAGAAATATAATTTCGCTGATATAGTTTAGAGTTTCAAAGGGAGACACTTATCATGAAGCAGACAAAACAGGTTGCCTTACCTGCATAGCTTTCTCCTGTAAGAAACAAGTTTCTGGACTTAAAAGCTGGAAACTTATCCAACCACTTTATCATAAAGATGTGCATATCCCTGGCTGCAGACAGCAAGATATCAAAATATGAATGCATCAAGTTATACAATGGTTTATGGAAATCTTCCAATCTTATTTTGTTCTACTTATTCCGTTGCTTTTTTCCTTCATAAAATGGCATATCAATAAAGCTTAGCCTCTCAAAGAAACTGACTAGGAAACTGATCTTTTTTCTTCTCTTACCGGTAGAAGCATCGCCACAAGTATAGTCTGAACTTGTATTTGAGTATGACCATCCTACTCCAGCTGGAGACTCCACAAACAGGAGATTTGACGCTACAGTATGTAAATTAGAGACAATTAACAAGTAAATAGAAGTTGCTGATGATCAAGACAATACTGTTAGTGCCACGAAACAATCTCAGTTCTCAACTATATTCAAGTATCCGACAGTTTTGTTCGGGCATTCTTGGTTCTCTACCTCTCCTGCATACCTTTATTCCATGATTTTGAATTTATTTGAAGACCTCGGCCATCACCTTTAGGGAAGAACGGACCGAACTCCGTGAAGGCACCCCCACCAATAGATGAGCAACCTGGGCCTGAGCACAGAATGGCATACCTCTAAGAACTACAAAGAAGATTTTGTTGCACCTTTAAATATTAGTAAGTTGCAGAACCTACATACACAGTTTATTAACCTTATCTACATCAAGAAAAGAACAAATCTGATGATTGGTTTATATCCCATATTTCATGCAATTGACTGAAGAGCTTCTATGTGGTATCCTAAAGATCGTCAAACACATTTCACTACACTCAAATGACTTTGACTTCAAAGGGTTCTCTTACAAATTTAGACCTAAGAAGCTCTCACAAGCTTGATGCTGAAAGGCTACAAAACTGTCCAAATTTGCTCCTGCTTCGTATAGTGAAGCAGTGCCAAAAATGGTAGTCTTCTCTTTTATCTTTATTCTGTTGCTCCACCCAAAGAAGTGGCAAATGGTAAGATACGTATGAAACATATATTCAACCAAAAGTCCAGCAAATTGGCAGAAAACTCATATTGTCCGAGCGGAAAAGGATTCAAAACTCTCCACATCCTATCAACCATCATAATCCATAATTGCTACAGACTTCATCCCAAAGGATATATTCAGAGAATACACAATATTGCGCAAAAAGTTATAGCTACACATGTTGCATGATACGCAGCAATGTAGTACACTTCTCAGACAAGATCATTCTCTTTGAGACCTTTTTTTCTTTGGTCAAGGATCCTAAAGTTTGCAGTAAGACGATGAACAAGACCTGACCAACGATAACTAGAACTAAACGTTTTCGGGCTTTGACAGATAGCAGTAAACATAAACAGAAACTGTATCACCACAGCTTAAGAACGTTGTCACAGCAATGTACAATTTCAGTGCTAATGTTGCAATTAAGCGCACTCTAGCTTACATTAACCATCACTAAAGTCAAGGAACATTTCAGAATTCATCCGGGTAATAACTACTTCTAGAGAAGAAAATTCTATGTTGCATCCTAAAAAAGTCATAGTTAATCAGGGTTGTGCCATAAGCATTACTATTCATTAATCTTATGTAGCTATCCTCGACAAAAATTTTAAAGTGGATATAGTACAAGACCTACGTATGCAACCGTGAATTAACAAAAACAAATTGTTTTAACGGTAGAGAATGCCAATTAAGTACAGTCCGACTCCACATAAAAATCAGAGCCCACTTATGTATGTGTATTTGTGTGTGAGAGAAAAAAAAAGATGGATTCCAACTTCAGCATTTTGCCCAGAACAGAGAATTAAGCCGAGAAGAACCAACCTCCATTCAGCCAGAGAGAAAGGGGCTTATGATCAGAGTCCTTCTCAGCCTCGACAAAGTAGTAAAACAAGCTCCTCCCTGCCTTCACATCCACATCAACATACCCAGCATACTGCCTGAACCCAACCTTAGGTTGTCCAGGCAATCTCACCACCAGATCCTCCTCTGGGTACCCATCTCCACCCACCACAAAGCCCACAAGAAGCAGCCCACAAACCCACCACCACAGACCCATCTCCAAAACTCAAACAAAAACCCCACAGTTTTGGTTACACTCTATTTTTCTCTCTCTGAATTTTGCTTCTTGTGTATAAATAGATGAATGGATAACAAAAAGGTAATCTTTGAAGAATATTTAATAATTGGGTTCACGTGAATTGTGGGTATTCCTATAATAAAAGGTATAAATGCTCAATATGATCCGAATTAAAGAGAATTTGCTATTTATAGATTCATATCATATCATATTTCTTTCTTTGTATATCCACTAGGGAGAGACGTTAGGAAGTTGCAGGTTTCTGCTGGGGGAGTGATGTCACAGTAGAGTACCTTTTGGCAGCTTTAGTGACTTCTTATATTGTGGGGTTTGTTATAGATAGGGAAAGAGTGTGTGTGTGTGTGTGTGTGTGTGTGTGTGTGTGTGTGTGAGAGAGAGAGAGAGAGAGAGAGAGAGAGAGAGACGTTGGGAAGCAGCAGGAGAAGCAGAAGAATGCTTTTAGTGCTGTGCGTGGGGAAAGTGAGGAGTACTGCAAGTTAGCTTTGGGGGGAGAGATCTAGGCAAGTTGGCATCTTCCATAGCCAGCTACTAGTAGTGTAACTGGAAGCGGGTCAAAAGTCAAGATCAGAGCGAAGGAAAAAGAATGGAAAGGTATCTTCTTTGTTGCCGAGTGTACTAAAATATCGCCCATGTTTGCATTTGAAAACGGTAGTGTCCTCCAATTTGAACGGTCTCGCGGTTTGCTGGAGAGTGGGGGGCTATTGAAGTAAGGGAATCTTCACCTTTGGGTTTCCTCTTCAATCAATATCTTTGAATGCGTTTCACGGATTTTGTTACTCATGTAGAGTACAAAATCGTTACTGTTGTAATAATAATAGCAATGATAAGAAAAATTAAAAAAGGTTTGATTCTTGTTTTGTGTCAAATTCCGAGTATAGCATTTCATTCAAAAGTTTCTTGTAAAAACTTATTTAAAGTGGACATTTTAAAATGAAATATGTCTAATATTTCATTTATTTATTTTTTTGGTTTATTTCAGTCATGTCCTTGAGGTTAGAGTGAAATTACAGTTAAGAATATTAATTTTTAAAATGTAATAGACCGTAACCAACAATTTTAAAAACGTGTCTAGCCGTCATTAATCCGTTAGAAAGGTGTGACTTTTTGTTTATCTTATCAATACGTATTTTTCCAGCATCTAATTGTTTAAATAAGATAAAGAAGTCTATTTTCTAAAAATTTGTTGTTATCACACCATGTCTATGTACTTTTGGACCGCTTCTGGGTCCCTCTCCCATGACACGTTAACTTCTCAACGGTTGATATTCAACGCTCCCAAGTAAGTCAAACCAATGCGTACGCTCAAGTCACGTGCACGCCACTCTTTTTTCATAAAATCTCTAAGTGAGCTACGTCGGCATGCCTTAGCCTTTGCCAAGGGAGGTTGGCCTCAGCCTCCCCTTTGAGGGGTCAGCCTCGACCTTCCCCGCGGGGAGTCAGCCTTGGCCTCCCCCTTGAACCACCATCACTCTCTTCACACAACAATCATTGCTCTTGTCTGCGCTCTATTTTTGCGATGACCGTTGCCACGCCCATGTGCTATTATGCATCACGTGCTCCTCACACAACGGCTACTTCCTCGATAGGCGTCGCCTCGCCCATGCGTCGTCCATGGGTCACGTGCCCCCGGCATTGCGACACACTCTGTCGCGCCCATGCGTCGGGCCTGATACAGTCACGTCCCCTGGCTCTTTGTCACACTACCTTGCCGCCGCCACTGCACACACACTCTGCTAGGCCCATGCACAGGCTACTTATATAGTCCTTCTTCCCCCTCCTCGGGCATCTTGTCACACTATCGTTCCCCCTGCATTGCTCCATCCTTTCACCATACCATGTGCACCTTGCCTCGGTCTTGGAACATGCTTCGAACCACTCTCCAGAGTGTACAATATCATGCGGGGATAGACGACTCCCCCGGGATACTATCTTTGTCAGGAAGCTCCAAGTGTTCCGACACGAAGACTCACATTTTGCCAAGTAGCTAACTCATTCGAGATGTTATCTTGGCCCGTCAGTTAGGCAACTCCTCCAGGACACTGCCTTTGCGCACTTCGAGTTCTCAGGCACAACGACTCACCCATGGGGATAGTCGACTCCTCTGAGACAATATCTTCACTATGGAGCTCGAAGTGCTCCAGCATGAAGACTCCCTTTTTTTCAGGTAGACGGCTACTCCGAGATGCTATCTCAGGCCGTCGAGTAGGCAACTCCTCCGAGACACTACTTGGACACACTCTTAGTGCTCCAGTAAAGGGACTCATCCGCATGATGAGCGACTCCTTCGGGACACTATCTCTGTCAGGGTGTTGTATGACTAGCCTACATGCTCCGGCACTGAGGACTTTCATCGACACTCCTAGAGACTATGACCCCTGGATCACTCTGAGGCAGGAGCGGGTCTCCCGAAGGCATCGCCCCTAATTTGCCTGGCAGTTGAGCATCGGGTCTTCTTTAACCCTGTCAAGTCCTCGGTGTTTTTCAACGCTCTGTGGGACTTTGTAGGGGCTTTGGACTGGTGGCTAGATTAAGTGGGCTCTCTTGCCACACGGTCGTTATATGGGCCAGTCTTTCTAGAGAGACAGAGCGATGTTGTGTGGCACAGGCTGGGTGCATATGCAATTTGACATTTTGTGAAGCACCGTCACCTGTGGACCCCTCAGTGACGTGTCACTTCCAGGGAATGCCACATGTCAGTTGATTAAATCATCATCTCAACCTCTGATGCAAAGGAAAGTGGGTTCTTACCTACGTGAAGGTACCACAAAGGCTGCAGTCCATGTCAGCTGCCAAGTATGTTGATGTGAGACACAGTAAGGGTGGAACAAGGGCAGAGACCAAGGGTTTCCCAGACAGAGCCTGAGGGTGGCAGTGCTGCGAGGGCGATGGTGCAGGATGAATATACGACGACAGTCACAGTCTGATACTTAGGTCCGGAGTCAGGGTCCTGTATGTTTCCCTCTCTAGGATTCTAGAGTGAGAAAGTGAAAGTATTCTAAAAAATACAACCTTCCAAATGAATTCTCAAGACCTCTATTTATAGAGGTTGAGATGATGATGTCATCACGCGACACGTGGTGCTCCCCGAGAGTGACAGGTCACCGAGGGGTCCACAGCTGCCGGTGCTCCGCGGACTGTCGAATCACATATTCACCCGGCCTTCCCCGCACAGCTTCGCTCTGTCTGTTTGGAAAGACTGGCTCACACAGCGTTGGTGTGGCCAAAGAACCCCCTTAATCTAGCCTCCAATCCAAGCCCTTGCAGAGTCCCACAGGCCTGGTCATCGTGGGGAAAACCCGATGCCCAACTGCTAGGCAGACTAGGCACGATGCCCTCTGGAGACCTACTCCCGTCTCAGAGTGACCTGGGGGTCATAGTCCATAGGGGTGCCATCGCAAGCCCCCAGTGCTGGAGCACGTAAGCCAGTCACGAAGACACCCTGGTAGAGATAGTGTCCCAGAGGAGTCGTCTATCCCGTGGGTGAGTCCTTATGCCGGAGCACTCAGAGCGCATCAAGGTAGCATCCCGAATGAGCCGTCTACCTTGCGGAAGGGGAGTTGAAGAGCTCCCTAACGGAGATAGTGTCCCGGAGGAATTGCCTATTCCGTAGGCCAAGGTAGCATCCCGGAGGAGCCGTCTACCTGGCAGAAGGGGTGTTGAAGAGCTCCCTGACGGAGATAGTGTCCCTGAGGAGTCACCTATTTCGTAGGCTGAGGTAGCATCCCGGAGGAGCCGTCTACCTGGCGGAAGGGGAGTTGAAGAGCTCCCTGACGGAGATAGTGTCCCGGAGGAGTCTCCTATTCCGTAGGCCAAGATAGCATCCCGGAGGAGCCGTCTACCTGGCCGGCCGAGGTAGCATCCCGGAGAAGCCGTCTACTTGACGGAAGGGGAATTAAAGAGCTCCCTGACGGAGATAGCCCAGAGGAGTCGCCTATTCCGTAAGCCGAAGTAGCATCCAAGAAGAGCCGTCTACCTGGAGGAAGGGGAGTTGAAGAGCTCCCTGACGGAGATAGTGTCCCGGAGGAGTCGCCTATTATATAGGCCAAGGTAACATCCCGGAGGAGCCGTCTACATGGCCGACCGAGGTAGCATCCCGGAGGAGCCGTCTACATGGCGGAAGGGGAGTTGAAGAGCTCCCTGGTGGAGATAGTGTCCTAGAGGAGTCGCCTATCCCCGCGGTGAGTCCTTGTGCCGGAGCACTCGGAGCGAGTCAAGGTAGCATCCCGGAGGAACCGTCTACCTGACTGGCCAAGGTAGCATCCCGGAGGAGCCGTCTACCTAGCGGAAGGGGAGTTGAAGAGCTCCCTGGCAGAGATAGTGTCCCGAAAGAGTCGCTTATCCCCGCGGTGAGTCCTTATGCTGGAGCACTTAGAGCGCGTCAAGGTAGCATCCCGGAGGAGCCGTCTACCTGACGGAAGGGGAGTTGAAGAGCTCCCTGGCAAAGATAGTGTCCCGAAGGAGTCGCCTATCCCCACATGATGTTGCACACTCCGGAGAGTGGGTTGAAGCATGTTCCACGACCAAGGCAAGGTGCGCATGGTGTGGTGAAAGGATGGACCGATGCAAAGAGCATGGTAGTGTGACAGAGAGCCAGGCGGCGAGATGGTGTCAGTGGCGCGGCGTATGGGCGCGGCAGAATGAGTATGGTGCCAGGGTACTTCTGTGTTAGTGGCGCGGCTCATGGGCGCGACGGAGTAAGTATGGTGTCTGGGGCACAGTGTGACGTCTGGGCGACTGGGGTCGTGGAGTGAGTTCCGGGCGACGGGGGTTGCGGAGTGACGTTCGGGCGATGGGGTCGCAAAGTGACGTCCGGGCGACAGGAGTCGCGAAGTGATCTCCGGGCGATGGGGGTCGTGAAGTGATCTTCGGGCAACGGGGGTCACGGAGTGACGTCCGGGCGACGGGGGTCACGGAGTGAGTTCTGGACGACGGGGGTCACGGAGTGAGTTTTGGGCGACAGTAGTCGCGGAGTGACGTGTCGGTGACGGGAGTCGCGGAGTGACGTCTGCGCGACTGGAGTCGCGGAGTGAGTTTCGGGTGACGGGGGTTGCAGAGTGATATCCTGGCAACGGGGGTCATGGAGTGACTTCCGTGCCCTTGCAGTGTAGTGAAGATGCTAAGTATGGAAGCCAGGGGGAAGGCCAAGGCCAACCCCAGAGGAAGGCCGAGGCCAACCCCAATGGGGAGGCCAAGGCCAAGGCCGATCCCAAGGGGGACGCCAAGGCCGAGGCCAACCCCAAGGGGAAGGCCAAGGCAGAGGCCGACACCAAGGGAGAGGCCAAGGCAGAGGCCGACACCAAGGGGAGGCCAAGGCCGACTTCCTTCGGTTGACACCAAGGTACGCCGACGGGCGAAGGATGAAGTGCGACGGTCAGAGCGTGATAAGCAGTCGCGCAAGAATCAGTTTCTTGGTGATGAAGTCTTATAGAAAATGTGAGAAGTGCACGTGACTTGAGCTTGCACGTATTGACCGGTTGGAGGTGTTGAATGTTACCTGTTGCTTGTGCGGACATGTCATGCGAAATCGGACCCCAAGTGGGCCTTTTGGGTGTGACCAGAATAGGTGGGGAACATAAGCCCCCTGCATGTGGTGTGCGCGGAGGGGCGACCCGAGTGGGCGCCGCACGCATATTCACAAGTTCACACTTAGAAGAATTTTTTATATTTGTTGGTTCGAGAGTTGTTGATGTTGTCTCTGCATGATAAAGGTGAAGAGTAGGTGGCTCGAGCCACCTCGTGCACCACCTACTGAAGCCTGAGTATGAATAGGAGTTGACACGAGGGCATGATGATAGAGCGCAGAGGCGCGGGCGATAGGGGGTCGCGGAGACGGTGCCCGGGTAGGGGCGACAGGGGTCAATTACGGGGTAAGTGATTTTGAGCTACCTCGCGCACCACCTACCAAGCACATTGATGTCAGGGGACATTGTCATGAGGGGCGCGACAAGGGAGCAATCGGGCATCGTGATGCTGAGGCAGTCCACGACGGGTGCCGGGGCGCGGGCGACGGGGGTCACGGATGTGGCACCTGGGTGACAGCGACGGGGTCTTGGAGATGGCGCAAGGGCATCGCAGAGTCGTTGTCCGGGCGACGGGCGTTGCGGTGATGGTTCGAGCTATCTCGTACACCACCACCAAGTTTATTTGATGTCAAGGGACATCGTCATGAGGGGCGCAACAAGGGCACGATTAGGCGTCGTGATGCTGGGGCAGTCCACAACGGGCGCCGAGGTGCCGGAGACAGACGTCGCGGAGGTGACGACCGGG
Organism: Escallonia herrerae; assembly: GCA_033070095.1. Lineage (NCBI taxonomy): Eukaryota > Viridiplantae > Streptophyta > Magnoliopsida > Escalloniales > Escalloniaceae > Escallonia > Escallonia herrerae. Next base: position 410,970 of record JAVXUP010000400.1, on the reverse strand, counting down.
GTCGCAGAGACGTCACCCGAGCGATGGGCAACAAGCGTCGCACAATGAGTAGGAGTAGGTGGTTCGAGTTGCCTCGCGCACCACCTACCAAGGATGTTGATGTCGGGGTCGTCACAACATGGGACGTGATCAAAATTGCAAAAAAAGTTCTAAGTGTAGGAGAGTACGAGATGGGTAAGGGTGCGCGTTGGTTGTCAAAAAAAAAATTTGTTCATGCCTGCGAGGATGGTAGCGATGATGTTTGGTGATGGTTGTCGGCCGTTGGGTGAAGGTGGGCAAGCTGAAGTTGTGTGTGGCGTCGGCTTCGGTGTGGTATGAAGCTGAGGAGCGACCTTGGTGATGGAGGTCGAAGTGGGCATGGAGGATGGTCATGCGTTAGTGTTGAAGATTGGCCACGGGTGAAGAAGATGAAGGTTGAAGGTGGTGGCCTTTGTATGGGGAAGGCCGAAATGGGTGGCCTTTGTTTGGGGGAGGCCGAAATAGTGAAGGGATGGAGGGGCTTGTGGGGCCGAGCTTGGGAAGAAGGAGAGGTGTGAAGTGGGATGAAGTTGAGGAAAGGGGAGGAAGGGGGCTGTCGGCGGCGGCGAGGTACCGCGGTGGTCGAGGCCGCGGGTTAGAGGGTAGGGAAAGAGAGGGATGGGGGAAGGGGAGAGGGAGGGCCAGGCTGGCTGACCAAGGCCCTTAGGCGAGGCCGAGGCCGCACGGCGCGGGGGCAGGGTGATGGGCGTGGGGGGAAATAAGAGAAGGGGAGGGGGAAGGGAAGAGGGGACGGGGAGGGGGTGAAGACCTAGGTCGAGGGGGTAAGAGGCCTAGGCCGACGGGGTAGGGAGGCCGAGGCCGAGGGGGGAAGGGGGAAGAAGGGGAAAGGGGAAGGGAAAAGGGGCAAAAGCGGCTGCAGTGCCGCGGGTGGCGGAGGGACGGGGGGAAGGAGGGGCAGGAAGAGAAAGGAGAAGAGAAGAGAGGTGGAGACGTGGGGGTCGTCGGCAAGGCCGACGTCGGCCAGTGAAGGGCGAGGCCAAGGGAGAAGGAGGCAGCGGCGGCGCCAATGGGGGCTGCGACAGCGCATGAAGAAGAAGGAGAAAGAGATGGAAATTAGGGTTAGATTAGGGTTTTAAGGGAGCAGGTCGGGTTCGGTTGGGGAGTTGGGCGAGGGGCTGAGAGAGAGAATGGGCGGGCGGGTAGGGTAAGCGGGCGGGTCTCACGGGGCGGGGTCTGCCCAGATCTGAAATGAAACTTGAATTTCAAAATTAAATAATTAAATAGATAATTTTTTTTTTACAATCCCTAAAAAGGGAGCCCCCAAGAGAAGCTTCACAATTACAAGAAGATGGAGAGGAGTGGGATGGTGGGAGCAAAGAGAGGAAAATGTTAGAGGGAGAGTGAGGGGGTGGGTGGGAGGGGAGATGAAAATTTTGAAAAATTTTCTTAGTGTAGAACGAGGGTGAGAGGGTGGCGACCAGACCGCGAGCAGGCCGAGTGAGAGGGAGGAATGCGAAGGAGGTGAGAAAATTTTCTAAGTGTTGAGAAATTTTCCAATAATTGGACGAAGACTAAGGAGAAGGGCGTGAAATTATTTTTTTTTGTAACAATTTTTTTCTAAGTGTTGAGCTCGGACAAGGGTACTGAGGAAGACCGCTGAGGGTGATCATCGATGACCAATTGCGAAAAAAATGAAATTTTTTCTAAGTGTCAATTTTTTATTTTTTTTTTGATAAAGGGTGGTCATGCGACAGCAAGCACGAGAGATTGAGATGAGCGGGATGGGAGACTCAGGGTGATGGGCTGGCATCGATGACCGACTGAGTGACAGAGGTAGGGGAGGGTTGGTAAGGCGTGTTGCATGCATATCTGGCAGAGGCGGTAGCGAGACGTGGGGGGTGTCAATTGACAGAGTTGAGACTTAGTAACGTGGCTCGAGCCACCCCGTGCACCATGCACCAAGTTGGTATAGGATGTGAGGTTGAAGGGGTTGGGAAGGGGTAAAGCCCCCAAGGTAGTGGGTGACGGTATCAAGAGTGGTGTCAATAGACTTGTCCAAGAGCAATGTAGCTTGAAAATTTTCTAAGTCTGGAAAATGTAACTTCATTGATAACGAAGGATAGGCGATATGCCTTGATACATGGGTATGACGTACATGGAAACTAGCAAAATGAACGATGAAAAAAAATACAAGTGTGGAAAATGCACTAAGACATGCCAAGGCTTGGTCGATTGGTTCAAATGTCCCGGACTTAGAGTTTGAGCTTGCCAGATGCAATTTTGTCAGCAACGACGAACTTGAGGCCCCTACACCACTTGAGACCGTGACCGACTTTTCGATGATAGGGGCAGTAGTTGGGATGGGCTAAGTCTTCTTGTATAGGTTCAGTGTTGGCATTGGGCAGGGTTATGGCATTGTCGTTGATCCATGTCTCGAGGAGAGCTCTGACAGTCTTCAAGTCACATGGGTATTTCGGGGTAGGCGTCGGCTGCCCTCTCTTGTCAGGGCGCCCGTCCCTTCTTTGAGACTGACGCTTACGGTTGTTGTCGTTGCTAGTGGCTGCTTCCACCATCGCGGCCAAGGCAATATGAGGTTGAGGCTTTGGGGTCTTTGACGGACCGACCGAGTCATAGATGTGTCGCGCGGCTTCTTTGAGATGTCCCCATGACCGTAGCTGGAGGTTTTCAAGGTAGACCCTGTAGGTGTCCTTCATGTTCTTGATGCAAATGGGTACAAGGGTTTCATCCTTGCTGAAGTCGATGCATTCCAAGCACTTGTGATGAAATCGCGTGACATAGGTGTTGAGGTCTTCCCCGGGGTTCTGGCGGATTGGCAATGTCAACGATGGTCACACGCTCCGTCTCATAGTGAAACTTGTCAAGAAAAAGCTAAACCATGTCGGACCAGGAGTGGATAGTACCGTCAAGAATCTGATGATACCAAGAGTACGCGAGGCCAGTCAGGGACTTGTGGAATTCACGAAGCTTCAAAGTGTCGTCCTCCCCGTAGTGCTCCAGAGAGCCAGCAAAACGGGTGATGTGCTAGCGGGCATTGCCCTCTTTGCCGTTGAACAAGGTGAAGGATGGTTGCATGTACTAGACAGGGTAGGGCTTGGTAGTGAGGCTGCCAGAGTAGGGAGCATGGCCTGATAGCTTAGAAGGGGAGTGTGGTAAGGATGACTGCTTGAGACGACGAAGGAAGGCATCAAAGTCATGTTTGGTGACGTACGAAGCATGTGAGGGTTTGTGCCCTGTCGGGATGATTCAGGCACCAGAGCCCCCAGACGGTGCAACCTGAGGCATCGAGGGGATGATGATGGTTGATAGGGGTTGATGGCGGGGAGCAACTTGTTGGGGCATGGTTTGCATATGGGTAGTGTCAGCTGTTGGAAGTCGGTCATCAGGGAGCGTCGACAGGAGTAAGCCAGGGGAACGACTTGTGTTTAGGTTTTGGTTGGTTATGTTGGGGTTGGGCTCCATCTTGATTGAGTCGTGGGTTTCAGATGAACTTCGTGTCGTCATGGGCTGAGGGGTCGTGACAGGGTGAATCTACTGTAGTACGGGTCCAAGGTCTGCCTGAGGTCTTCGTGATGGCCTGACAGGATGCAGCACATCAGCTACAGGAGGCGAAGATGTCGCAAGTCATACCGCCAAAGGTCTAGATGATTGTGGCGGCGGTGGTCGCGACACTGGGGCCTAAATGATGCCAAGAGCCAACCCAGGTCCAGAAGGTTAGACTGGTGCAAGGGTTTGTTGAGGGGCCATTGCCTGCATGGATTTTTGCATTTCCATGATGATTGTCATGAGAGTAGCCTACGAGTCCTGTAGGTTGGCTATAGATGGCGTGAACTGTTGGATGGCCGCATTGACTGCAACTTGTATGTCAGGTGCGACAGCTAGTGGCTGGTCTTGGTGACGCATGGCACTAGTCCCTTCTTGTTCACCGGGGTGATCCTCCTCTAGCATGGTGCGGATGAGGCCTTGGCTGGCAGCCCTCGTAACTCTTCGTCATGGAGGCATGGTGCCTAAGTGTAGCGGACTGGCAGACTGCAGTACGATGCTCACCTCCCCAGCGGAGTGGCCAAAATGATGCCAAGGAAAGTGGGTTCGTACCTACGTGGAGGTGCCACAAAGGCTGCAGTCCGCGTCAACTACCAAGTATGTTGATGTGAGACAAAGCAAGGGTGGAGCAAGGGCAGAGATCAAGGGCTTCCCAGATAGAGCCTGAGGGTGGCAGTGCTGCGAGGGCGATGGCTCAGGATGAATATACGACAACAGTCACAGTCCGATGCTTAGGTCCAGAGTCAGGGTCCTGTATGTTTCTCTTTCTAGGATTCTAGAGTGAAAAAGTGAAAGTGTTCTAAAAAATCCAACCTTCCAAATGAATTCTCAAGACCTCTATTTATAGAGGTTGAGATGATGATGTCATCACGGGACACGTGGCATTTCCCGAGAGTGACACATCATCGAGGGGTCCACAGCTGCCGGTGCTCCGCGGACTGTCGAATCGCATATTCACTCGGCCTGCCCCGCACAGCTTCGCACTGTCTGTCTAGAAAGACTGGCTCGCACAGCGTCAGTGTGGCCAGAGAACCCCCATGATCTAGCCTCCAATCCAAGCCCTTGTAGAGTCCCACGGGCCTGGCAGTCGTGGGGAAGACCCGACGCCCAACTGCCAGGCGGACTAGGAGTGATGCCCTCCGGAGACCTGCTCCCATCTCGGAGTGACCCGGGGGTCATAGTCCATAGGGGTACCATCGCAAGCCCCGGGTGCCATCGCAAGCCCCCAGTGCCAGAGCACGTAGGCCAGTCACGAAGACACCCTAGCAGAGATAGTGTCCCGGAGGAGTCGCTTATCCCACGGGTGAGTCCTTGTGCCGAAGCACTCAGAGTGCATCAACGTAGCATCCCGGAGGAGCCGTCTACCTGACGGGCCAGGTAGCATCCCTGAGGAGCCGTCTACCTGGTGGAAGGGGAGTTGAAGAGCTCTCTGACGGAGATAGTGTCCCGGAGGAGTCGCCTATTCCGTAGGCTGAGGTAGCATCCCAGAGGAGCCGTCTACCTGGCCGGGCAAGGTAGCATCCTGGAGGAGCCGTCTACCTGGCGGAAGGGGAGTTGAAGAGCTCCCTGACGGAGATAGTGTCCCGGAGGAATCACCTATTCTGTAGGCCGAGGTAGCATCCCAGAGGAGCCGTCTACCTCGCCGGCCGAGGTAGCATCCCGGAAGAGCCGTCGACCTGGCGGAAGGGGAGTTGAAGACCTCCCTGGCAGAGATAGTGTCCCGGAGGAATCCTATCCCCGTGGTGAGTCCTTGTGCTGGAGCACTCAGAGCGAGTCAAGGTAGCATCTCGGAGGAGCCGTCTACCCGACTGACCGAGGTAGCATCCCGGATGAGCCGTCTACTTGGCGGAAGGGGAGTTGAAGAGCTCCCTGGCGGACATAGTGTCCCGGAGGAGTCGCCTATCCCCGCGGTGTGTCCTTGTGCTGGAGCACTCGGAGCGCGTCAAGGTAGCATCCCGGAGGAGCCGTCTACCTGGCGGAAGGGGAGTTGAAGAGCTCCCTGGCGGAGATAGTGTCCCGGAGGAATTGCCTATCCCTGCGGTGTGTCCTTGTGCCGCAGCACTCAGAGCGCGTCAAGGTAGCATCCCGGAGGAGCCGTTTACCCGACTGGCCGAGGTAGCATCCTGGAAGAGCCGTCTACCTGGCGGAAGGGGAGTTGAAGAGCTCCCTGGCGGAGATAGTGTCCCGGAGGAGTCGCCTATCCCCGCATGATGTTGCACACTCTGGAGAGTGGGTTGAAGCATGTTCCACGACCAAGGCAAGGTGCGCATGGTGTGGTGAAAGGATGGACCGATGCAAGGAGCATGGTAGTGTGACAGAGAGCCAGGGGGCGCGACTGTGTCAGTGGTGCTGCGCATGGGCACGGCGAAGTGAGTAAGGTGCTAGGGGCACGTCTGTGTTAGTGGTGCGGCGCATGGGCACGGCGGAGTAAGTATGGTGTCTGGGGCACAGCGTGACATCTGGGCGACCGGGGTTGCGGAGTGAGTTCCGGGCGACCGGGGTCGCGGAGTGATGTCAGGGCGACGGGGGTCACGGAGTAACATCCGGGCGACAGGAGTAGCGGAGTGACGTCCGGGCGACGGGGGTCGCGGAGTGATCTCCAGGCAACGGGGTCGCGGAGTGACGTCCGGGCGACGGGGGTCGCGGAGTGAGTTGCGGGCAACGGGGGTCGCGGAGTGATCTCCAGGCGACGGGGGTCGCGGAGTGACGTCCGGGCGACGGGAGTCACAGAGTGAAGTTCGAGCGATGAGGGTCACGGAGTGAGTTTTGGGCGACGGGGGTCGCGGAGTGATGTCCGAGTGACGGGAGTCGCGGAGTGACGTCCGGGCAACGGGGGTCGCGGAGTGATCTCCGGGCGACGGGGGTCGCGGAGTGACGTTCGGGCCCTTGTAGTGTAGTGAAGATGCTAAGTATGGAAGCCAGGGGGAAGGCCAAGGCCAACCATTGGGGGAGGCCAAGGCCAACCCAGAGGAAGGTCGTGGCCGACCCCAAGGGGGAGGCCAAGGCCGACTTCCTTCGATTGACGCCAAGGTGCGCCGACTGGCGTGATGAGCAGTCGCGCAAGGATCAGTTTCTTGGTGACGAAGTCTCATAGAAAAGGTGAGAAGTGCACGTATTGACCGGTTGGAGGCGTTGAATTTTGCCTGTTGCTTGTGCAAACATGTCATGCAAAATGGGACCCCAAGTGGGCCTTTTGGGTGTGACCAGAATAGGTTGGGAACAACCTCTATAAATAGAGGCCTTGAGAATTCATTTTCAGGACTTCACATTTTCAGAGCTCATTCTTGCATTCACTTTCTCATTCTAGAATTCTAGAGAGAAATATACAGGACCTTGACTCTGGACCTAAGCATTGAATTATGACTGTCGTTGCGTATTCACCTCGCACATCACCCCGCAGCACTGTCATTCTCAGGCTATATCTGGGAAGCCCTTGGTATCTGCCCTTACTCTTTCCTTGATGTGTCTTTGGGAAGGCCTTATCATATATATACTTCTTAGATAGTGTAGATATAAATTACTCAGAAGCTATAATGACCGACTTCCAAAGCTTAGGGTAAATTTAATAGCAAGACTTTTTTTTTCCTTTTTTTTTTTGGTTAATCTTCCTTTACCACTTTACTGAGCAAATAACCAAAAACTTATGTATGGAACCCCACAGGAATAAGTTATTATCTAACCATGGATGTATCTGCCTATATTATCCTGTATGCAACAACTGCCAGTTAAGCCTAAGGATTATCCTCCTTTGCTTATTGAAGAATAAATATTGTTTTTAGTTGGGTGGCCATGTTGCTCTCACTGGGGTAACACAGCATCACATCTTGTGCCGCCTCCTCCGAAACTCCTTGCTTTTAACTACATTAACCAGAGAATGCCCAGATGAAAATGCCCAGATGCCGAGTCCATTGTCCGGTCTGTAAATTGAAGGCGCCCCTCCGTAACGACCCTTGCGCACCTGCTTTCTTGTGCTGCTATTTATCGCATTGGCAGCATGGCAACGCTTCAGCATTGGTATACATGATGTTAGATTTGTAAAACTCATGTTGTTGCGCACGTATTTGAAGATGACATGGTCATGGAATGTTGGAGGAGACTCTAGTGGAACACCTTTTTAACTTCCAACGAGGGAGCGAAATGGTCATGCTTCAAATGCACCACTTACCGCAGGACATGGCAGGTGTTAATGACTGAGCTGAGGTACTGAAGTTCAACTTCATGCCAAGGGACTATTAGAAAAGGAAGATGATCGTATAACTTTTCATCAGTTTCAGTATCTTGGAGGCAAGAAAAATGACAGGGAAGTTCTTTTGGAGAAGATTCCAATGGTTGGAGTTAGATTATGATACATTTCATATGATGTTTTCAGGTGCTCATACCATTGGCACCTCTTCGTCCTCCAACCTGCATAAGAGGTTGTACAACCTAACCAGAATAGATGATGCTGATCCTGCACCAACTCTTGGCATCTGATGCTAGGTAGTATGATCCTAGGTAGTATTAATCTCAAGTATTGCTTGGAAAAGATTTCACGACATCAAATTGGATTCAATCTAACCATTGATATCGTGAAATCTTTCTCAAACGATGCTTCAGATACAATACTCGATGAAGATCCAAGGTAGGAACTGACCACTTCCGGACGTCAATGACTCAGCTTGAAATGTCACTAGTGAGATGTAGCTATAAATTTATATACATGATCATTTCATTGCACAATTTGCTTAGTCCTGCATGCACATTTAATAGGGAACGAGTAATATCCCTAGAGTTGTCATGTCCTTTAAGATTACTAATAGAGCAACTCCTTTCAGTAAGCTACAAATGCTCTATGACAAAGTCTGAACAATATTTTATATACTTTCCAATGGCAAAAATAAGGTGATGTTACTATTAAACAACTCAGAAAGTGCAAGAGATAATGTACCTTGAGGTTGTACAGCTACAAACAACTACTTAACTAATAAAGAATGTAAGAGACAAGGACTCCAATTTTGTGTATAGTTATTTCAACTATATCTGCATTTCCTGGAACTCATCCATTGCATTTGTGGCAGCATAAAAAACTGACTTAGATAGGGCTATGTGCAAAAGATGCAACATATAAAGCTAGAAAGGGCATCCCTGTTTAGTGTGCTGAAGAAATCACTAAAGTATATTGCACCCCTTAGCCCTCTTTACGATATCATTCTTTGCATTTTGAAGGTTTGTAATTATTCAAATCTCGGAATGCAACCTTACTAAACACAAGGAATCAAAGGGTGTATTCAGCCGCCACTCACGTTGCTTTTTGCTGAGAGGCCTTCCTTTCCCTGCCTTTTCTCTATTGATTCTTACATCTGCTATACCCCAAGTACAACAGCCTGTTTCCAAATCGAAGGACACAAGCCTGAAAACGCCATCACCTTCAGAGGACGAACCAGCGTCCGACACCTCACTAACATACTTCACATACATAGGCCGCTCCTTGAACCGGTCAAGATCTTGTGGAATCCGAACAACCCTTTCGACTCCAGGTGAAGACACCTGAATAACAAATGCACTTATTCAGATGCAAAAGCTAGTAGAGATCTTATGATTTCTATTCACGCAATATGGATATCAAGTTTCATGCTGCAATAAACAGATTGCTAAAAGTCTAACACAACTAGACCATCACTTTTTAAGGCTGTATCTTTTCATGTATTCGTTAAGGAAATGAGGTGTAATCGCATCGGTGCAGTTAGATTCTATTCAGTAGAGCATAAGGGACAATCTCCCAAACTTAAGAAACTGCATCAACCAAAATAAAGAAAGGTTAGTGAATATATTAAATGTAAAAGTTGAAGAGAGGCTGTACCTCCAGGGATATGTTTTCAGGAATAGATCCAGCAACCTCAGCTTCATCAAGCCGTGCTCTATAGGTTGCTGAGAAAGCTTCAATATCTACAATACTCGGAGAACCAGACCTGCAAGTAGTCATTGCATCAAAGCCTTAGAAACTTCTTTAAACACATGATGACGTTCGAGCAATCTCAGCATGTATCTAGAAGTAATAGTAACTTATCACAGTAGTGCAATTTGAAATAAAGTTTCTTTCTTCTTTTGTTTTTTCTTTCTTTCTGGGTTCAGAAGGCGTGTTTGGGGTGCTAGGGGGGTACTTAAAGAGAAAGCTAACCACCACTTCCAGGTGTAGATTGATGCTGTCAAAATTAACTTTGCAAGCTTCTAATGTAGAGTGAATTTAGTGTACAAATTCCACAATTGGATCTCTACATTTTTTTACCGGAAATTCTCTCCACCTGGCCCCAAGTTATATCAGTATACATTCTTGTGGGGATCCAACATGCACGGTGAAGATACCAAACACCACTAGATGAATAAATCAAACCGATCAAACAAGAACCAAGCACAAGACTGTGGTTCTATTAAGTTTAGCACATGAACAGCTAGAGATGCTTTTCTGCCACTAAAAGCTAGCTTAGTCACAGCATTAGAGGTTCATCTGAGATCAGATTATTCCATACAAAAGAAGAGGTATTGACATTCAAACCGTTCACTAGTATGGAGCCTTCTACTTCAATTAAATAAGGATCTTTATGACAATAATCACAATGAAAACAATGTATGCTAAAATGAAAACTAAGAGAAAAACAATCAAATCATCCCTAGAGCATAAGATCAACGAAATTCAAGTTCAACAGATTTAGCTTTCATACTCAAGCTTGGAAATCCTTCTGTATAGATATAGGAACTGGAAATGCAACGTATAATCAAATACCCAGTTTCCGAGACGCTATATACTAGAGATGCTCATCCACTTACATCAGGTGCAAAGGAAAATCAACAGGCAAGGATCAGGGGTCCAAACAGTATATTAACATTGAAGAAAAGACATAACAAATTTTGTTCATAGGACCCCATATACGATATAACACGCATTCTTCTGTAATGAGGCTTCAATATGCGAATAGTTTCTTTGAAAACCATTAGTTATAAGGAAAGAAGACATCCATCATCTTCAGAAAGAGATTTGAAAAGAGAAGTCTGTTTGCTGCTCAAGCTAATAAAGTCAAGTTCCACTAATAATAAAAGGTAGCAAGAGTTGCTTACTTATTCGAAAGTTTCTCAATGCGCACACGAATGGTGGAATTTGATAAGGTCTTAAATGCATATAGCCCCAAGTCTCCGAATGATAGAGCAACTTGTTCAGCAATTGTTAAAGCTTCTTTATCCCATGATGTCCCAGCAAGAGAAATACCACCTCCTCCACCTCCATCCCCGGCCTTCAGAAAATATGATACAGTTAAGGCAAATGTTGTGTACCAATTTCTCATATTCGTGATGAAGAAAAAATCAAAATCAAAGAATACCAACGTATTCAGCATGAAAAAACTCTTAGCATTAAGGACTTACATAGAGTTCATCTTCTGTCAAGTCCTCATATTCAAAATAATCATCATTATCCGCCAGTTCCTCTATCCAATTAAGATATTCAAAAATAAATGGAAAATTAGATGAATCACTTGATTGAACTTAGTATTGCATAAACAAAGTCCAAAGCATATCATTTTCCAGAATCTAGTGAAACAGTTCGACATATAAACACAAAATAGTACAATGACCCATATCATAATCGTAATAAACCATCCAAAATAGAATCTTCATAATTTGCAGTCTCTTCTTCTGTAAGGAAAATACATCTCATTGAAAGTGCATCCATAGTTTTGGTGAAATTGCTGGAGTCCTTTAAGCATTCCTCTTTTGTCTTATGATCACATGATTCATGCCTGACATTGCCATGGATTTATGTTCTGCATCCTTGTCAATAATTTATAGTCCAAAGTACTACTAGACCGAAAAAGATGAGCATCCCGCAATCCAACTTCTTGTAGATTTTAATCCCGAAACCAATAAGGACTGATCACCTATATTTCTTTTCGTTTATTACTTCAAGACAGGTAAACAATATATTCAAGAAACCACCACCACGTACACATGTGACATAAACAATTAACTGATACACCTGAACTCATCCACTGATATCTGAACAAAAAGAGACAACAAAAACCGTAAGACCCTAAACAATCGTATCTAACGGAGAAGTAATCAAGCAAGCTCAACTTATTTCAAGCTATATGCACCATAGAAAAGGATGATGCCATTGTTCCCTGCCCCTCCTCCTATACAAGGAACCAATAAAACTGACTTCAACATAGACCAAGTAACATCACTATGTATAAACAACAAACTCCAATGGACTACCCCTCCTTCTTGATCATAAACCATAAGCTGACACAAAATTAAGCTTGTCTTCTTTAATTTCTCTGCCTTTATGCAAACAGGACTTGACCCCTGAAAGGAGACATGGAGGCTATTGTACCCACCTCGCTGGTGGTGATACCAAGATTGATGACTAGGCTATTGTAGCCAAAAAAAGTTTCATTTTTATGTCAACAGGTTCAATTTTGAGATGGACAAAGCCTTACGGACTTAAAATTTCTCAATGTTTAACTGGAAAATATATAGGTATTAATTCTCGTCCAAAACATAATTCATAGCACAAGGTGGACAAGTGCCCACCATATTCTATTAGTGGCCTCACCGCTGTACTCCGCCTCAAGCAACGTAATACAGATATTCATATACCAACCATCACCAACCTTTGCAATAAATACTAGCACGTGGATATATAAAAGACTAACAAGGTGGTGAATAAAACATTGTTTCCAGAAGAAAGAAGAAGGTCCACAAATTCATAAATCTCAAGAGACAAACAAGTATGATATTATACAATACCTTCAAAGTCAAACATCAGCTCCTCACACTAAAACTGAGGCAGCCACTTACCAAGAAAAGCAATGTTCAACTTAACCAAACCCCAGTGTTCTTAGCCTCCTCCTAAATAACATACCACACCCATCAAAACTCTATTTGAGAATTGACTCCAGCAAATCTTCTCAGAGAAATTCCCTCTCGCTTAAAGGCAAAAACACCAATTATCGTGCATTTTGACCAAGTATTAGACAAGGCTGGGAAAGACACCAACTATTAGAGGAAAACCAAATTTTAGCGCTCCTTTCAACTCAAAACTCGAGTGACTAACACATTCGTAAACAAAAGCTTAAAACACATATTAGCGGTTCATGACATCAATACTTGTTGACCTGGATTACATTGAGACCGACTCCAAATCTCATTCGAGATGTTTGTGTGGTTCTCTTTTTGCTCTTTGGTGCACCATAAAATCTCACAGAATGCGGGACTTCGTCCATCAAGGTCAATGAGTTTTTGGCATATACATGGGTACTAATCCAGCTGATTTGCTAGACCCCTTTCCCTACATAAGCCTAGAATGGTGACTCGTTATTGGGATCCCTTCTAGTTGATTGTCAATCTCTGTGCAGCTTAATTAAGAATGGCTCTAAGTCTCCCTATACCCCATCCACCCCCATCTTATTTCTGCAATAGGGTAGGGTTATGTCACACAGAGGGTTTTCTAACTTTTCTATAATCTAGTATAATAAACCCCTGCAAAAGATTCATTTAGAGGGGCTCTGATTCTAGAAATCCAACTTGATTACATTATTTCCAATTCTGCCAAAGCTTTCAGAGCCATTTGGAAATGGTTGATTGCAAAACTGAGCACACTGTGGCTATAAAGACCGACCCCCCCCCCCCCCCCCCAAACCGCTTATTTTTTCTGCAAAGACCCTTTCATTAGAATCACAGAAGCTATCCGATGTTTGCCCAATTAATATATGATCTCAGAGATATTACAAATGTATGTAGACCAATGAATGATGTAAAGCTACAAAAACTGTAGGAGAATCAAATTGAACGCATTATTTCTTTTAGCTAATAGCGAAAAAGAAACAGTAAAAACGAAATCTTGTTATAGACAAAAGAAATGGGAGGTTACCATCTTCAAATTCGTCAAAAATAAGTTGATCATCTTCATCATCATCATCTTCTATTGACACTTCTTCAACAATGGATGGCTTGACAACTACTGGTTGTCCAAGTTGTGGGTTTTTCTTCTTGGCGCGAACTTGGCAGGAGGACCTATTCGGGATATAGAGAATTGGGAAGGAGCAAAATTGGTATGACAAGAGACGGGTTTGGCGGCATAGCCTGCAGAAGCTATTGTTCTTGGCAATTGGTAGTGATACTGGAGACGGTGATACTGCTCTCGGGCAGCAAGTTGCGGTTATATCCATTTCTTAGGGCAAAATAGTGTTTTCTGTTCAAACTGACCGTTCAAATGCTGGATTTTATTTTCTTTTGCCCTAGACATGAGAAGCTTTATATTAAGGAGAATATTGGGGTACTTTCGATTAATTTCATATGTCCTATAAAGCAAAAAAGATCTATGAGCAAAAGCGCACAAATTTTCCCCTCCCTCCCTCCCTCCCTCCCTTCCTTTTTTTTTTAACGTGATAAAAATTCTATGAGATATATTAATAAGATAACATATAAAAACATCTCTCACCAACCACGCTCATAGACAGACAACAACATCTTGAAAAACATAAATCTCCTTAGCCATGCCAAAAGAACCCTAAATTTACCTGGTCTAGGGGGCCGCCGGTAAACTGAAGCCCCTGCTCGAGGTCGCAAAATAACTTGATCTAATGAAGCAGCCCAACCCATGTACACCGTTGTGGGACTCCAACACGCAAAACAAGCTAAGTCTTCGATCAGCAACCAACTGATGTTGACTTGTCATGCTGATAGAACAACAGTGGGCTGAGTCCAACCTGCATGAAGTATAAGCCAAAAAGGGCCGGGAAGCTGGTGATAGAAAGATCAACCTTACCTGATAATTGGCGGCAATGATTGTTGACCAGTGGTTGCACATTGTCGTTTGTGAGAAGTTCCAGACTCCAGTGTTAAGTTACCATCTGCTCTAAAAGTTTAAACTATTAAAAAATGGACCCAACGATGTATATCATACTTTAACATCCAGAGTATCCAAAGTCAACTGCTTGCGAGAACTCGTAGATGCAGAATGAGAAGAGTAAGAGCTCGCAAAAGCTAAAACCGTATCCACCCGTAGTGCCAAAGTATCGGAATCAGAAGAGTCCAAGATAACGGAGGCATATGCAGTAGTCGACGGGCTGGCCTCAATCTCCGACGGATCCGACTCCTTTTCAGTGTGTTGAATCGTACTGAGCTCGGCGAAAAACTGGGGCCAACCATATGAAACGCAGGACTACTAGCCTGAATGGGTCCGCTAGAACCCTCCATTACCATCATCAGCCCATCCACTGGCGACACTAAATGAGTCCCCTTCAGTAATAACACACCCCAAAATTCTCCTTCTCATGAGGCTGCCCGCCCGGCCCAGCCCAATGCCTAAAGAATCTAGAACTAAAGGCTGATCCACGCCCCTACGACCAACTGAAGTGGCCGGTCCACTCACAAGCCCACTATTATGATCTGAACTAAAAGCACATCTCTAAATGCTTTGAACTGCTCAAACGAAATAACATTTGTAACGAGTACATTAGCTTCTGAAAATGAGTTTGCGGGTGTCAAAAGCAACACTAAAATCACATTCTTTGAAACTCTATCTTTGTTACTAAGTTATCTGAAATATTTAAGTACTCATTTAACTTAACATAACTGACACTCTTCTGGATTGGCATTGTACTTAGACTCAATAAATCATTCGGTACTTTTTTTTAAACGTACGACTTTCTGAGATTCTCGTGTAGATGTGACAATGAGCATGATAGGTTGGAGGACTACGGATAAAAACCGGGTGTTACTCAAATCTGACCCAACAAGACCTGTGTTGATGTGGGTCGAGTTTGAAATGAGTCAAAACATTAAAATCCAACCCCACCCAAGCAAAAAGTTCATTTTTTTTCTTTGTGAAGAGTCTACTATTATGACATTCCACTTAACAAAATAATAAATTTCCAAACATAATGGTTCAATATGTAAGAGCAGATGGTCCAAAAGTAATAACAAGTGCAATTATCTCTTTGATTAAAGAGAAACTAAAAGCAAATGGTCCAAACATCATAACAACTGCAATTATCTCTTTGATCAAGAGTTAGTAAAAGCCATGCACAGTGGTGATTATAACGTCGAAGAGAATACAGCGGAGTGTGTTAAGAAAAGAGTGGCGGAAGCTGAGAACGACAGGTTGTTTGTCTTAGCGACGGCGTCTTTTGGGAGTGGTGGTGGTTATGTGGGCTTGGGGTGTCACAGCGGCGAATATAGGGTGGGGTGCTAAAGTAGAGATGGAGAAAAAGAGAGAGAGAGAGAGAGAGAGAGAAACAAATTAAACAGGATATATAATACTACAATGTAATAAGGTAAAATACTCATATTGTTCGATTCTCTATTATCTGTATGAAAAACGTTTGGAGTTACTTGTTGAGTAAACATAAAATCAGACTTTTATGTGTCAAATTAAACAATCAGGTTTTGATATCAAATTTTCTGCAGTTTTGAGATTCTAAAGTATATTTTAACCCATTAAATTTTTATAATTACCCGTTTGAACCCGTGGGTCAACTGTCACGTTAGCCTACCTTTCTAACCTTTGTTGACATGAGCAACCAAATATTGATCCGTGCTCAACCCCTAAAAGACACGAATAGGGTTAGGGTTAACCCGCAGTGGCAAAAAAAAAACCAGCCAGTCAGACTGGGATCTATAATATGGGAGAATTTTTGCCAGCCCTATTCTCCTTTGATGCCACGACCTTGGCGACCAAAAAGAGCTTAACAAAATGCCAGGGATTTGATTCACTTTTATGTAAATTTTGCCCCTCAAACTTCAAGAATTCGCACCCCCTTCAAACTTCAAGAATTCACACCTTATGCAAAAAACGACTCAGTATACAATTTTCCCCTTTAGTATATTGGGAATAAAAGTCGAGTTTAAAAGGATGAGCTTTAAACCCTGTTTGACACACATTATTTTTTTAATTTTTTTTTTGTTTTGGAAACTGAAAAAAAAAATTGCGTTTGATAATCATTTCTTTTTTTTCCTTCAATTTAAAAACACAATTTTTAAATCAAGGCTACTTTTAAAAAGTCCAAAAACTGATTTTTTTTTCAGTGTTGTTTTTTTTTTTTAGACCACCACCACCGACAACCACTGCCGACGGGCGGTGCCGACCACCGCCGGCAGTGGGCCAGCAGCCACTGCCGGCGGGTGACGGCGACCACCGCCGACGACTGCCGACAGCCACCACCACTGCAAACCACCACAAAAAAAAAAGGTTATCACACCTAAGGAAAAACTAAAAAAAAACTGAATTATCAAACACCCACTTGTTTTTGTAAAAAAAAATAATAATAAATTTAAACTGCTCTTTAATTTTTTAGTTTTTTTTTAAAACTGAAAACCAAAAAAAAAATTGTCTTACTTTCTAGTGTAAGAATCAAAGATAAGGCAAACAAACGCATCGTGGTGCGAATGTCAATGACGGGAGGTTGGGCGTCCAAGTTCTGACTGTAAGAAGAAATCAAATTGAAACATGAAAATCAAACAGGTATAAAAGGTAAATATTCATCTGACAAATAACTGGCAGTAGATGCATCAGTGAGAGACCCAACTAAAGTGTCATTCTTTGATGTCATATCTACACTGAGAGTCATAAAAAGTACATCCCAATCTCAAAATACAAGACATGGATAGAGGTGGTACATCTGCAAGCTATGGGGAAAAAATCAATACAAAGTTTAATGCTGGACTTGGCGGAAGCTGTCAAGACCTGTTGAAACCTGGTAGAAAAGAAAGTGAGGTGCTATCGAGAATCAGCTAACTCTTTGAAAATCTCTCCACGTATGCCTGCAAAAGGGAAACAAAAGACGTGTTACAGGATTACGGATGTTCCTGCAAACAGAGTAAACTCCAAGTGAAAAAGTATAGACCGTTACATCAACTAAGCCCATGTCCATTCGGGCAAACTAATCAACTACTTGCCAACGATCAATCACAAACGAAAATGGCTTAACCAGCAGAAGAACTTCAATGTATCAGAAAATGAATTCCAATATACCGTAAGAAAATGGTAACTCACCTGTACAAGTTTGTTAAGTTTGGTCTTAGAAAATGACAGATACTGGTCAATTTTCTCCTGTGTTTTTGGGATTTGATCTCCTTGAATGCTACTGGTGACTTTATCAACAGCCTTCTTCACAACAGTTTTGTGAACTTCTCTACTCATCTGACCTTCCTTCCATGTGGGCTTAAGAATCTCTTTAACAAACTCCACTAGAGCAATCTTAAACACTCGCATTGCCTTTTCATCCTTGTTACCAATTCCCTCTTCAATCTTGCCATGGGTATCCAAATGTAGTTTTTCTTGCTCTTGCATGGGTTTGTCAGCTACAGCATCAGCATTTCCGTTCACTTCTAAGTTTGCAACTGGCTCCTGCTGCTTCAACTTTGGACTCCTATGATCGTCCTCCTTCGGATCACAAGCAGATACAGGAAATGATCTTTCCACAATCACCTGGGGGTTGTTAATGCTATCAGGTTTTCTGGGCTCTATGCTATCTCCGACAGGAAGAGACTGCTCTTCAGTACTTTTAGCTGGCATTTGGTCAACTGGGGGGGTAACATGCGCAGAACTAGAATGAGAACGTGCAAATACGGCTGAATTTGGGGCATTTAGCACTGGATACGGTTGAGAAACTTGTCTGTTCTGAGATATATGAGTCAAAGATGCTGGAAGGTTGTTTGTTTGACTAATCGGCTCAAAGGTAACACCATTATGACTTAATTCTGGTATTACTCGTGGAACTCTAGATTCCAGCATCTCGGATGGCCTAACAACTCCATTGTAGTCGGTGTGCGTCAGAATTTGTGGATTCAAATGAGAGAATATATGTTGCACTGACCCATTCAATTCAACATTATGTCCATTTGAGGGGCTTCGAGAGAGTATGTAGCAACTTGGATCTGGCCCACTTGAACTTTTGGGCTGACAGCCCATACTGTCACCAGTTTGATTTACGTTTTCTCCAGGCACAAAATTTGGATGGGTTATGAATTCAGAGACATTTACCTCATTGGAAGCATAAAACTCAGCTGTTATTGCCGACTTATGCCCTCTCTCTCCTTGATGCTGTTGAAAACAAGAACCTTCAGATACCTTTGGCGGCAGCATGACATTGGTAGCAAGTTGAGAGACACAAGCTTCCTGACCATCATTTTGTCCACAAACCTGCATAGAGACTCCATCCACACTGAGTGACGAGGAACCTTCAGGATAGAGTTGAGGCACCTCTCTGTCAACAAATTCCAGACCCATAAATTTAGTAGTGTCTATGTCTGCACCACTATTATCAGTCCTCCTGCGAAGGGAAATGTATTCATCTCTTCGAGTGGCCTCATCATTCCATCCTGGAGCATCCTGTGTTCTTTCCTCCTCAAAACAGCCCAATCTATCATCACACGTTTTCTCAGCTACCAAATCATTTAAGTTGACATTGCCAACAGCACTGTCACCCCACCCAGTGGACGTTGTAGTATCTGATGAGACTTTTGCTGCATCAACCCACGTTGGTCCATTCCATGATTTCTTCTTGCCATCAGAGTTGTGACCCCACCTATCACCAGTCTGCTTCTCAGCTGCCACATCTTGAAAATTGAAGTTCCCATGAGAGCTGTCACCCCACCCAGTGGACTTTGCCGCATCTGACGAGTGTTTTGCCACATCATCCCATGTTGGTCCATTCCATGATTTCTTCTTGTCATCCAAATTATGGCCCCACCTATCATCAGTCGGCTTCTCAGTTGCATCATCCCATCGTGGGCCATTCCATGATTTGTTCTTGTCATCCGAACTATGGCCCCATCTATCCTCGTGTGACCTTTCATCGAAACTTCGCGACACTGGAGTGTCATGAGAAAATCTACAATCATCCCGATGGCATTTCCCCATCAAAAAGAACTTGCAAGGGGCTTTGCCACTTCTGTTTGATTGGCGTCTATGGTCGTGAACGTCGGATGCACTTCTAATGCCTCTGTCATAATTAAGACCAGCATCACTATCGTGGGGATATCGGCATAATGCACCCCTATGACACCTTCCTTTCAGAAAATCCCTACATCCATTTGAATCTTTGCTGCTCTCCTGAAGTGGCTCATCTGCTCTATAATAGTTTTTTTGCCCATCATAAACCTTATCCAGTGGGCCATCTGGTGCTTTATAATCATCATATTTTGAAACGGCTCCACGCTCTGGTCTACTTCTCCACCTCTCCTTTATATCTCTTTCTGAGCAGACTGCATTCTTGCTGTCAACATTATCTTGATGAAAAAACCTACAATGACTGCCTCTTCTGCACTTCCCTACTGCAAAATCTTTACAAGGGCGAGATGCAATCGCGGACCCACTATTTCTTTTGTCGATCCATCCACGTAAATCGTGTGTATAATCACGGAGTGGGCTGCTACTCCGACTCTTATCTCTTACCCTGCTCCTGCTCCTGCTCCTGCTCCTGCTCCTGCTCCTGCTCCTCCCCATGCCCCTGCCCCTATCTTTGCTGTGGCTTCGGCTCCGGCTGCGGCCTCGGCCAAGGCTCCTGCTCCTGTCTCTGCCCCTACCCCTGCACATAAAACCCAAGAAGAAACCAAGATCATGATAATGATGAACAAGTCATCAGAGCAGTTCATTAATAAAGGTTCTACCAATTACAAAAGGTAAGGTAATACGGCATGGTATTACTTATTAGAGCTCTGATTTGACAAGGATGGAGGCCTGAATCTCGCAGCTTGGACTTGGTCCCTCTTTATGTCCTTTGCTGAGCGCTTTATTGTGAACTTTTGTGCCCATGTGAGCAAATTTGATTTGCCTCTTCACATCCGGTTGGGGGCTCGCATGTGAGGGGAGTGTTATGCAAGATATAAATTGCTGGTTCTAGTTATTACAACCAAACAGTGTAATTGATGCACTTCAATTTCAAAACATATTTCAGTCTAGTGAACAGACAAAAGCAAGAAGAAAAAAATCAATATCAAAATGTATAAAGACGTAAACCAAAGATGGGAAATACTAAGCTAAACATTGAAATATTCTAAAACCTTACACACAGGAAAAAGATCATTCTACTAATAAGTTTATCTTCACCACAGATGATTTAAACGAGATAACGATGACTAAAATCGAAGAATCACAAACCTATGTGACAGGCTCCTACTATAGTCTGGAGAGCGGCTAGGGCTTTGACAACCTCGTCCGTTAAAAGAAGATGGAGCTTTGTCTCTCTTTCTCCTCCCACTCCTCTCGTTTTGTACATCGCTTTCCCGAAATGGCCATCCAGAAAAATCTTTAGACTTCAATTCGACACTCTCTTCCATATCAGACCGTTTGGGAGAATGACCACCATGAAAGCTTGAATGACTTTTGTTTTCAGGCCACGCAGTGTTTTCACTGACTTCAGCAGGAGGCTGCGACTCTTCTTTTGTGGCATGGAAAGATTTCAACTTCTTCACACCTCCACTCATAGAAATCCTTGAGAAAAATTACCTGCAGTACTTGTCTCCTCTAAATCAAGATGCAGAAAAATCTGTATTACAAGTTAACCACAAAAAAACGATATTAATTTTCCCAAGAATAAAGGTCCACATTAGTTTCTTTTATTTTATGTACGCGTGCGCTTCCTAGTCGAGTCACCCTAGAGAACGTATATAACACTGTTGTTTCAACCAAGCAACAACTAGCTTCCAGACTGTTACCTTTAAGCTTCTTTATTTCTTATCTTTGTTTTTCTTTTTCTTTTGAGCGGGAGAGGGTGAGGGGAGGCTGGACACGGGGCATACATCTAAGTTCCACATATATCAACATGAATCACTTTTCATGACCACCCAATGAAAGCATTTTTCATCCGGTATCAAAATCAGGCCCAGAAGAAATCCAAGCAAGGAAATACGCACGCACACGCGCTCTCACACACACATGCATACCCTATATACAGCAGAAAGTGCATATGAAAAGCCTTCTTAGATTATTTATCTAAGAAGGCTCTAAACTATGTAGTTTTTGATATATTTTGCACGACACTTGCACATAACCCAAGTGTTATTCACTTATTAATAGAGATAACTCGGAATGACCACCGGCGCCACAACTGACCACCCCAAGCAGCACACCCCACCAAACACAACCGCGTAGTGTCTTCAATTACAACCACCACGACTGAAATTCGAATTGCAATCCATCATATTCATTGTTATAGATCTGAATCTAGCACAAGCATAATGTAAACCACGTCCATTTTCCACTTATAAAATTAACTTTACATAAGATATTGGTTAATCTTTCTTGTCAGCTTAACCCAGTTCCTCCTCATTTCTAGATTGTGGTGCCAATTTAACGCTTTTGTCTTTCTCCAAGCCTCATTTGGTGTTAACAAATAATTAGACATACTACGATGTAATCATTGTAATCAGAAGACTTTTGATGAAATCTGATTGTCCAAATCACCAGGGTAGGCGGTTGTGAATGGTGACATATGGTGACGGTGGCGTCACTGGCGGTGGGAAAAGAGAAGAATGTAGAAGGCCCTAAGATCTATGTTACATGGACTCGGTACGAGTGACTGAGTCGGATACCAAGTGTCGGATTAGTCTAATTTTCGAAACCCATGACATTGGAACATGGCAAAATATTTCTATTTACTACCATTGTTTCGTTACTCCTTATTTAAAATATGGTATTTTCTGTGACGCACATTGTTTAATTTGAAATCTTATTTTATCTGAAAGCAATAACAAATTGAAAGAAACACTCTTAAGATAATGTTGTTAGTAGCATATCCCATGAGATGTGTCGGTCCTCCGACACATATCACATACCCATGTCCAAGCATCGAGTGTCCGACACGGGTACTTCACGCATTTTGAAGATTCTACGTAACATAGCCTAACATAAGTGGATGTTACAACTTGTACCCAACTACGTAGTTTCAAGCCTTCTTAGATAACTTCTCATAGTCACTCTTCCCATATACACAATCCAAAACATATAAATACGCATATGTATCTATATACACAGACATTGCATACATATAAGCAGTAGCTGCCATCTCTACCAGGAAACAAAACCAAAAAGAGCAAAATTAACTCAATTTAGCTACACAAACCCTTGTTCCAAGTTATTGGAGTAGGCTACGAGAACCATGTTTTGACAGTTTGACCTGATATGGACCATTAGACCATACCATATGCAGCCATCATTCTACCTCCATCCCTCATACAGACATCCCATTTAGAATTTTCAACAATCACAGAAACTGCATGTAATGCACTCACACATCGTGGAATATAACTACGTCCAAACTAAACAACTTTATATGGTGATGTGGAAACTTTCAAGTTATCCTGTCAAGAGTATATGAAAGAGAAGGGAGAAGAGATAACATTAAAACAAAAAATTCAACTAATTTCCTCAACAGTAATAGTTGTAATACAACAGCAAAGACAACGTACAAATACAATAGAAAATCCGAACAATAAGAGCTTACAATACCTCCTCAAGCTGATGCATAGAAATAAAGCACACCAACTTGCCTAAGACAATCACTCTTAAAAATGTCCACAACAATGCATCATACTCTCCTCCCCCGTTCAACCATCTGCAAGCATATCTTCTTCTGTCTTTAAGACATAAGTTTATAAGCACAGAATTTCAAGTCACACCTGAAGGGCCCCTAATAACAACTGTTGACTAAACAACTCATGAACACCAAATCATGTTTCACACTTCTCCAAATCCTGTGTATAGAATTCCACTTGCATGTGGTCATTTCAAGAAATCAGCGTAGCTTCCCAGTTCAGTCCAAAGCAGAGTGCTCAAACCCGAGGTATAATTAGATCTTGCCAGAACATATTACAATTCTACAAGACTCCACACGCATAACCAGTTCAAGAAATCAGTATATCTTTCTAGTTGAGCTATGAAGCGGAGAACTCAAGCCTAGTGCTTTGCTCTAAGAGCACAAGGCTTAATAGCGGAGATAGGTGGTTTGCTGCTGGGAGCACGTTTGGTTTATTAGCTGCTTGAGTAAGGTTGGTTCATTCTAAAACATATAACCTGAGACTCTCTCTCAACACATTAAATTTCACAATGACTAGCATCTTGTTTTACGCAAAACCATGTTAGCCCCTGCATTTCTACCGTGCTTCAGAACTTATATACTGGAGCGCCCTGCTGAGCAAAGTCAAGCTGTTTTCCATCTACCTTTTTGCTCCATCACAACCAAGACACCAACAGCTAAAATAATCTACACGCAATGTGCCAAATGCCAAACACTGCACATAAAAGGAATCCAAAGAATTCCTAGCCACCTTGCAATGCAGTTAGAAATGGCTGAGAAGTCCTCAGCCTTCCTCCACATGCAACAGAGGCTATTCTAATTTCCACGTCCTGAGGTTGTCCAAGTCTAAATCAGACTCAAGGTGTCGACCATTTCAAACTCAAGATTTTGCAACTTCTCGAGAGCCAAAAACTCCAAACCAAGACATAATTTGCTACACACAGCCTTTGATTCACTACCTGACCAAAGAGGGTCCATCACTGCACCGTCCTTCATGCCAAAACTGAACCCAAGCCATTCCCAACAGCAAACAAAAGGGGATTGGAAACGTACACCTGAATTCTAGCAATAAACTTCCAAAGACCCACCCTTAAGGAATGTCTTTTTGCCTTCTAGAAAGAATCTCCCCGAAGCTTGTAAGGCTCTTGCTTCACTGATGCAAGTGTGGATAGTGCGCTCCTGCATGCTATTAAAATGCAGTTGTTTGTGCACCCTACGGTAGCTACTGCCTCTTCCCCTTTGCAAGCCTCCTCTCCAACCTCTCCAACACTAGGTCCTCTTGCTTAAATCACCATTTGACCCTTTTTGCAACACAATACTGCAATACCAAGCTAAGCCTCAAGTTTAATCACTATTTTAGCTCAGCATTCCCACCACGTATTAGGAATGGCAGATTTAGCTCATTTACAGCATAAAGCAATGCCAAGGTACATGCTTAGCGTGCCGGAGTATCAAGTGCCTATATCAATTATGTCAAATTGGTGCATTATCAAGTCTTTTGCCTCCTTAAAACGTGTGAATTGCGAAGTCTGACACCCAGTATCAGGGAAGATTGGCCGCTTAAATGAGCATAAGCTAGGCACTTGTAATCTCAAACAACTGTGGCACATGATGATGACCATGCCATATCACCCACTGCATTTACTTGATGCCGTGATCAGTGGGCTAAGCAAAGCCGCGCATAAGATCACAAGCCAAAGTATCAAGTGATTGTGTAGTTGGTGTCAGCAGAGCTCCATATTCTGCTGAAAGTTGGCCACCTTGAAAACTGCGCAAACCATACATGTTGCCCAATATCAAGGAAGATAGGTCAGGTTAGGGAAACCAAGCAAAGACTGTTTGGTAAGTTCCCTAGTGGTTGCACAAGCGGATACCATGTCTCGTGAAGACAATGTCATGTGGCCCATGACCATGCAGCCATCTACACATTTAAAGACCAAAGGAATATGATTAAAATACTATAAACCATAAATATGACCTACTAGATTAGTAGGTTTATGTTTGAATCTTGATACTAATGAGTTACACAAAAGTCAGAAGAATCATGCATCATATACAGCAATAGCAAGCCCCTATGCTTGTAAGAAATGGAACATACTAAAAGAGTTATCACAAAATTTCGAAACTTGACCGGCCAGCACCAATACGAAAAGCTTTGCCAGGCTATATTTACTTGTATTATATGAAAACACGCACATGCAAACGTAGCATATACATCTAAATAAAATGGGTATTTGTATCGGTAGCTATCAGGCAACCCCAATTAGAGTTGCCATGGGGCCCCCAGCTCCTACAAACTTGTAGCAAATAAGGCATGGTCACAAGCTAAGCCACTTAAAAATAAGTCAATTTTGATTTCACGAACCCTTAACAGCCATCTTGATTTCGTCACAACGTCTAAGGCTGTAGTTCCAATATCATGTAATTCAAACCAAAGCTTTTATTTAATACCAAGGAAAAAGCCTTAAAAAACCTATGATATTTGAAATATATAATAAGACTTTGAATCCAAAGTTAATGAAAGTAGCACCCAAAAAAAAGCGGTAAGCACAAAAGGGGAGAGAGAGAGAGAAAGAGAAGGGAGGGAGAGAGAGAGAGAGAGAAAGAGAAGGGAGGGAGAGAGAGAGAGAGAGAAAGAGAAGGGAGGGAGAGAGAGAGAGAGAGAAAGAGAAGGGAGGAGAGAGAGAGAGAGAGAGAGAGAGAGAGAGAGAGAGAGAGAGAGAAAGAGAAGGGAGGGAGAGAGAGAGAGAGAGAAAGAGAAGGGAGGGAGAGAGAGAGAGAGAGAGAGAAAGAGAAGGGGGGAGGGAGGGAGGTAACATGAAAAAATTCACGCTAAAACCAATAGTGTAGATAAAGAAAACAAAGGGGGAGACAAGTAAAAGAAGAGAGAGTTAGGGAGGGAGAGAGAGTATAGATATTTTAACTACTTTCCCTAAAATTATATTCAACTCTAGTCTTCATCCCACATAACACCCATAAGCCCTATCAATTATCATGCAAGAAATAAAAAACCATGGCTATAATACTATCAGTGCGAGATCAATTCCACTAATGACTACAACTTTCCCCGGGGAGGTGTAATAGGGTAAGCACATTGCACTTATGACACAACATTGAGACAACCTCCGTAAATTTGTTAACTAGCTGCACCATTGCATCTATCGGCACTCGTCCAAGATTACGATTTTGGACTTTAACCACTCCAAAAAACCCTAAACCCAAAAGCCACGTTACAGAAACCTCATACTCTTCCACCACTTCTCCAAAATATCAAGTAGCACCCACTCCCAAAGCTTGCGTTCTATGCTAATGGAGACACCGGTGTAAAGATCGTTCAACGATGGCCAGCTTATCTCATTCTTGAACCTCCTTCTTGGCCATAGGAAGGCGCAGTACCAATAAGGCCTATCCACAGAATTCCTATAACCACACCTACAAGTGATATGAACAAAATCTAATCCCACCCTATTTATTTACATACTATGACACAATCATAGCCTCCATAATACATTCTGTCTGTTTCACTGAGTTCTTCTATTTGACTTTTTGCAAATTCCTAGGTAAGATTTAGAACACATAAACTTGGACTTTACTCGTTGTTTTCACCCTAGCTTGACTTGCTGAACCATACCAATTTAATCTATGATTGCTATCTGAGTTCAATTCAATGTTTACATGTCGTAATTCTATCCTAGAAATTTGCAAAAGTCAACTGGACAAATTCCAGTGAAAAGGACGGAGTAATAAACAAGAAACTGTTCCAAAAATTCATTTGCTACAAGTGAGCAATATCATGGTCTCGTTACATCACTTGCTACATATGCAAAAAAAATCGTACAAACACCTATCTATTTCACAATAAAGTCAATCAACGGCATTAAGCACTACATAACAAATTTGAGTAGTCCAATACGCACGCTCGATTTAACTCCAGGGCAGACATAACAAGAGTACCAACTTTAAGAATTTTCAACTGGTCGCAAAACAAAAGAAAACAAATCGAACGAAAATTAACCTAACTAACAAGGAGTGAACGTGTTTTTACCAGATTTAACAGAGTTACAACAAAACCAACTGCATAATATACTTAAGTTTGACATTGGCATAAGCACTATGTCACTCGTGCAATGAATACTAACACATTTACATCCACAGTAAAATCAGCACTTTCAAAGAGCAAATCCCCGCAGCCCAATACGCGCTCTCAATTCAATGGCACAGTAGATGTAACAAAGGTAAAAAGACTCATTTCCTACAACTGCTCAAACAACAGTAATCTCTTCTAGACTGACTTGATAAACAATGAGTAAATGCGTTGCTACTTAATTGAACAGAGTAACTATACAAACAATTGTAGAAAGAAGTTAATTTTAAGTTAGATACAAGCAATTAATATCTGACTTGATGCAAAACGAACAAAACTCCTGGGAACCAGAAACCCTAGATTATGTTCAAAAAACTCATTCCACGTCTTCATTTGCTATGATAGTTTACAACAACATTTAAAAGAACGACAGTTTATCTACTCTTCTTAAATCAGCACTTGGTGTAGCAAATTTAAAGCAGTCCGATACGCTTTCTCAATTAGACTCCACAACCGCCCACGAAAACAAATGAAATCGAGCGCGTTTTTACTAAGTTTAACAGAGTAATCACACAAGCAATTGTAGAAAGAAGTTGAAATTTGAGTTGCCATAAGCATTTTATATCCAGTTTGATGCAAAACGCAGAGAATTTAAGTGAAACAAGAAACCCTAGATTAACCCCGTGTGTGTGAGAGAGAGGAGGAAGACGGGAGCTCACCTCTGAGCGAATACAGATTCAAGGCGTAACGTTGTTGAGTTGAGTGGAACAGGAGTGTGTGTGTGTGTGTGTGTGTAGGCGAAATTGACTGGCAAGATCTTCGCCCCCTTTCGCGTGGAAGCGAGAGAAAACAACGGGCGAAATGATTGTACAGTAACGCTAAATTTGGGAATAAAGTTGATGCTATTTAGACCCCTTTCCTTTACATTTAATTAACCTTCTACATCTCACATTTACCGCAATTGATATGCGTGAACCTTCTATAATTGTGAACTTGTGTGACATTAAATTAAAGAGATAATTGCGTAAAATATCCCTGTAATTTGGGATAATTGTAAAAATACTCCTCTTATTACAAAAATTACAAAAAGACACTCGAGATTGCAAATGTGTTGTACCGTCAAATTTCCGTAACAGAATAGCAAAAATGTCCAAATTGCCCTTCTATATAAATGAAAATGGTACACTCTTACCACTTTTCCTTATCTGATTTTCTCCTTCTCCACGAGACTCGTAGAGAAGGATCGATGGGATCTGTCTTGTTTGGCATGCGCGAAGGATCGAGGGGATCTTTCCGTAACAGATTTGGACATGCACGAAGGTCAGCTGCCTTGGATCGATGGCGGGCTCGCGATGGCGCAAGCGGGGATCAATGGGATCTATCTTGTTTGGCATAGATCTAGACATGCACGAAGGCGCAAGCGGGGATCGATTAGGGTTCGAATGTTGGTGGCCTCAACACGGGATTAAGGTTCGATCTAAGTTTCGGGGTTTGATTAGGGTTCGATTAGGGTTTGATCTAAGTTTGGGGTTTCGATTAGGGTTCGAATTGTTGTGGAATTGGTTTGGGGGTGATGGCTGCAGCGGGACTAGGTAGTGATGGCAGCTACGACATTCGCGGTAATGGTGGCAGCGAGATTGGGTGGGCTGTTGACGGTGATGGGATTGTCTGCAGAAGTTGGCAGCGGCGGGATTGGATGAGAAATAGGGTGGCGCTGGTTGTGGGTGGCGCAAGTGGCAGACGGGGTGGTGGAGGCGGGATTGTGAAGGGGCTTACACCGGCTGCGAACGGTGACGGGGCTAGCAGCTGCTAAGGGCACAGGGTCGGGGTGGCAGTGACGCCGATTGTGGGTGGCGCAGGTGGCAGACTGGGGCGGTGGTGGTGAGGGTGGCGGCTAGGGTTTGGTTTTGGTGGAATTGGGACTTGTTTGGGATAGATAAAAAGAGGGAGGGTACTTTGGTCTTTTTATTATAAATTTTTTTACTACACGCATTTTTCAAGAGCGTGAAAACCACGCTCCGTTAATTTAGATGACTTTTCTAACAGTTGCAACACATTTATAATCTCGAGTGTCTTTTTGCATTTTTTGTAACAAGAGGGGTGTTTTTGCAACTACCCCAAACCACATGGGTATTTTACGTAATTATCCCTAAATTAAATTAGTTTAATAATGAAGATACATTCGCAATGAATGAGCAGTATATATATGATATTTCAAGCGTAAAATGATAATTCTCAAATTATCAAATCCAAAAAGAAGAAAGAGGCAATAACTCGGGTGGTCCCTGTACTATACGCATTTTGTCACATTAGTCCCTAAACAAAAATTTTATCCATTTTAATCCTTAAACATTATGTCGTTTGTCATAGTGGTCATTTTCTCCATTTCTGTCCAAAAAAGTCCTTGTGTGGACCCCACACGAGGAGCACAAAGGACACTTTCCCTCTCCTTTACCCTCCCCTCTACCCTACCTGTCTTATTCCCTTCCCTCCAAAACAACACACCTTTTTCCCTCTCAAATGTAAGCCTGCCAAGCACACCTGCCAAGCCTTAACTTTTTGCATTCCTGTCTAGAACATCAAGGCCCAACATCTCTGTGTTGGCAAGGAAAAATATCTATGGAGGTATATTGCTGCTGTGGGTAAAGGCTATACAACGAACATCATGGACCAATCACAATCCTGGAAGGAGGTTCTACACTTGCGAAGTCATTGGTGTAAGATTTTTGTTTTTCTGGTGTGGTAGCTTGTCCCCCCACCCCTTCTCCCTATGCGCTTTAGTCTTTATTTGTAGAGTTTCGAAGATAATAACTTTCTGCACACCAAATGTTTGATAGAATGCTTCGTGTCGATTCTTTGAATGACGTGACCCCAATGTGTGCTAGATCAGTTCAATTGATTCCTAGACTCTTGCGAATGATTAGTGAACTCAAAGCTAGCAAGGTGAGGGCACAAGTTAAAGAGATGGCATTATGGATGGCTATAATCTGTACGGATGCAGTTGCTGCTATGGTTTTGTTATATGGTGACAACCAATTCTAAGTGACAAAAAGTATGGGTATTGTTAAATATATGGCTAGGGTTTGGGAAGTAATGCTAACTTGGGAATTTTTGTGTCAATGTAACTCTAACTCTTGTGTCAATATAAACAATAATTTAAGGCAAATGAATGAAATCTATCATTTTGTAATGTTTAATGCCCAATGTATCTTCATTTACACATGAGTTCACTACAATTCCAATTGACTCCAATACAAAAAGTTGCAAAGTTGGTCTCCAAATTTCAAAATTTGCCAAGTTTTGATACAAGTCATAATTACAACCATTTCTAGTTCGCAAATATCCAAAATGTATGTCTTTTAGTGGTCCCAACTGTATCCAAGCAATTACCACAACCTTACACAAAAAGCTAACAGCCATAATCACAACCACTACTAGTACCCAACAAACCATCAAAGACTTGTACCTCTTTTTCTTAGATCTTGAATCCTTTTGAGCTCCAACAACAACAAATCTTTTGTACTGTCAACCTCTTTCTTCAGCTGCAACAACTTTTCCTGCATTGATTTTACAGGTTTCTTTGATATGGCACCTTGATCTTTACTTGCAGGCTTCTCTTGAGACTTACTTGTACTTGCTGGCTGCAGCTGAGACTTATTTGTATTTGCAGCAGGCTTTTCTTGAGCCTTTATTATATTTGCAGGATTTGCAGGCTTGTCTTGAGACTTGCTTGTATTTGCAGGCTTCTCTTGAGTCTTGCCTTAAGTTTTGCTTGTGTTTTGCAGGCTTCCTTGTTGTCATAGCCTTTCTTGGAGTTACAGGCTTCTCTTGACTATAGGTTGGATCTGCAGGCTTCCTTGTTTTCACAGCCTTTCTTGGAGTTATAAGCTTCTCTTAAGTATAGGTTGTATCTGTAGGCTTCCTTGTTGTGGCAGCCTTTCTTGGTGTTGCAGACTTTTCTTGAGTCTTGCTTATGTCTGTAGACTTCCTTGGAGTTGCAGCCTTCCTTGTTGTTGCAGGCTTCCTTGTTCTTGCAGTCTTCCTTCGAGTTCAAGTTTCCTTGCCGCATCTTCTTTAAGTACATCCTCTAGTGGTGTATCCTCTGATGGTGCAGCCTCTGCTGGTGGTGCAGCCCCTGTTGCTGCAACCTCTGTTGATGCAACTTCTGCTGTTGCAACTTCATTCATGGCATCTTCATTTGTGCAACCTCTCCTTAGAGATTCCCTCTTTTGTGCAAGGATAATCCTCCTTGCACGTACAGAGTCAGCTCCCCTGAACCTGCTACAGTGTCATCAATAGCCCCTGCACTTGACACTTGTTTACCAGCCTTGCTTTTTGCAGTTTTCTCTGTAATCAAAGCTTTCCTCTTTAACAACTGAGCCTTAGCATTGTCTGCTATCCTCCTCCTAACCTGTTTGTACAGAACCAACTCCAAACCAATTAAAACAGTTAACACAACTTAAATAAGAAATGAGAAATACATTATACCATAAGCAAGTACACTTATAGACAATTTTTGGGTGTACTCAACTGTCTCAAGTAACACATTTTCCTCTACTTCTGGTGCTTTGCCCTGCCCTTTGCATGTCCTCATATTATGCCCATAGTTGCCACACTTTGGCTCCCTAGCTTGGTAAGACTCTTTAGCTCTTTTGCTTCTCTTCTTCTTACCTTCTTAGGCCTTCCTGGTTGAGCATGATATACTGGGGGTAGAAGCTCAGGCTTGTCAACAAATTCCCAGAGTAAAGGACCATTAATTTAGAGGTGTCAAATGGGCCGGGCTTGGGCCGGCCCAGCCCAAGCCCAACGGGCCTCCAACAAAACGGGCCGGGGCCTGGCCAATTGGGCTGCCAAACGGGCCGGGCCAGATTGGGGGGAAATCTGGGCCCAGTCCAAGCCCTGGCCCTAGGCTAGAGTTGTGAATGGGCCGAGCTTGGGCCGGCCCGGCCCAGGCCCAGCGGGCCTCCAATGAAATCGGGCCGGGGCCGGGCCTCACAAATGAAAAACGGGCCGGGCCGGGCCTAAAACCTGGGATATATGGGCCCAGTCCAAGCCCAGGCCCTAGGCCCAATATTTAGGGCCGGGCCCGGGCCCAATCCAAAATTTTTTTTTCCTTTCTTCCCAACTTTTTATTATTAGGAATTCTTCTTCAACAAAGGGCAAAGTTTTTGTAAACAGACCACTGAGTATACAATCACTTTTTCACGAATTAACCCCTTTCGAAAAGGCAAATTGATGTTGATTGACCATTAACTACGGATTAAGTACAAAAACTAGTTGTTCTAGCCCACACATACTGATTTTAAGTGCAAAATTCAATCTCTTTCGTAATATGGTGTAAAACATGTAAATGTCAAAGAAAAATAGAGTAGATCAAACAAAAACAATAACGAGATCGATGAAGATAAAATAACATCTTTTCTTGTTACATTCAAATTCTTTGGTCATTTAAAAAAACATGAGATTATTCTTCAAGGCTCTTTAACACGTCACCCACTTCATGAAATTAAATTTAGAATTCAATCACCTCTTTTGGTTTGAAACAAAAAGAATACATAATTTTTATTTATGTTTAGAATACATGATAATTGTTTTTATAATTATTCCCTTAGCTTGTGATGTAGAACACAAAGCAAATTCTATAAAAATACATTAAATGAAAGCCCACTCAGAAATCATCAAAAACACGTCACAGTCACCACACACCCATACTTCTCTGCGTATGTTAAAGAAAATACTGATCATATGAATTCAATAACACCTCAAAAACTATTAATTTAACTAAAAAGATCCAAAATATCAAAAAAATAATGATGTAATAAAATAGACTTCAAAAAAAATAGAAAAGAAAAAAATTAGGGGGGGGGCTAACGGGGCCGGGCCGGGCCGGGCCAAACCCTGGCCATTTTAGGGCCGGGCCAAAAAATGGCCGTTTTAGGGCCGGGCTCGGGCCCGTTTCTCAAAGAATTTGGCCTGGCCCTGGCCCTAGCCCAAGCCCTAAGGGTTAGGGCCAGCCCGGGCCCAAAAACGGGCCGGGCCAGCCTGGGCCAAAAACGGGCCGGGCCGGGCCAGCCCGCGGGCCACCCGGCCCTTTTGACATCTCTACCCTAGGCCCAATATTTAGGGTCGGGCTTGGGCCGGGCCCGGGCCCATTTTTTTTTTTTTGCATTTCTTGTTATTCAAAGTAAAGGCTTTAATTACGGTAATTTTTGTTATTATTTAAGCAAATTGAAATGTAGTACTATGACTAAGATTCTTGTTATTATGTAAGAAAATTGCTCTCTCTTTCTCTCTCTCTCTCTCATTTACATCTCTCAATTTTAAATTTCTTCTTTCATATACTCTAGGCATGTCCAATATTCACAATTTAACGAACCTAATTTTTATCCTTTTATTTCATTATAAGTAATATACATTGAAGATAAATGTGTTCATAGGCCCTCCTCCTTTTATTCGGGCTTGGGACCAGCTGCTTGTAAACAAACAGGCGAAGTTACCTATTTTTTTATATATACAGAAAAATATCTATCTTGCTTGTAAAAATTTATTATATATAACATATATATACATATATGAAAAAAAACTATATTTTGTGAAAAAATTTATTCTTAAAACTTAAGAGAAGGAAAATAAAAAGAAATTACCTAATCATCCGGAAGTACTTCAACATCTGAGTCACTGCTCTTCCTATCATCAATCGGTTTATCTTGCTCGCGGTATTTCGCATCAAGATAATCCTTCCAACATACACATAGCTCGAGCGACTCGGGGTTAAGACGACTCCTCCTGTCATCCAAAACCCTCCCGCTCGCTGAAAATGCCGACTCTGAAGCAACCGTGGAGGCTTGCACTGGCAGTACATCCCGTGCAATTTGGGCTAAAGTTTTATACATGTTTTGATTTTGTTTCCAAAAATTTAACAAATTAAAATTAACATGTTCTTGCATTGATAAATCAGAATAATGATCAGTATTTGAATATACACCAATCTCATTAAAAGGGAAAAAAGTAGACGAACCTGCCGAATTAGAAGTACCTTCACCTGGTAGTTGTCTTGCTACTAGATGTTCAAAGCCCTTAAGGTATGGCGCATAATACCTCTCAGTAGTCGATGATGAAGCTCGTCCGCGCACGTCAGCAGAATTACGATAGAGGTTGAACAGTTCCTCAAATGTCTTGCTCACTTTCGCTGTGAGTGCGGTTGTGTCCTCTAGTGGGTAGCACATTAATCTCGATATCTCTTGTATCGAGACGTTCACGCCATGCAACTTTAACCTAGGATCTAAACAAGTAGCCACAGCAAAAACAACAGGCAGTTCACTCCAATATTTATTAAACTTTTTATCCATCACTTTTACTATTTCTTAAAGGGTCCTATATATCTCCATTTTGTTAACATTGTAGCCATCTTGAGAATTTCTATTACAGCGAGAGGAGAGGTGGGATAGTACGTACCAGACAATAAATTGGTAGACGTGTAAAATACCTCCAAAAATTCAGCTAGGTATGTGGCCATCTGCCATTCCTCTTGAGTTGGCAAGCCGGCTGGGAACAAGGTTAGTAGAAAATGCGTATAGACTTCTCTGTATGCCAGAATGTGTAAAAGCATATGGTATGTAGAGTTCCACCTGTGGACCACATCTGTAACTGCTCTCCTGCGAGGCATATTATATTCAACACACAACGTTTTAAATTGTTGTGTTCTCGAACTCGAACTATTAACATACGCTGTCATACCCCTCATTTTGACAAGAATATCTCCTGCAGCAGCTAAACCATCTTGAACAATTAAATTAATTATATGACAAACACAACGAACATGAAATAATTTACCAGAAGTACAGGTTTGAGGCTCTCCTCTAAAGCATCAACAGCAGCTGTATTGTTAGAAGCATTATCAAAACTAATACTCATAATCTTATCCTTTAATTTAAACGTGGTACATGCTTTTAATATAATACTAGCAATGTTCATTCCATCGTGCGGAAAAGGAAAGAGCTCGAAAGCGATGATTCTCTTGTGCATAATCCAATCTGCATCAATCCAATGGGCCGTCACACAAGTATAACTAACAAAAGTAAATGGAGATTGCCAAATATCAGAAGTAAGACTAACTTTACCGTCAAAATTATCGAAATAATCGATCAGGCGTGCTTTAGCAGCATTATACTGTCGGAGTGCATCGGATCTAGTTGTGTTTCTATGAACCTTTTTGTACAAAGGTTGAACGTATGTGTTCATATATCTAGAGTGCTTAGCATTATCGGCAAAAGAAAAGGCTTGTTCATCGTGAATAACAAATTCAGCGAGACCGTCTCTTTGCTCTCGCTGATTATAAACAAATAACTTACCGTCAAAAGATAACTGCGTTTGGGTAGGTTCGACGTGGCCTTGTCGAGGTGCACACTGAGGGTAATGCCTGTTAAGATGTCCATTACCACTACCAGACAAAAATAATTTAGCACAGTACTTACATCGAGCTTTTCGGATGCCGTCCACCATAACTTCATCAAAATGATTCCAACACTCGGCTTTCTTTTTTTTTCCCTTTTGGACTTCTGGCTCATTACCGGAGGCATTGCTCGGCCCTTCTTCATCATGACCAGGCATAGGGTTAAGATTATGCCACGGAGTAGTAGCTTCGCCAACCGAGCTGCGTCCTTGACTATAATGCAGGGGGTCTTGATCAGGCGTGTATTCAAGATCTGGAATGTTTTGATTGAACTCCCAATTGGCTTGGGTATCTATCATACAGCCTGTACTCATTCGTCCAGGAACGAATGGTTGTGGTGGTGCTTGGATTGGTGTTTGTGATGGCCGTGGTGCTGGCGCTCGTGCTGGTGGTGGTGTTTGTGATGATGATGATGTTTTTCGTGATGATGATCCACGCTTCAGTTTTTTCAATAATCCAGCCATATTTGACGCTAAACTTTTTTACTAGATTGAAAAATAAAATTAGTAAGAATAACTAAATACACAAGTATAAGAGCGATAATTAGTAATTAAAAATAACAATTAAAAGAATTAAAGAGTAACAAATGAATCACTGAGAGTAATTCAAAATTGGAGAGAGTTAGTAATTAAAAAGAATTTAGTAATAGTAATTGATAAATATAAATTCACTAATTACTAATTACTAGACAAAAGAATTAGAGAGTAACAAATTAATAAGGGAAGTGGTTAGTAATTAGAATTTAGCAAGAGTAGTAATTAGTAAACAAGAGTAATAATTAGCAAGAGTA
Organism: Escallonia herrerae; assembly: GCA_033070095.1. Taxonomy (NCBI): domain Eukaryota; kingdom Viridiplantae; phylum Streptophyta; class Magnoliopsida; order Escalloniales; family Escalloniaceae; genus Escallonia; species Escallonia herrerae. The sequence goes on along the minus strand of JAVXUP010000400.1, from coordinate 374,554 downwards.
CTAATTAGTAAATAAGAGTAGTAATTAGCAAGAGTAGTAATTGGAGAGAGAAATAGTAACAAAGCTTGTAGAAATGTAGAATGTTTATATAAGAGAGAGTAAGAAGATTGGTGTGAAAAATTAGAGAGAAATGGTGTGAATTTATAGATTTTTGAAACTTCACAAAAGACCAAAATACCCCTAAAAGCTATCCGTTTATAGTTGTTGGGGAGGGTAAGAGTGTAAAAACCCTTAAAAGAGTTGAAAAAATTAAGTTGGATCAAAATACCCCCCAAACTAGCCGTTATTTTGCTGTTGGGGGGGTAAAAGTGGAATTTAGGGGGAAAAGGGGAATAAAACCGTTGGGGGGAAAGGGGGGAAAACTGAATTTGAAAATGGTTGAACCGGGTCAGATTCGGGCCGGGCCAAACCTGGGCCAATTCCGGGCTTCGGTTCGGGACGGGCTGGCCCGGGCTTTTTTCTTGGATTTTCTGGCCTGGTCCAAGCCCAGGCCCAAAGCCCTAATATCACGGGCCGTACTGTTCATCCACGGGGCCGGGCCAACCCGGGCCAGAAACGGGCCGGGTGGAGCCAGCCCGCGGGCCGCCTGGCCCTTTTGACAACTCTACATTAATTTGGTGGAAAAGATTTGAATAAATCTTTATTTGTGTCTCTCTAGTATAACAGACATCCACCCAATCCTCTGGCATCATCCCTCTATTGTTGCCATTTGCCTCATCAGAATAAATGGCAGAGATAACATGAGCACATGGAATGCCACTCAAGTCCCATATCTCCTACAAGTACAAGTCATCTTCTCTAGGTTCATAACATATTGAACCATATGTGGAAGATTATGCTAGTACTTACTCCCACCATTCCAACTACATATACAACTACCACATCTATTCTTGTGTCTTTCTGAGATTTCTTGAATGTGAGGGGTAAGCCTACCATGTTGTTTCTTCATATCATCTTTTTTTTTTTTTACATTCTCTTCATTAGTAGTGCCCTATCCCCTCAAACATGGTTATAATAGGCTTATCCCTAGTTTCTAAGATGAAACTATTAATTGCTCACAGTAGTTGTTCAATAGCCTATCACATTTAGGAAATGTGGTGAAAGAAAACCTACTCCAATGTCTAGGATGCACATTCATTAATCATTCATGTGCCTTGGTGTCTGCCTCTTTTATCTGCTCTATAATTCTGGCAAAATACTTGACACATGATACCTTGCTTACATTTTGCATAAACTCTTTCATCTTCTCTCCTTTGAACAGGTTTTTGAAGTTCTTATACATGTGTAAATTGCAAAACCTGTGCTTTGCATCTAGCAACACATCATGCAGTGCTAAAACCAAACCCTAAGATATAAGTCATTATCCATTGTTAACAAAAAACTTGCATTACTGACTATGAATTATTAAATTAAATAAATTATAAATTATTTGGTTACCTTCTGTTGATCTGAGATGAATGTCCACATAAACTGATTATCACAATTAATTCCAACATCTCTGCAAAACAGCTATATGAACCATGTCCAAGAACTTTTGTTTTCAGCTTCCACCACAACATAGGCAACTGGGAACATGCAATTATCTGCATCTATTTTGACAGCAGACAACAATTGACAAGGGTATGGTGTGACGCCCTAGAAAATCCGAAACTCCATTGCTCCGAACCCCCGAGGCGTTAACTTATAACCTCACACAGATCAAAGCACCTGTCATACTTTCGGATTCTTATACAACATCACGCTAAGTTCTTCCAACAACATAAAGTTCCACAAAAAAAAATTTCAGACTTAAGATGTTACAACTCGTACATAAGTTCTTAACAAGCATACTAACTATATAGGCCCACGCAGGGGTCCTATTTACACCAACTGGGGTAACTGCCCTAAAGGTCTTACCCCGATACTGGCTTGTCCCACACAAGCTACCACTGAGGATTGCTTGCAGAACGAAACAATTAAGGGTGAGCTTTTGAAAGCTCAGTAAGGCGTTCAAAGTAATCTCGGAGGAAGTTACAACAATTCAAAGACAAACAATTCAGGGATCTCAAACAATTGTTCTCAGAAATTTTTTACCAATAAATTCAGATACAATGCACATACATTCAGAAGATACTGATCATGGGTAGTAGCAATGCCATACAGGCAAGGCTGAGGTACACATGCATGATGTACCAGAATATTAGTCCATTTAGGTACTAGCCTGCATTCCACGCAGGATTCAGACCTGCCTTATAACGCCTGCCTCAGAACATAATAGATTCCCACATAAGCATACAGAAGACATATATCTCAGAATCAATACACAGATCAATGCTCAATATGAAATAAAAAGTGAGCACTGAGAGGAGTTCAATAATTAAATCAGGCTCAACATCAAGGTTTACTTGGTAAGAACATATCAAATTAATGCGTACTTAGAGGTTAATAACGGTCGTAAATAACAGAAGAACAATTTTGGAAGCAAACTGATGGCTTGAGATTCGGACAGAAACCCTTACCTGGTTCACATCTATGATAACATAGCCGAAATAGTTCTTGCTTTAACCTAAATGGAACAGTTCGAAGATCAGAATGTAACTTACAGTATTTTATTATAACTTACTATTAACTCACGCATAGACCCAGAATGAACCCCTTTCTGGGGTCGAAATTTACCAAAATGCCCCTAGGTGGAAATTACCAAATACCCCTCGCATTCCTCAGTCACCAAAATAGCATTTTCCATGTTTAAACATGCCAAAATAGTCTTATAGTATGTGAATGTACTCAAAAATACCTTTTATAAGTAAAATTACCAAAATACCCCTTCTAGGGTGATAAATTACCAGAATACCCCCAGAATTTTTTACACCGAAAAATCTCAAAAATATTTTTAAAATACTATCTTAAGTATCTTGAAGTCATTTTTGAGCTAAAAAGTATTTTCAAAAAATTTCGTCCGAAAATCCTGAACCGGTGTCAAGACCGAGCGCTAAAAGGCCAGTTTCACGAAAAATACCTATCGGCCTCTGAATGGCCCAAAATTTTAGAATATGAAACATATCCATAAAATAAGATTTTTCTAAAATTTTCAGATCAAAATAGCTTGGTTTTTACACTAAATAATTCAATAAATTTTGTTAATTGATACGTCAATTTAGCGCCCTTCGTGGATACCGAAAATTCCTGAAAATTTTCAGAGCGTAGATCTCATAAAAATATTGGGGATTATAATTTTGAAATTTTCATAATTTTCGCCCTAACTATTTATAAAAATTTGTGAAAAAGACTGCCTAAACACTTAATATTCAAATTGTCACACACTAAAACACCTTTTGTACACACACTTATCTTCTTCCTTATTCTGCCGAGATCCACTCCATGCATATAACTCATGAACACACATTGATGCACTTCCAACACATTCTAATACACTAAACTCTCATTGCCCTATCCAAAACACATACACTAATACCATCATACATTTAAATTACACACAATTACACCAAAATCATGCCTAAACTCACGCACCCAAGACCCATTTTACTTACAAAACATCTTTCACTCTAATGCACACACAGTTTTATATATATCCCCATTACACTCCTAGACACGAATGGTCCCTTCAAAAAACAGCCATCTAATCCCACAAATGCCCTACAGTTCTTAAGACCTGCCTTACATGCTCCCAAACAAACATACAGTCTCTGGAATTTGTTCTCATTCTCCCCACTCTCAAACACCTTTTTTACAACCATTGTTGTGTTAGGATTAGTCCTACAAACCTCACCACAGTATTCCCATACCCTTTTATAATGTTCTTTGTGGCTTCCTTTAATCTGATCCAGGGCCTTTCTCTTGGCTTTATAGGCCTGGGTCTTGCTAATACCAAGTGTGAACTCCTCCCTTGCAGCATCTCTCAAAGCTGGCATTGGTAATTCAGGATTTGACCTAATTATATCCATATAGGTCTTAGACAACCACTTTGAAGCTGCCCCTCCTATGATAATAAATAGAAGGACAATCATGTTCCTTAAAGTATGTCTTTACCTGCCAGGTTGTGGTCCCCTGCACGATAGACCCTAAAATGCACCACGGACACTGCACACTCCCAATGCATATGGCCCTCACTCTACACTTGTCATTTTTAACAAACTCTATCTCCTTCTTATTCCTAATTGCATCTTTAAGTACTTATCTACTAGAAAATGTCATGCCCAAAGCAAATTCAGGATTTTTTATGTCCCTTTCAGGCTTAAACTGTGGATACCTCAACCTGCCACCACCTTCTTCATATTCTTCTTCAGAAGGTAAACTCCTTAACTCATCTGATGATTCACATGCTCCCTCTCTTCCCCTATCCACAACCTCATTCACCTCTAGACCATAAATGCTCTCATTAATCAGCTTTCTTTTTCCTTTGTCAACCTCTATATCATCCTCACTGAAGTCATATTCACTATCCTTAAATGTTTCATATTATACTTATGAGTCAGTGTTATCCTCACTTTCATTCTCATGTCCTTGCTTTACAGCCATTCCCTCTATTGAGTCACTCTCTGCCTCTTTTCATTGTCATTATGGTTTCACTGGTTACTAACTCAGTTACATTTTGACTGTCAACAATCATTCCCTCTATCTGAGTCACTGTCTGCCTCTTTTCATTGTCATTATGGTCTAACTGATTATTAAGCTCAGTTACATTTTGACTGTCAACTATCAATCCCTCTATTTGACTGTAGTTGACATCAACCACATCTTGAGATAACACTAATGGATTACCACCATTTTTTCGGTTACAATTATGAATCTCGTGCCTTTGTCACCCACAGTTGTATGCCTAAATTCCATGTAAACCTCTATTATCTTATTGTTACCACAAAATCCATCATGTCCCTAACATCTTAATCATTTCTTAAGCTTCTCAAACCCTCGTATAATTTTTTTCCAGACACTTTATAATAAAAAAAAAGCATTTCCCCTTATACCCTTCTTCTACTACCATCGAAACTATCTCACACACAGAAAAATAATCATTATGACACATGTCATAGTGATCAACCACCCCATTAACATAGTGAACAATGGGAGTACCCACAAACTTTCCCCCACGGTAAAATTCGACTGTGAAATATTCTGAGCCATCCACTATAAATAAATTAAAACTAATATATTATGATAGAAGTAAAACAGGAAGGTGTTTATCTATGTCATCTAATGTCAGGAGAAGAGGGATTGGGGGACCACAAATGCACAAGTATAATATATGACAAATCTATGCATCTACCACTTCTAATTTAAATCAAGCACTAACATTGTTTAATCAACCTTACTACAGAATAGAGACAATGAATCTAATAGATTCCATAGAACACCTAAACAACTGTATTATATCACATGTGGATTATAAATGGTGAAAATTTGTAAGGAAAGTTTCAGATAAAGTAAACAGACATACCATAAAGCCTTGAGTTGTCCACCATTGCGTCTCGTGGCCTCTTTTCCCAACTCATTGTCCTTGATTGCAGCCCTAATCTCGATTTTGGTACTAATAAAACCCGGTCGTAATAGAACCCACAATCCCGATTATTCTACAGTAATCACGATTACATACATTGCTTTTTGGTAATCCTAAACTATCTGCTCGAAATTCGTTGACTCTCAGATCTCGATTTCTCTCTCTTTGGAATAAATGTAAAATGTTTTTCTTCCTTAAAAAGCTGCGAAGGGTGTGTTGTTTTGGATGGAAGGGAAGCAGACGGATAGAGGAGAGGGGAAGTGTCCTTTGTGCCCCTTGTGTGGGGTCTACAAATGGACTTTTTTGGACGGGAATGGAGAAAAGGACCACAATGGCAATGTTTAAGGACTAAAATGGATAAAATTTTTGTTTAGGGACTAATGTGGCAAAACGCGTATAGTACAGGGACCACCCGAGTTGTTGCCTCAAGAAGAAAATTTGGCTGCTATTTGGGTTGAAAGAATTTTCCTCCTACCCCTCATATAGCGACAATTAATGGAGGCTATATGTTTCTAGTGGTTTTTATTTAATGAAGCAAAAAAAGTGCGGCTAAAAACTGTCGTTAAAAGTATTAGCAAAAAAACCACTAGAAACATTTAGCAACTATCAGTTGCCACTATATACGGGGTTGGAAGAAAGTTCCTACAACTCGAACATAAGCCAAAGTTTGTTCATCCAAAAATTGCTAAAGTGATAATATTAAAATATAAAAAGATCACCCTATTAGTATGTCATATTATAACTTGATAAATTTTTCCAAAAAAAAAAAACAAAAACAAAAGATAAGGAAGGTTAATTATTTAAAATATATTAGAAGACAAAGTGTTAGAAGATGCTATATCAATCTGAAATTGCTAAGTTTAAATTTTAGATATGAAGTGATTAGTTATAAATTGAGATAATATTGTTAAGTTGACATATCAATAGATTTGAATTATCCTTGGTACTTGTACTCAACCAATATTATGTGAATGAAATCATATTTTGTATTTCAATAGGGTTCAAGAGAATGAAGATCCTTATTTTGAGAATCTCTCTAAGTGCTTCTGTGTTCGCCTGGCCACGCATATGTTTTTCTTTCTCTTTTGTTGTTATTGCTTATCTAGCTGCAATAAGTTATGTTCTCAAGTTTCTAGGTTTTCTTGTTTGGTCTGATCAGTTATTTGATATCCCTGATTCAATTTCAAACCCAAAAATATCTTTGCCAACTAAATTTTTTCCTACTACTCCGCTAAAGCGTCTATAACCTCCTTTCATACTTATGAATTGTCTCTCCGCCATATAATTCCTATCTCGTTCTTTTATTCTATATTATTCTATATTCTTCTTTCCAAATAATTAGAAAGTTATTTCTACCTTTTTTTTTCGTTCTCTTTCTAATATCTAAATCTATCGATTATCTCGTTCTTCTCAAAGATCTATTTTCTTTAAGCTTGCACTTTTTTCTACTTACGCACTTCTTTTCTACACGTCTTATAGAGGACAATGGCTTGCCTTTCATTGGTGTATGGATTATAATGGAGAGATCGTTTCTGTTGAAATTGCATGCACTATGGACCAATCATGAAAAGATTCTTGATAGACATCTGTGCTTATTTTTATTTAATTCTTTGGGTCGACTTTTGTAACCAAACACATGGAATTTTTTATTTAAAATACCATCCGTTTGAGGGGGGATGTTAAATGATGCTAGATCAGTTTAAAATTGCTAAGTTTAAATTTTAGATAAGAAGTGATTAATTATCTTTTGAGATAATATTGTTAGGCTAAGGTATTAATAGATTTGAATTATCCTCTTCACTTATATATATAGGTGCTTGTAATCAACCAACATTATGTGAATGAAATACTAATATATATTTCAATACGAAGATAAAATTAGATGTTAAATTTTGTCAGAACTCTTCATCTCATATCTATACAAATAGAGATGTCAAACGGGCCGGGCGGCCCGCGGCCCAGCCCGGCCCAGCCCGAAAAAAGCCCGGGCCGGCCCGGCCCGTTCATGAACAGGGCTGGCCCGGAAGAATTGGGCTTAGGGCCTGGGCTTGGACCAGGTCGAAAAATTCTGGGGAAAAGCCCGGGCCAGGCCCGGCCCGGTTCTGGCCCGGCCCTGGCCCGGTTTCGGCCCGGTTCTGGGCCCGGTTCCGGCCCCACCTGTTTGAATTTTTTTGTTTTTCCCCCCTTTCTCTCCCTCTTTTCCTCCAACGGATATATTCCCCCAAAATTCCACTTTTACCCCCCCAACAGCAATATAACGGCTAGTTATGTGTTCAGATTTTATTAATAAAGATCACCAAGAAGAGTAAGAAAAGATTTAACATATAGAAAAAAATAAAATGAGAGACAAATAAATATATCTATACATACATACATATATATATATGAATATTACATATAATGAAATAAAATGATAAAAATTAGATTTGTCAAAATTTGAAAATTGGACATGCCTAAAGATGAAATTTAAAATTGAATAACAAGAAAATTTAAAAAAAAATTAAAATAAAAAGGGCCCGGGCCGGGCCAAGCCCGGCCCTAGAAATTGGGCCTAGGGCCTAGGCCTGGACCGGGCCTAGAATTTCTCCTCAGCCGGCCCGGCCCGGATGGTTGCGGCCCTGGCCCGACCCGATTTCGCTTAAAGCCCGCTGGACCCGGGCCGGGCGGCCCAAGCCCGGCCCGTTTGACATCTCTATATACAAACAAAAGTACATTTGCAGGGATATTTTGGCTTTGACAAACTGCTAACATCGAGAGAGAAAACTAGGGAACATTTTTTTTCGCTCAAGCCTTCGATATCGAGAGGGATTACACGACCAAACACATCAAATTGGCATAAAAAACTCGACGTCTTTATGCATCAACTCGAAAGATCACACCGTCGCATTCAGGATCACGCCATTAGGCCCTCATGTCGACATCACAAATCTGCCGTCTTTTTTGCATCAATTCGAGAAGATCCCTCCAAAAATAGGGACTGTGTCATCAGACCTTCGAATCAACAAACTTTATATAACAGGATTAATCGAAAGACTATACAAACTTTGCAAAACAAGATCTAGGTCGCCTCCCCTTAGATCAAAATTATGATGTTGTGATTCTAATTTGTCTAATCGAGTATGTATGACACCCGACCTCCATTGTTAAGTTAAAACCAATCATTAGGTCTAACTGAAGATTTGTTCTTCTTCTTTTTTTCGGTAGAAGGATGAAATTATTATTACTCAAAAGGAAAATATACATCAGTTTTCATCTCTTCTTCCAGGTTAAACAAAAGACTGGAAGAAGATGGAACAAAGGCAAAATGCTTACAAAAGATAACCATGGCTGCAAGATTGTGGGCAGCCCGATTAGCATTCTTAGGGATGTGCTCAGCATCCCAACACAAAAAGGATTTTAGTAGTTTCCTGGCTTCACAAATAGATGATTTAATAAGCCAATTCGGTGTTAGAGATTGATTTAGGATCAAGTTGATAATGGCTTCTGCATCACTTTCTATAATAACCTATTGCTTCCTTTGGTTCAGTGCACTTCGGATGGCTAATAATGCTGCTGCTAATGCTTCCGCTTCCTAAGGACCACCTGTTTTGATTTCCTCTGTTTGTCCAAACTCAAAGATGTTATCCGAGTTTTTGCAAGTCATGGCAATACAAGCTTTTGATCCGCGAATAGCTGGGTCAAAATTCAGTTTGTGCCACCCTGCGGGTGGTGGGGGTTCCAATCACTATATTTTGAGATGGTCTTTGCAGAGTTCCAACCATGATCTGGTAGTTTTGGTAGTTAGGTTGATTTGGTTCGAGATTTTGGTAGGTTCGAGTAGAGTACCTTCATGAACCAGCTTGTTTCGGAAGTACCAAACCATATCTAAAAGTGTAGCTATGAAGATGGTGTATCTCTTTTGGTCATCTGGTGCAAGGTTAGGAGGTTTGAGCATAAAATCCAGCCAGTTAATGGGAGTTTCCAAATGCACAGGAGGTTGACAACAAAACCTAAAGTAATCCAAAGGAGTCTAGTCACGCTGCACTCCATAAACAAATTGGTAGCTGATTCGAGGTGGATATTGCAGTGAGGACACGAAGGGTTACTATCAGAATAGTATTGTAACAGATTTTGTCAAAGAGGAAGGAGATTCCAAGTAATGTACCAAATCAGAATTTTGTGGCGTTCCCTGAGTTTTGCTTTCCACAATTTTTTCCAGAAATTTTCAGGGATGGAAACGTTATGATTGAATCTGTGTTTATTGGCTAAGAGATAGGCTAATTTGGTGAAAAAAGGCAATTTGAGATAGGGGTCCAAGCTATTATATCTTGGGATTGAATGGTAGGAATTTTTATATTCCTGATGGCTTCCACCGTGGAGTGAGCAAAAAGAGATTGGAGTTTGGGAATGTTCCAGTCTTTGGTATTTGGGAAGAAAAGATTGGCAACAAGTTTGATCCATGGATCCTCCACAATAGGTGCTGGTGAAAATCCTTCTTTGAGAGGGATCCATCTATCCTTCCATATATTGGTAGCCTTTCCATCCCCCATGAACATGCCAACCCCTTTGCCAATGATATTCTGTGATTTGCACAATCCATTCCAGAACCAATATGACGACTTTTTGTGGGTATGATCTAGGAAGGGAACCCCTATTTAGAGCTCATAATCCGTACCAATAGAGAATCAGGATTAGACACCATTAACCATCCCATTTTTTCCATGAGATCAATATTAAAATCATGCTTCCTTTTGAAACCAAGCCCACCTACTGATTTAAATATACGTATTGTATCCCACGCTTTTAGATGGAAGTGATGTTTTCCATCATCCTTTGCTTCCCACCAGAATTATCGAATTCTTTTGTCCATTTTATCTATGATCACCTTCGGGACTAGGAATAGCCAATAACGATGCTTTGATTAACGTTGCTCTTCCAGCTTGAGATAGAAGTTTCCCTTTCCAACTTGCAAGTCTCTTTTCCACCCTTTCCAGTATTCCAGCAAATGCTTTATATTTTGGCTGATTTGTGAACATTGGTAATCCCAAATACCTTGATTCCTTAGCTACAATTTTGTAATTCAAGATACGACATATGTCTCTTCTAGCTCATCTATCAAGATTGTTGTTGAAATGAATCTGTGATTTTGTCCTGTTAATGCATTGACCCCACCAAGAATTATAAGTATCAAGGCATTTTTTCATGTTCTCAGCTTCAGTTTGGTCTGCCCTACAAACTATAATAGGTCATCAGCAAAAAAGAGGTGTGTGATAGGGGGACTGCCCCCACTTGTTTTGATTCCATGAATTTTCCCATCACCTTCATTCCAAAGGATTAGCCTCGTAAGGACTTTCGATGCGAAGATAAAGAGATATGGCAAAATTGGGTCACCTTAACAGATACCATGCTGTGGTTTTATAAAACCATAAGAAACACCATTTAGAAGAGTAGAGAAGCTAGAAGTGGTTATACAAATGTTCACCCAATGAAGCCAGATTTGGGGGAAGCCCAGGTTTCAAAGACCCGAAATAATGAATGGCCACTCGATCTTATCACATTCTATTTCCATGTCTATTTTAATGGCCATGAGTCCTGCTCCTTTTTTCTTCAGCATCGTATGCTAGATTTCTTGAACAATGATATTGTTATCGTTGATCAATCTGCCCGGGACAAAAGCCACTTGCATTGGTGATATTATTTTGATCAACAGAGGTTTTAACTTGTTTGCCAGAATCATGGATGTGACTTTGTAGATGACATTGCAGAGGCTGATGGACGGTAACAATCCGCTTTGGTTGGTTAATCAATCTTGGGGATTAAGGCTAAATTGGTGTGATTTATTCACACAAGAGTGACCCATCAATAAAGAATGACTGGACAGTCTTGCATACCTCATTTTCCACTGTTTTCCAGTAACTTTTGTAAAACAAATACGACATCCCATTAGGTCCAGGAGCTTTAAGATCATCAAACTTTTTTAGGATGGAAGTTATTTCACTAGCAGAAGGAATTGCGTTCAGCATGGAGATGTCTTCTTGTGATAAAACAGGAGGTATGCGACCATCAAGTTCCAAAGGGAAAGAGGGATTGTAGTTGTGAATAACTGGTCAAAATGTTCATTCAGGCAGGAACTTATTTCTTCACGACTAGAAATCCATTTACCTTCCCTATCTTTAAGAAATTCAACAGCATTCTTCCTTCTCCTCATGATGGTGCTGAGATGAAAAAACTTGGTGTTCATATCTCCTTCCTTAAGCCACGAGATTCGTGATTTTTGTTTCCACAATAATTCTTCTCTATAACATTGTTCTTAAATTTGACTTTTGATGTTTTTTTCGAGCTCCACGTTCCTGATGGTTGGTGCTTAGTGTTGAATGAAGTCCAAGTTTTCCGTGAGAAGCTTGATTTTAGAATATGACCAAAGTGGGAAGAATTCCAATTATGAAAGGCTTGACTTTTGTAGTCAGTTTTCCTACACAACACAAATTCTGGATTGTCATTCACATTCTTCTCCAGGCGTGTTTAACAACATGATGGGACGATAGATCACGGGTTCATGTTGCTTCAAATTTGAATGGTTTAGGTTTCAAAATTTCTTTCTTGTGGGTAGTGATCTGAAGATTTACAAGGGAGGTGGGTTAATGTGGCATCCGGGAACATGGTACGCCAATTCAGGTCTGCATAAGCCTTGTCCAATCTCTCTTTGTTCTTGTTACATTTGGGTTCGGATAAGAATTAATAAAGAAATCAATTAAAAACAAGTAGAGATCGTTTAAGGTATGATGAGGTGCCTAAATTTTCTAATCATATAAATTAGTCCCTAAATCCGAATCTTAAGTTTTTTGTAGATTAGACAGCTCTAATGTATATTCATAGTCAATCTAGGGTTTCTTTTTTTTTTTTTATTTTATCAATCATTATAACTTATCATAAAAATAAGATGCCAACTCGAAAATCATTCTTTTTTAGATGTGCGTCGTCACAAATGTATCTGATTTCCCTTGAAAAGGAAGGCTGACCAAACCCCTTGAATGGATGGCCGCGCCAACCTCCTTTGGGAGTGAGGTGGCACACTAATTCCTAGACTTAGGCATTTTTGGATAAAAATAAATGCGACATGTGGCCAAGAGCATGCGCTCCGGGTTGACCGGGTGAACTTTATTAAGGTATCCTAAAACGTGGGACTCAAAAGTGGTAAATGTTACCTAGCCAAGACAATCTAGCAATACCTAGTTTTAGAAAGATTTTTTGTCCATGTTCGTGGATTTTGAAACTATGTGCGTATCTAATAACTAGAGGTCAATCCCATGAGTGTGTTGACCATAATCAAGACTAACTACATGATGTTTTACTAGAGAATCCTATGCTATGAAACCATCCTTAAGTCAATCTTGAGTATAAATGTGATCATTGTGCTCTCATTGGCTTTTTGATCCATCTCTAATCATGCGCTCCATTAAAATATACATAGAAACACAAGGAGAGTATACTCGTCATTGGGAGCAATAATGCATCTTGTTTTCATTTACCTCAAAGAGGCCTAGGGTTGACAGTCACCCAAATTTTGACGATCTGAGCAGTTTTTGGTGAAATTGGTTCTTTGACAAACGAAAGTGGTGATATATAACAATAAAGTTAGTAATAAGTTGCCAACATGCATTAGTGATGAGAAAGCGAGGGTGAGAGCATACACTCCCTCTGTCAAAGATTTTATCTTAACTACTAGGGCATGAGCACAACTCCCCCTAAGCCCAAGCTTTATAGGAATTTTTTAGGGTTAAATACACGTAGGTACCCTGGAACTATCACAAAGTCTCACTTAAGGGTCTCAAAGTTTAATTTTTACACATAAGGGCCTGTAACTCCAAATTTGTAATAAGTACATCCGTCCACTTTCCTAAAGATCCAGGCCTTTCTGTCAGGGGCATTTTTGGAAAGTCTCACTTGATTTTTGGAACCCTAATCCATTAATATTTGGAACCCTAAAACTAATTCTCAGAACCGGCAGCGGGATTGGCCTCGCCGTGGGGGTAGCTGTGGGAGATGAGCTGCGATCTCGAGGTTCTTAGAGGCCACGGTGTCGATGATGGGTCCCAGTTTGAATTCGGAGTCAGCTAGCGAGAGTTGGTCGGTGAGGACGTCGGGGAGGAATGAGGTGTTGAGCAGTGGATGGTCATTGCTGGAGGGTATTGCGGCGGTGGCCATTTGGTAATCAGGATCTATGGCGGATCTGTGGCGGTTGGTGGTCGTGGGTTTCCCGATGTGATTGCGGGTGGTCTTGGGTGGCAGATCTGATTTAATTCTTCGGATGATGTCGTCGGTGGCCATTGGGCTCGCGGGATTGGTGGTGGTCGGCGATTGTGGATGTGCCGATGTGATTGTGGATTCGTGGGGACGTGGTTGCCGACGGGTGGGTCGGGGTAAAAGGGAGAGCAGTTATAGGGGCCGCTGCCAGTGGGCTAAAGTGTGGAAATAGGGGGATCTTTCTTGGGGAGGTGAAGGCCGGCATGGTGGATTGTGGTGATGGCCATCGGTGATAGGGACAGTTAACGTCGTGGTCGCAAGCGGTGTTGGTCGTGGATGAGGGCGACAGGGACAATTGCCGACATGGTGTGTAGGATACAGTTGTCGGTGTTGTCGCTTGAGTATGCTGCCGAAGTGTGTCACCGTCGGTGGTTGATAGTGATGTGTGAAATTAGCAGAGGAGGAATAAGGGGAGGGAGAGGAGTGGACGGCGGCGAGGAGGTACTAATTGTAGGGTTTGAAAAAGCTAAAGTTGGTTGACGAAATTGCCCCTGACGGAAAAGTCTGGGTCGTTAGGAAAGTGGACAGATGTACTTACTTATTGCAAATTTGGAGTTACAGGCCCTTATGTGTAAAAATTAAACTTTAGGACCCTTAAGTGAGACTTTGTGGTAGTTCCAGGGTACCTACGTGTATTTAACCCAATATTTTATTACACGAGCTAACAACCAACACATATGTCTTATAAACAAAGTTAAGCATGAAAGAATTAGCTATTGCATATTCATTTTTTTTAATTCTAGATAGTAGGTGTTAGGGCATCAGTATGCTTTAAGTATCAAAATTAGAACATAAGCAACTAAAAGGTACATTAAAGTAACATACTAAGCCTTGTCAAGTGTTACTTATGCAACAAACAAATATAACCACTATTTTTCTCCCGTTTTGTCATCATTCAAATGAGATATTTGAAGACAAAACTTAAGAGAGAAACAAGTGCAAGAAAGGATAGTGTGCATGAAATGTCCAAACATTGAGGGATCAAATAAATTCAGCAGAGAATTCAAAAATGAAGAACATAAAGAAAATCTGGAATTGTATAAAGAACATGAAGAAAAAGGAAAGCAATGAAAAAAAATTAAAAGAGCTATCTCTCTAGATGGCCCGAGGGGGGGGGGGGGTTGGTTGGGGGATGAAGAAGAGGGAGGCACCTAATGGTTCTCATTGAGGTAATCATAGACCTTGCTTACAAGCCTTTACACGCAGTCCATATTTTCTTCAATTTCTAGCATGTTTTTTTTCTTTCTAATTTGCCATTTTCAGTCGCACTTTCTCGACCTTGTTAAGTTTATTAAGAATCTACTCTTGACTAGCAAGAAGCAGCTTATCCAAGCAAGTTATCCTCAGCGGTACAGGGGTAGAAAGACCTGAACCTTTGGTTTTCCCTTGGCCATCTCTTTCACCTTATCTCTGTTTGTTTTTCTTTCATTTTCGGCTTATTGAGTTTTCATCATCACCAACATCTTCATTATGTTCCTCATAATTGATATCACCTTTCTAATCAACCTCCTCATCATTATCTACAACCTTCAATGATATCTTAGCTGAGAATGGTAATATTGAAGGATAGAAGGTAATTTGATCAAGCTTTTGGATTTAAGAAAACGGCAAAAGACGCATTCACTCAATCCCCAATTGCAATAAAAGAGAAGTCTGAATTTGAGAAAATGACCAAACTACCTTTGTATCGGTCTGTACAATATAGCAACAGTCACGTCGGCAGGTAATATCCTATGCTAGTCCTTGGACACATATACTTACCGGCACACTTTTTCTTATAAAAATACCAAAAAGCCCTTATTGTAGAATGAAAAGGTAGCATGCCTTGCATTTATGCATAGATTATACATCAGGACTAAAAACCAAACTAAATGAGACCAAATTACTGGACTTGACCAAAATAAAGGAAATCAATCATACAACAATAGAAAATCTACAAAGTCTATTAGTAAGGAAGCTCGTATATAAGCGAACATCAAAAGCCAAAATTTTCTAATAGAAACATACTGAAGGATATAAGCCACTTGACTAAAACAGAAGGAAGAGATTGAACCTTTAAAAGGGTTTCTGTCTATCCTCAAACAAGGAATCTAATCAACATTGTTGTTATACAAGCACTAGAGAGTGAAAACAAAAAGTGGCTACAAACCAAAAGACTAGAGGCATTCAACTCACACCCGAAACTGTGTTAACAATCAAATTGAAGTTAATAATTGACAAAGTGGTTGGTCATAGAATAACATCAAAAAGTTCTTGAGAAGCAACTAGATCTGGTGATGGAGGCAACAATGTGTAGACGTAATCGATGGTCAGTTAAATGACATATTCCTAAAAACAGGAGCTACCAATGCTTAGAATTGATTGGTCGTCTAGGGATACATGACACATGTCTAGCAAGAGAGTTAACAACGGGTAGAAGCAGATGGTAGCTTAGACATATGGAAAAGAGCATCTCTAGAAAGTAAAGCTAATAACAGGTTAAAGTTAAAGAGAGTGGTCATCTAGACACATTGAAAATAGCCTTTTTATAAGTTCAAATCAATAATGCATTAAAGCAATTGGTCGTCTAGGGACACCAAGTACATGTTTAAGAGTCGAAGCCAACGCACATAAATGATCAATTGCTTAAACACATGGAAAAGAGCATAACTAGAAATGACAACTAACATCATATGGAAGCAATTGGTCATCTAAACACATAAAAATACCATCTCTAGAAGTCAGAGACAAAAATGCATAAAAATAGTTGGCCATCTAGGGACACTGGACACATTATAAAAGTTAGAACTAATAACTCACGCAAGAATTACTTGCATTCTTAACATGAGTCAGTGCATTCCTATCCCCTTTTTAATCTGACTTCTTAATATGAGTCAGTACATTCTTATCCTTTTTCAATCTAACTCATGAACAAGTCAGTGCATTCTTATCCCATTTTCAATCTAACTTCTTAATACGAGACCCCTCTTTTTACTGGTTTATGCCTTATTGTTTATATTCAAATCTTTTCTTTTGTCAACCTCATATGGCAGTTAAAATTTGCAAAAGTCAGTGCATTCTTATCCCATTTTGAGAATGGGATAAGAATGCATTGACTCATGCAAGAACTACTTGCGTTCTAATCCAAGAATTACTTGCATTCTTATCTATCTAGGAGTAGGCCTGCAAATAAGCTGACTTGTTCATGAACAATTCTTTATTCTTTTGCTAAAGTTTGTTTGTGTTGGTTTGTACATTAAATGAACCGAACATGACCACTTTTTTCAAACTGTTTATTAAACCAGCTTAACATATTAAACTGTTTATGAACATATTCATGAACAACTCTATTTGCCTTATGATTGAATAATTTAGGCTTAAATTTTGTTTTAATGATAACAACACATTGATTATGTTTTAATATGTGCTTTGAGTGGATTATTAGTATGTATATGTGTACACACTCGTGAAGACATATTTGAAAGTTTGGATATATATATATATAGAGAGAGAGAGAAAGAGAGAGAGAGAGAGAAAGAGAGTAAAATTAAAGGAGCTTTAAGTTGTAGTGCAGATGCTTATAAAGCCTCATCAAGTCCAATGTCAAAGAGCAACAATGGATTCACATGCCAAATTAATTTCAATTTGTGACTAATCTTTATTATATGTAACTAGTCTTAGTTTGATGCTTGAATTAATAACTATGCCTAATACCGACCTTAAGACACCCTGTGCATGACATGTCAGTGCATAATCTTTTCCCCATGTGTGTTTCTTGAAACTGGGAAATCTTTGGAGCTAATTGATATTTTCTAAAAAACTATTTTTGGAGCAAATGTTTTCATAATTTGATAAACTTGTTAATTAGCTTTCCAACAAAACAAATTTGGCTTCACTCCCATTGTTTTAGCGAAAATCCTGCCGGGAATAAGAAAAGCAGTTTTTTGGAGAATACCAATGCAGTTGATTGCATTGGCAACACAATTGACTGTATTCGGGCCGTAGGCCTCCAAAATTGGTTTGTAGTTGACTGCATTGTACTACATCCGACTGCAAGCTCCGGGATTCGAAAATAACGGCTTGTTTTGCTAGTATTCATGCTAAATATTCCTAGAATAGTTATATCTACATATCTACCCTATAAGTATGATTTTGGGCTTCATCATACACCATGAAAACATATATCTAAGCTTCTGTACATTAGAGTAACATCAAAGTTCAAGAATTATATATTTTCTCTCTTCAATCTCATGATATCATGTCACTAAGAGAGCATATTTGTCTGCAAACCATCATTGATAATGAGCATTCTTCAAGTCATCAATTTTCTCATCTTTCTACGGTATTAGAGCTTGATTTGTCTAATGTCTTTTCAAGGGGGTTTCTTTATACACAATTGATCATGCTAAAAGAAATGAGATCAAGGCTTAGGGTTATCAAGACTTTGATGAGCTTCATGAATTCAAGGCTTGTCGGTTTTGTGGGGATGTCACCGAGTGTTAATAAGAGTTTTCATCTTAATCCGGAAGAAGATTGTTGCTAGTGTTCTCGTAGGGGACTTCCTTAAAGATGTGGATGTAAGCTTAAGGATAGTTCAACCCATACAAGTACTCTGACTCGATCTCTTCACTTATTGCTCTGTAATTGTCTAAGACTGTGTTGTTAGCATACTGGTTGAAGTTGTTCATTTACTTGATTGAGATACATGTTTGTGGCTAGCTTAGATTTTGAATTAATTTTCCCCTTCCACCCCCCCCCCCCTCATTTAGTGTTGTTTAATGACTTTCAAGCTTGTTAAGCTAGAAATAGTTATTCTTTAAGGTTTAATATTTATACTAGTTTTTTAACCCGTGCGTTGCATACGGAAATGAATTTTAAGTAGTGCCACAGAAAATTAGATTTAAAAATTATATGCAAAAAAACTACTATAGGAGCAAAGATGAGAGAGATAACATGAGATTTGAATTTTGATTTTCAGTTAGGATATGAAATTACCCTAATTAAGGAGATAATGATTAAGAGATAATATATGAATCAACTTTTAAAATAGAATAAATAATAATGGCCTAGGTTGGAAGTTTTAACCGTACACAAATTATTGTATATTGAAAAGAAAAGAGAATATTTATGTCAGATAATTAGCATTTCTTATATGACACGTGGCAAGTGGAGAGAACTTGATTTTGGGCAAATATTTTGGGAATAATTGTGGAATGAGTTTATTAATTAGATTAATGAGATAATAATAATTCTAGAAACTTGATTAAGGTGCAATAATTACAAATTACTTTTAAATTTTAAATTTAAACTGATAAGAAATTTTTTAACTGATTGGAGAGAGATAACTGAATTCAAAAATAGAAAGTGATAATGAAAAATAATTAAAATTAATTTATATAATAATAAATTAAATCCACATGGCGAAAATAGAGAATGTTAATGTATGCGGTGACGTGGCAGCATTCTCTCAGCTTTAATTTTCATATATATATATATATATATATATATATATATATTAGATTTAAGTGTATAATTGTTTGAAAAGGACCTTAAATCCAAACAGCTTAAAAGTCCAAGTATGATAGCCCAATAATCCAAGTGCCGAAAGCTTTGAAGCCTCCACCCAGGCCCACATAGCTCATAAACCTATTAATATGTGCCTACATGACTTGTATAGAATAAATTTTGGCTCCTACCCCGGTTGTAGGAATCTTTCTTCAACCCTGTATATAGTGACAATTAATAGTCACTAAATATTTCTAATGACCTTTCTTCTAACACTTTTAACGACAATTATTAGCAACACTTTTTCAGCGTCATTATATAAAAACTACTAGAAACATTTAGAGACAATTTATTGTCGCTATATAGGGGGTAGGAAGGTTCCTCCAACTGTGATAACAACCAATTTTTTCCACTTTTATATCATCTAAGCTCAAATAGTTGTTGCCCTATTTTCTCGTAAACTCCCACGTAAAACTCTGCTCTATTTGTGATTTCACTAATTAGGACAGTGATATTGGGGCGATTAAGTTAAAGCAATAATTTCACTGTTAATTGTTGTCCTTTCATCTTTGGGAGATTGGGATATGAGAAGTTTCACGTTTGAATTTTTAATGAACAAGAACTCAAGTTTACGGCTCGACTTCTGTTCATATAGTTGCAAGAAACTAAGTTGAGCTTGAACTTTTGAGATTTCACTAACCGAATTTGAACGAATACTTTCTTTAACAAACTTGAGCCGAGTTCAGTTATGACTAGGTTATATGCACCAAGCTCGAACATGCTCCTACTTAGCTCGAACTCGGTTTGTATACAGCCTTATCTAAGAATGAGCCAATGCAAAAGAGTTTCTTCTAGATCCTTGTGTAAATATTTTACACAAAGTAATGGAAAAGTTGTAGCCGTTTCCACATATTTTTCTCTCTTATCAACTTTTCCATTTGTTTGTGTAAAATATCGATACAAGGATTGTCATAAGTTACTCCTAAAATTACTCACATAATTGATGTATATATTTAAGAAAGTCAAATCTTGTTTAAGGAAGTAATACACTGGAATACTTTACATGTATATTGTAACATATATGGTATATATTTAGCTGGAACCCAATTCTTTCTCATGGTGAACAAAACAAAAGATTAAATACCAATTCGATCCTGACGTTTGCCTGCATTAATCACTTAGACCCTAGTCATAATTTTTGGCCAATTGAACATTGACCTATTAGATATTCAAAAAGGTTAAGGGCGATTGTCAAAATAAGAAATTTTGCTTTTTAAATTTGCAAACAAATTAATTTTAAAAAATGTCTATCATAATGCGCTATCAAGTGGCACCAAAGTAACTTTTTTTATGTGCAAGTTCACCATTACACCCCAAACAAAAAAAC
The DNA here is from genome assembly GCA_033070095.1 of Escallonia herrerae. Classification (NCBI taxonomy): domain Eukaryota; kingdom Viridiplantae; phylum Streptophyta; class Magnoliopsida; order Escalloniales; family Escalloniaceae; genus Escallonia; species Escallonia herrerae. The sequence goes on along the minus strand of JAVXUP010000400.1, from coordinate 353,903 downwards.
CTAACTCTAATCTCTTTCATATTTTCCCCATTCCTCATTCCCCTCTCTCCTCCTTCCACCCCTCCACTGTTGCCACCGCTTGCTCCTCATCTTCCCTTCCCAAAACCCTAATCTTTTCCCCGGTTCTCTCTCTCTCTCTCTGTACCCTCTCTTCCCCTATTTATCTCTCTGTCCTTTCTTTCCCCCTTCACTACTGCCATCACCACGGCCTCCTCCTCCTCTCTTAAAATCCTAATCTTCCACCTCTTCCCTCGTTCCTCTGTCTTTCTCTCCTCTCCCCTGCAGCGCCAAGTATCACCACTGCAATCTCGAAACACTACCGGCCGCAAACACACGTGAACGATAGGGTTCAATTAGTAAATATTTAATAGGTTGGAATTCTTTTCCTAATAAGATTACATCGGGAGTTTAAGGAACTACCGCAAGTAAAGGCCAGAGTTTAAATTGTGTTTGATGGTTACATTTTTCTTTTCCATGTATAGTAGTCCGCATAAGTTTTGCTTGCACAATATATACACGTGCTCAATTCTTTATATAATGGTACCGAAATAACAATTCTTTGGTCTATGTTGGTACCAATGTATAGTAGTATGCTTACATTTGTGCAACAAACAACTTAAACTCTATATTGGTACCAATGTTTTTTTTATTCTTTTTTCATACATATTGATTTCTTTGGTTTAGCTTCCTTCCACACAATAACAATTCTTATTCCATTTGAAACCTAGTAATGTTGCACACATAATATGCATCACCATAATTTGTCATCATAAATTTCTGATAAAAATTTCAGAATAATCCTATCAATACTCTCATATTGACCGTAAACGATTCTTATGCAACATATGAACTTTTTGTACCTTTTATACAAATACTCATTATTATTAGTTAAATAGAAGAGCCAATAAAACCACCCAATCTAACATGAATGGGCATAATGAGTAGTTTAATGCAAAATTTCCACATGAAAACACCTATTTTGTAGAGATGTCAATGGGCCGGGCTTAGGCCGGCCCAGCCCGGGCCCATCAGGCCTGTCGTGAAATTGGTCCTGGCCGGGCCAGTGGGGTTGCAAATTGGGCTGGGCCGGGCCAGGCCAGGCCAGATGGAGGGAAAATTTGGGCCCAGTCCAAGCCCTGGCCCTAGGCCCAATATCTAGGGCCGGGCCCTATTTATTTTTTTTCTCTTCCGAATTCACCTGGGTCGATGATCAATAAGAATACATCAAATTAAGGTTGAGATTGATACATGTTAATTTGGTATAATATTGACAAGCCTCTTTTGGCCTACTAACATTATAAGTAGCATTTTTGGAAAGTTTGGTAAATAGAAAATGATTACATGGAAAGAAAAACCTTTTCTTTCCTTTCCTTTTTTTTAATACAGTAACATCTTCTCCTTTCTTTTTTTTTTTCTTGCAATAAACATCTGTTAAAGTCATATGCACAAACTGTGTATGCAAGCAAGTAGTAGCAACGTTAAATTGTCCTAGACACGCACACAATAATCTATCACAGAAACTGAGCTGAAACAATATAAGCAATTAGCAATAAATAAGATAAAAACTTCTGTAAATAGTTTTACAGTAACCTATGTGGTAATATGTGTGTAAACAATAATATTTCTAGTATTCAAATATTCAAATTGATAGAGTTAAATTGAAGATAAAGTGTTCATAGGCCCTTCTCCTTTTATTCGAGCTTGGGACCGGCTGCTTGTAAACAAACAGGCGAAGTTACCTATTTTTTTATATATACGGAAAAATATCTATCTTGCTTGTAAAAACTTATTATATATATATATATATATATATATATATGAAAAAACTATTTTGTGAAAATTTTTATTCTTAAAACTTGAGAGATGGAAAATAAAAAGAAATTACCTAATCATCCTGAAGTACTTCAATATCCGAGTCACTGCTCTTCCTATCATCAATCGGTTTATCTTGCTCGCGGTATTTCGCATCAAGATAATCCTTCCAACATACACATAGCTCGAGCGACTCGGGGTTAAGACGACTCCTCCTGTCATCCAAAACCCTCCCGCTCGCTGAAAATGCCGACTCTGAAGCAACCGTGGAGGCTTGCACTGGCAGTACATCCCGTGCAATTTGGGATAAAGTTTTATACATGTTTTGATTTTGTTTCCAAAAATTTAACAAATTAAAATTAACCTGTTCTTGCATTGATAAATCAGAATAATGATCAGTATTTGAATATACACCAATCTCATTAAAAGAGAAAAAAGTAGACGAACCTGCCGAATTAGAAGTACCTTCACCTGGTAGTTGTCTTGCTACTAGATGTTCAAAGCCCTTAAGGTATGGCGCATAATACCTCTCAGCAGTCGATGATGAAGCTCGCCCGCGCACGTCAGCAGAATTACGATAGAGGTTGAACAGTTCCTCAAATGTCTTGCTCACTGTTGCTGTGAGTGCGGTTGTATCCTCTACTGGGTAGCACATTAATTTCGATATCTCTTGTATCGAGACGTTCACGCCATGCAACTTTAACCTAGGATCTAAACAAGTAGCCACAGCAAAAACAACAGGCAGTTCACTCCAATATTTATTAAACTTTTTATCCATCACTTTTACTATTTCCTAAAAGGGTCCTATATATCTCCATTTTGTTAACATTGTAGCCATCTTGAGAATTTCTATTACAGCGAGAGGAGAGGTGGGATAGTACGTACCAGACAATAAATTGGTAGACGTGTAAAATACCTCCAAAAATTCAGCTAGGTATGTGGCCATCTGCCATTCCTCTTGAGTTGGCAAGCCGGCTGGGAACAAGGTTAGTAGAAAATGCGTATAGACTTCTCTGTATGCCAGAATGTGTAAAAGCATATGGTATGTAGAGTTCCACCTGTGGACCACATCTGTAACTGCTCTCCTGCGAGGCATATTATATTCAACACACAACGTTTTAAATTGTTGTGTTCTCGGACTCGAACTATTAACATACGCTGTCATACCCCTCATTTTGACAAGAATATCTCCTGCAGCAGCTAAACCATCTTGAACAATTAAATTAATTATATGACAAACACAACGAACATGAAATAATTTACCAGAAAGTACAGGTTTGAGGCTCTCTTCTAAAGCATCAACAACAATTGTATTGTTAGAAGCATTATCAAAACTAATACTCATAATCTTATCCTTTAATTTAAACGTGGTACATGCTTTTAATATAATAGTAGCAATGTTCATTCCATCATGCGGAAAAGGAAAGAGCTCGAAAGCGATGATTCTCTTGTTCATAATCCAATCTGCATCAATCCAATGGGCCGTCACACAAGTATAACTAACAAAAGTAAACGGAGATTGCCAAATATCAGAAGTAAGACTAACTTTACCGTCAAAATTATCGAAATAATCGATCAGGCGTGCTTTAGCAGCATTATACTGTCGGAGTGCATCGGATCTAGTTGTGTTTCTATGAACCTTTTTGTACAAAGGTTGAACGTATGTGTTCATATATCTAGAGTGCTTAGCATTATCGGCAAAAGAAAAGGCTTGTTCATCGTGAATAACAAATTCAGCGAGACCGTCTCTTTGCTCTCGCTGATTATAAACAAATAACTTACCGTCAAAAGATAACTGCGTTTGGGTAGGTTCGACGTGGCCTTGTCGAGGTGCACACTGAGGGTAATGCCTGTTAAGATGTCCATTACCACTACCAGACGAAAATAATTTAGCACAGTACTTACATCGAGCTTTTCGGATGCCGTCCACCATAACTTCATCAAAATGATTCCAACACTCGGCTTTTTTTTTTCTCTTTTGGACTTCTGGCTCATTACCGGAGGCATTGCTCGGCCCTTCTTCATCATGACCAGGCATAGGGTTAAGATTATGCCACGGAGTAGTAGCTTCGCCAACCGAGCTGCGTCCTTGACTATAATGCGGGGGGTCTTGTGAAGGCGTGTATTCAAGATCTGGAATGTTTTGATTGAACTCCCAATTGGCTTGGGTATCTATCATACAGCCTGTACTCATTCGTCCAGGAACGAATGGTTGTGGTGGTGCTTGGATTGGTGTTTGTGATGATCGTGGTGCTGGTGCTTGTGCTGGTGGTGGTGCTTGTGATGATGATGATGTTTTTCGTGATGATGATCTACGCTTCAGTTTCTTCAGTAATCCAGCCATATTTGACACTAAACTTTTTTACTAGATTGGAAAATAAAACTAGTAAGAGTAACTAAATACACAAGTATAAGAGCAGTAATTAGTAATTAGAAATAACAATTAAAAGAATTAAAGAGTAACAAATGAATAAGAGTGATTAGTAATTTGAAATTGGAGAGAGTTAGTAATTAAAAAGTAATAGTAATTAATAAATAAAAATTCACTAATTACTAATTACTAGACAAAAGAATTAGAGAGTAACAAATTAATAAGAGGAGTAATTAGTAATTAGAATTTAGTAAAAGTAGTAATTAGTAAATAAGAGTAATAATTAGTAAGAGTACTAATTAGTAAATAAGAGTATAATTAGCAAGAGTAGTAATTGGAGAGGAAAACAGTAACAAAGCTTGTAGAAATGTAGAATGTTTAGATAAGAGAGAGTAAGAAGATTGGTGTGAAAAATTAGAAAGAAAGGGTGTGAATTTATAGATTTTTAAAAGTTCACAAAAGACCAAAATATCTCTTAAAACTATTCGTTTATAGTTGTTGGGGAGGGTAAGAGTGTAAAAACCCTTAAAAGAATTTTAAAAAATTAAGTTAGACTAAAATACCCCCCATACTAGCCGTTATATTGCTGTTGGGGGAGGGGGGGGAATAAAAGTGGAATTTAGGGAAATAATGGAGAATATGGCCGTTCAGGGGGAAGGGGGGGGGGGGGGGAATTAAATTTGGGGCCTACCAGAAAAAGGGCCAGAACAGGGCTTTTTTGGGCCTGGCCAAAATCCGGGCTTTTTCGGGCCGGGTCTGAGCCTGACTTTTTCCTTGAATATCCCGACTTGGTCCAAGCCCATTATTTTAGGGCCACTACTGTTCACTGGAGGACGGGTTGGCCAGCCTGCGAGCTGTCGGACCCTCTTGCTATCTCTGCTATTTTGCATTTTTCATATCATCACTTAGAAGGACCTTTTTAGGTCATTGTCATGAAGTGATGGAGTAAGTCGTTGGCTATCAACTATATCCCAAACGTAACAACTACCAATAATATTAGAGGAATGATTACTAAGAATTATTTTGACTCTCCACCGTCACATCTTGAGTTTTGACTCCTCAGCAGCAGGACAAAACCACTGTTTTCCAATGCTCAACCGCTTCCTTCATTTTCTCATCATTGTCTTGTCTCCCCAGAATCCCTCTGCTAGTACCCAAATGAGTGAAAATTTGGAACTGGGATAGTTGTTTTGTTCTTCAAAAAGTTGTTGTCTTGTGCTTCGATTTTAACTGAAGACCAGCCATTTTGGTGAACTTTTTGTTACCTTTCAGATCCTCAGATGTCACCCTCCCCAAGCTGCTACTGAAATCCAACATGCGAGGCACCTCACCCGGCCCAGTCGAGTCCAGACACAGACTCTCCCAGTCCACGTCAGTCTCTCTCCCTCTATATATGTGCGCCTGTGAGAGATTTTGTGTGTATGTGAATCATGCGCATTTGTTGATCATCAATGCAAATTTGTCGAGATTCGTATCTTTTAGTAGTCGGGTAGACTACAACGCTTCATTTTTGTGATTGCTTAGTGTTGACATTTGAATTGTACTTGGAGTGGTTTATGCTGCATATGAGAGCGTAGCGAGATTGGTGTTGGGTTAATTTGCTGAGTTAATTGGGTGTCAGCTGGTTCTACAGAAAGGAACCGATACAGAAGATTTGCGACTAAAGGTCAATATAGAGTTTTGTCTGTTGACTCGTGCTCTAATGTGGTGTAGCCTATGATCTGAACTGGATTTTGTGTTTTATATTGCATTCTCGGATCATGTTTTCTTAATCTTTACTACTGAGGGATCATGGGTATTTAGTGGTGAGATACTGAAGTTGCAATTTATTTGCTAGAGTTATGTCTCAAGCATGAATTAATGTTATTTTTCAAAAGATTGGTTTGTGGGGCAGTGGCATACAGCATTGATCAGTAGCAGCTCCCATGGTTAGTGGAATTATCTCCCATCAGCTACCATGAACTCATGGTATTGAAAGAATGGTTGGGGCATACATACAGCATTGATCACTGGTCAAATTTTCACTTGGAAATTTTCGCATATACCCAAAAAAAGAAATGAACAAACTTTGCAACTTAAGATCAACACAGAGCTTCACTTTTAACTGCTAGTATTATCTTATTTAGCTTATGATCTGAACTGGATTCTTATAATTTGATTCGCATACTCAATTCATGTTTTCTTATCTTTCCAGTGACTAGACTACTAGGGATCGTGAACTTTTTGCAATTTATGTTCTACACTTATGCTTGGCATGATTTTATGCTATGGAAAAATTGGTTTTGGGGCATAACGGTATTCCAAGAAGTCTTCCAAATTTGAGACTTCTTGTCTTGCTGATTGTGCAAAGTCATTTGTAGTTTTGCCTGGCCTATACAATAACGGAAGGGAACAGAGTACACGAAGTTTTACATGTTAGTACATGGTGCCTATGTTACATGGACTCGGTACGAGTGTCCGGATCGGATACGTGTCCAAGTGTCGGACTCGTCTAATTTTGAAAATGCAAGACACGGGGACACGGCAAAATATTCATATTTGTTATTGCTTTTTAGTTATTTCGAAGGTACAAAGGTGTTTTGTGTGATGCACTTGGTTTTCATTGACAACTTGTCTTCTATCGAAGCAATAACTAATTAAAGAAAAAATTATATTTAGTATTGATAATGTCATATCCTATGAGATGTGTCGGACACATATCTCATACCCATGTCCAAGTGTCGAGTGTCCGACACGGGTACTTTAGGCAAACCGAAGAGTCCATGTAACATAGCATGGTGCTCAAGGGGTTCTCACGTTGCGTCGTATTTATTTTTCTCAAGTTTCTCCAGGAGAGAAAAACGGCCTTTTTCAGTGTGGGCCACACAATAGATAGAAAGATCTTAATAGTACTGGTTAAATTCAGAAAACACATGTTTCTAGGAGCATTTGTGCCTAAACCAACCATTTCCAATTTAGGGATTTCGTGAATGAATACTGTCAAATGTTGGTGGTGGCTTCGGAGGCTAGTACTTGTTGTAAGAGATTGTATTCACATGTATCTCTGGACAGGTCTTTGTTTAAGATGATAGTGATGGAAATAAGCAGTATGTTAGGTAAAGATGCTGACCTTGTGAGAGCATTATACGCTCATATGGTTCTGGGCCGATCTGCACCTCCCTGTCCCTGCCACCTTATTGTACCTAGCTGCTTCATCTAGCATGTGTTTTTTTTTATTCAACTGGATCTTGAAGTATGTGCAGTAGAATCCAAAGTAGATCTCATTTCAATGGGAAATATGCGTCTTAAAATTTGAAGTTATTTTGAGGTTATGAAACAGCTTTTTCGTTGGGAGTAATAGTGAGGAACCAAAAGTTGGAAATCAAACAAATTAAAGGAGAAGAGTAGAGTTGCCTCCTGCCTTCCAGGTCTCTTCCAGTGTTCAGCACTCAAAATTTTCCCTTTCATTAGCTAAAGCATAGGGAGATTGATGGACATGGCTCAACAAGGACAACAATGTTCGGGGATAATCCCTTTAACCATGGTAGCCATTACTCATTGCAAGTTTTACCCCATAGAAGATAGCGTTCTTCCTCCAGCTCCGCCATATGGAAAGTCGAAGATAACCGGAAGCTGGTAGAAATCACCATTAAAAGCTACTAGTTTGTCTCGATTAGATGTTATAAATCACCAGGATACTAGAATGTGGAGACACCAAAATGCTGATGCCTTCACATGATAAGAACATGCACCTTCTTTTACTTGAAATGTTCTGCTGTTGTTCCGAGTGCTAGTCATGGAATTTGTGCAACTGTTGGGCTTTCACTTGCCTTGCTTTTATTTCTTAGCTTTTACCGATGATCAGACGACTTGCTTTACAGCATAAGAAAAAGGTTTAGTCTATCACTAATTAATTATGCACAATCTTAAATACATATTAGCTTTTCTCGGTTATGAGGTATCTTAAAAAACTCTACAACAAAATAAAGGTGATAAGGCAGAATCATGTTGTAGTTAGTCTTATTGATTTTTAAAAATGTACGTCTTGTGGTTGCGCAGGCAAGTTCGCTTCTGGCCCAATTGGTTTCCTTTTCTTTTGTACTTATTTCAACGTTTTTGAAGATATGGAAACGAAGCGTTTTCCGAACAGTAAAAACATGGAGTAACTTGTCTGGATACAGTTTCAGGAAAATATTTATATGTAATCCCATTGCAAAACATATTAAAACTTCTCTATGTTGTTTAAATATCATTTTCAAAACAACTAATAGTGACAATGAGTGAGTTGAATTCGAATTATATATGCAAGGAGTTGGTGAATATGCTTGCTATGGTGTTTCTGAAAAAACAATTTGAGATTTGTGAAATGATGCTTAAATGCATACTGTTTAGAACGATTAGAAGCACCTCTATGTTTTTTGAATTTAACTGACAAGTTCGCAGTGCGCAAGCGGGTGCAGATGTGAGCGCGTGAAAGCGTCTTTTGTAAAAAGTTCATAAGTATGGGAGCGCCTCCAAAGCATCTTTATTATTTCACATACAGAAGTTTCCGTTAGCATTATAGGCACGAAGATGTTAAATGTTAGTTAAAGAGTGTGGGCTGTGTAAATGTGAAATACATTTCTTGCACTGATAAAACGATAATACTCTCCTATCAAAGCCAAGTACCTATTGTAGCGCAATGGATAACAAACTTCTCCATAGAGGTCAAGGTTCAATTCCTTCGCATCCCTTGTCTTCTGGACAAATCTCATTAAAAGTCACAGCTGACCATAACTCTTGTTAATGGATGTGGATGCGGCCCCAAAAAAGGCCATGCAACAGAAGCGTATTGGTCAAGATATTACTCATGCTGTTGACCTTCAAAATCTGCGACTTTGACCATGTCAATCTGTGGTTTAACTGCAAATCCACAACCAGATGCAAGGTCTCGATTTCAGTGCACTTGGCCTCCACAAAGCCACAAAGTGTGTCATCTAAGTTTGAATACCATTTTCAACATAACATCTGCAAGGAGTTGGAGATAGTGGTTGACTATGGTGTTTTTGAAAACAGAATCTGAAAATATAACTAAACAAGGCCAATTGAATTTCAACAAAACGAAGAAAAAAATGGCAACCAAACAGGGCATGGTTCTACGTATGTAAGACTTTACCAATACGATGTCCTTAATGAGATGGATTTTTGTTGGTTTACATGTTGATTTCTGTGCCCGTTTGGTTTGTGTATTAGGACGGATGTCGACTACAATGTACTGTTGTGATCTATTTATTATTTTTTGAAGATCAGACTTATTTTCTTTTGGTAGATCCTGAAGTAAGAAAGTAACTTTCAAACTAATAAGATTGCGATCATGAAAGGTTCCACCCCTTAATAAATGTATCATGATTGAGTTTATGCTTTTCTGTGTAAAATGATTGTTGTTCATAGGATTTTTATCTTATACTCTGCTGACTTACTATATGAAGTACAATCTATAAAGTTTTTATGACATTATCTTAGCGTAGCAGTTATTATAACGTGGAAAATGTGTTTAATGGGAAGTAATCTTTTAGCTTATACAATGTCTTCTCACACTTTCTTTGAGAAATTTTTGCAAAAAATTGTTGTTTATAGAAACTTTATGTTATAGAACATGGTCTCTTTTGAAAAGACAAAATTATATATCTACTTTTGATCTTGATCAAAATTTCTTTCCTATACAGACTTCTACCATATGAAGTACTAAATCTCTAGGTTTATTTGTATTATCTATAAATAGTAGTTATTACAACGTGGAAATGTGGAAATGAAAATAACGGGAAGCAATCTTTTACTAACAAAGAAATTTTGGATCCGTGGCTTGAAGTACCAGTGGTTACTAATTATTTCTCCTCCAATATAGCCACAACATGACCGAGCTTCTTGTTTATATCGGTTAAATGGAATCATAGCCACAACGTGACTGAGCTTTTTGTTAATATCAGTTCAAATTGCATCCGCCAGCCCAACGGTGATGATTATTTTCATGGAGGTGCCAGGCCTAAAAAAAGAAGGATGTATTCGGTACCTATTAAAGTGATAAATGCCAGAATATATCAAATACATTTATGTCCTACTTGACTAAACGAGAACTCACAAGCTGAGCATATGCGTCAGAATTGTATCTTTTATATCCAGAGCCCAAGTAAGAGCTGTATAGCTAAACTAGGTATATAAAAAGCTTGGACATCAGGTTCTCTGGTTTATCATTTGGTAGCTTTGGTATGAGCTTATCCTGTTTTACAACTATTTAGGCTCTACATGGTGATTTCCATAGATAGCATATGAAGGAATTGGCACAGTGCTGTTGTACCCCGTATCAAAGATGGTTCAAAACAAATTTCCTCATCTGCTACCAATATATATATATATATATATATATATATATATATATATATATATATATTTGTGTGTGTTTGGGTTGTGGAGAGATACAAAATATTGTGTTACCTCTGCTTACTGCCATTTTGATATACAATGGTTCCTTTGGTTTTTGCTCTTGTAGGTTGTTTTACCTGCTCCATGTGCTAACCAGTTTATGATATGTGGTTCAGTGAAGACACAAACAAAAGAAGGTTATCAAGAAGTAGAGTTTCTAGAGATGGTGAAAGGCCAGCACTTAGTCCGACCAGTCAAGATAGGAACTCAAACTGCAAGTTTTCTACATTGAAACTTGTGTTGGTTGTTATTATATTTGGAGCAATTATTACGCTTCTTCACTCTCCAGCAGTTTATAACACAGAGCACCCGTCCAATTTTGCATCACGGTATGCTACGTCGCCAACTCTTCTTGGTGTTGCTAATTTATTAGCTTAAAATTCTAAATCTTGCATGAGTTTTCCATTTTCCTATCGTGGAAATTCTAAAGAAGAAACCATCTTTCCCTGCACAGCGCTAGAACATGTCCACTGGATGTGCTTGGAAAATTGTTTAGATAAACAATGGACAAGTTGCAATGCATTTTTTTTTTTTTTTGGAACGGTATCCTGAAGGCTAGGCTTTACTACATGCAGGCCAAGTTTGGTAGACAGATGGATAAAGGAGGGATCTGCTGTGGACCAACGTTATATCTCTCTGTTAGATATTAACTGGGACCAAATCTCCCATGTAATTGAGAAACTTACTGATAGGGATGAGTACCAAGGGATAGGTCTGTTGAACTTCAATGCCACTGAAATTGATGAGTGGAAGCAGTTTATAACAGATGTTGAGCATGTTGTTCTACACCTTAATTTTGTCACCAATAATGTTACTTGGGAAACTCTGTATCCTGAGTGGATAGATGAAGAAGAGGAATATGAGGTTCCCACTTGTCCAGCTCTCCCCCAAGTTCAGGTCCCTGGAAAGCCACGCATTGATCTCATAGCCGTCAAGCTTCCATGCAACAGGTCAGGAGCTTGGTCAAGAGATGTGGCTCGTCTGCACTTGCAACTTGCAGCAGCAAGGCTTGCTGCCACTGTTAAGGGGTATCATCCAGTTCATGTCCTTTTGGTGACTGAGTGCTTCCCAATACCAAATCTCTTTTCTTGCAAAGATCTCGTTGCTCGTGAAGGGAATCTTTGGCTGTATAAACCAAATCTTAACACATTGAGAGAAAAGGTCCAGCTTCCAGTGGGATCTTGTGAACTTGCAGTTCCTCTCAAAGCTAAAGGTTAGTTCTTTAATTGATTACCTTCTCGCCAATTGTTTCCCCTATTTTCATTGAATTTTGTGGCTGTATGACTGACTAGAAAAATGATAGCAATTTTTAATAGATGTCTCCAATTCTTTGGGATCAATGAAGACTGACTATACTATTGCACAGGGTACTACGTAAGTCAGGTTGGCGCAACGTCAAGTTTTCTTCTCACACTGGGTATTACGCAAGTGAATCCATATCCTATGAAAACATAGGGATCTTTGAACCTTAGAAGTCCCTCAAAGATGCCTATAGGACTTGGGGAAAGACTTGTGTAGTTAAGGGGAATAGAACAGAGGCCAAAGACTTGTGTAGTTAAGGGGAATAGCACAGAGGCCATTGTCCATGTTGTTGGAAATGCAGAATTCACTTGCCCTCTGGGCCTGTTGTGAACCAACTCTTCCCAGGTGTCATGAACTAAGGGTTCTGCTCAGAAGTCTTCCTTATGATTCACATGCATATCCTAGGTCATGTTAAATGGAATCTCACCTCTGCTGGGATCTTTTTGGCCTCTGCACTGAATGTTGTCCAAACCCGACCTCATGGGTTCAAGGGTAACCTGCTTTTGTTCAGGTGGTTGTTGTGTAAGTAAATAAGAGTAAGTGGAAGCTCAAGCAGGCAGGAAGCGGATTCTGATCATAGTATCCTATATGGCCTTCCTACCGAGACTGGTCCTCTTTGTAAGCAGATCTGGAATTTGGTGTTGATAGGCCATCATCATCATCATTTAATAATCGGGGTGATTTCTGGTTTGTCAAATTACTTTTGGCCATACCACAATCAAGAAGAAGAACATTTAGATCATAATAATTGTGTAAGTTGGTGTCTGCTTTTGATGTTATTGCATTTGCAGGAGAGTAAGAATTAATCATTCTGCAGAGAGCGGAAACTGGTTACGAGTCTTACAAGGGGAGCTACGGTATTAGCTTTGAGGGTGTTACTCTAGGGAAAGACTCCTAGGGCATATCTCAACTGGAAATTGTGCATGTCCCGTGGTCATTTTTTATCAGTTTCTGATAGTTATGGACTACTTCATAGTTTTGACTGGGTAGGCTTTGTTTTATTAAGGATCAGTCGACTGATTTATCGGTTGATGATGTGACCTAAGCATAAATGTAACTATACTTGTGAATACGTACATAAGTGAACATCAGACAAAGTGAATTATCTGAACTACTACCATGATGTTTTTATACAGAGTTCTGGTACTCGGGTAATGCAAACCGAGAAGCTTATGCTACTATCCTGCATTCAGCACATTTTTATGTCTGTGGAGCCATTGCCGCAGCTCAGAGCATCCGGATGGCTGGTTCGACTCGAGATCTAGTGATACTTGTTGATGAGACAATTAGCGAGTATCACAGGGGAGGCCTGAAGGCTGCTGGGTGGAAAATTTATACCATTCAGAGAATCAGGAACCCAAAAGCGGAACGAGATGCCTATAACGAGTGGAACTACAGCAAATTCCGCCTCTGGCAGTTGACAGATTATGACAAGATCATCTTCATTGATGCTGATTTGCTTATACTTCGTAACATCGACATGCTTTTTGAGATGCCAGAAATATCTGCAACAGGAAATAATGCTACTCTATTCAATTCAGGCGTGATGGTGATCGAACCATCAAATTGCACGTTTCAGCTGCTGATGGACCACATCAACGAGATTGAGTCCTATAATGGTGGGGACCAGGGGTACTTGAACGAAGTCTTTACTTGGTGGCATCGGATCCCAAAGCACATGAATTTTTTGAAGCACTTTTGGGAAGGCGACGAGGAAGAGATAAAAAAGAGGAAAATACAACTCTTTGGAGCAGATCCACCTGTCCTATATGTCATCCATTATCTGGGTTTAAAACCATGGCTATGCTTCCGGGACTATGATTGCAACTGGAATGTGGACATATTGCAGGAGTTCGCGAGTAATGTTGCGCATAAAAGCTGGTGGAAGGTCCATGATGCAATGCCCGAAAGCTTGCATAAGTTTTGTTTGCTTAGATCTAAGCAGAAGGCTGCGCTGGAGTGGGATCGGAGGCAAGCTGAGAAAGGTAATTACACAGATGGTCATTGGAAGATCAAGATACGAGACCCCCGTTTACAGACTTGTTTTGAGAATTTTTGCTTCTGGGAGAGCATGCTATGGCATTGGGGTGAAACAAATTGGACAGATAACGCTACTGCTACACCAGTTCCTCCTGCAAGTTCTACAGTATCGCTTTCTTCTTTGTAACTTGCTGGTTTTTCTCATACACAAAACTCTACATCCTTTTATAAGAACTTTTTACAATGGTGTAAAAGCTGTGGTTTCCTTCTTCTACATCGGGCCTTTTTCTATAACCAGTTTGATAACACTTCTATGTGGTGCATCTTTTGGGTTTTTTGATCTTATAGAAAGCGAATGTAATTCAAGTCCTTGTGTCTGAATCACTGAAGGAGGAGAATTTGGACTTGCCACGAGAGTGATTTTGAGAAGTAAATATTGCATGGTTCCGGACCATATGAAATCATGGCTAATGGGAAAGGAGGACCTACTGGAGGCAGGAGGTTGTTTTATAATATATCTTCTCATTATAAATGGTTGGGATTATTGGTCCCGAATTACCCAATATTTTCTAGATTTTGAGGGACTAATGGCATTTTGCCATCGTTATAGTAATTGTGTGTTCGGGAAAAAATTGTGAAGAGTTAAGCCTTTGGAGATGAAATTGTAAAACTCAAGATAAATTACAAAAAAGGGTCAAATACACGTAGGTACCCTGAAACTACAACAAAGTCTCACTTGAGGGTCTCAAAGTTTAATTTTTACACATAAGGGTCTGCAACTCCAAATTTGCAACAAGTAAGGGCATCCGTCCACTTTCCTAACGGTTCAGCCCTTTCCGTCAGGGGCATTTTTGGGAACTCATTTGTGGGAACTCACAGTGGCACCAGCACCGCACCGTGGAGACCCCCAGCTCAAACTCCGGCCATGCACACACCACCAGAGTCGCCGTCGATGCAAAATCGCCGGCCATCGCCGTGAAGGGGTCGAAGCGCCGAAGCAGATACAACATCTCAACAGAGAGAGAGAGAGAGAGAGAGAGAGAGAATAGAAGACGCAGCAGCGCCACCACCAGACTCGTGCCGTCACCACCGTGACCAGCGATAGCGCTAATCGCCGTCGTCGCGCTGCTACCAGCTTCCAAATAAACGTTACTGTTCCAAGCCACAGCAGCCATAAGAAAAGCGTCGCCGTTGTCCACCACAACCGACGGTGACCACTGTCGGCCCAGATGGAGCTCGCCGTCACTGCCAGCTGCAGCTCCGCCAGGGAGCAGGCAATCAAAGATGGGCCATCAAATCCGGTCTACCAGCACAGCGCCGGCTAGGTCTGTGTGCGGCTCCACCGCATGATCCGATTGATGCCTCTTCCATCCGTCGCCGGACCAGCGATCTCCACTTCGGCCAGATCGTGGCACCAGCCGATGTCATCACCACCGAGATGGGCAGTGCCCTCGCCGCCGGTGTAGACCTGTCGTGAGCCAACAGGGACACTATCTAACATATTTGGCTGCTCCGATCCTCTGTAGTCCGTCCCTTCGGCTTTCGGTACCGAAACCATCAACCGGTCAACAAACCCAGTGAGATACCGCCGATCTGGTGGGCCTTGGCGATGGGTCTGGCCGGTGAGATACCGCCGAACTAGTGGGCCTTGGCGATGGGTTTGGTCGGTGGGTCAGGTGATGGAGCTCCGACCAACTTGTGGTCTGGATCATTGGGTTGGATGGGGAGGAGAGAGGTGAAATTTTGAAGAAGAAGAAGAGAAAAACACCCAAATATGGAAACCCAAAAATGCCCCTGACGGAAAAGCCTCAATCGTTAAGAAAGTGGACGGATGCCCTTACTTGTTGCAAATTTGGAGCTGCAGACCCTTATGTGTAAAAATTAAATTTTGGGACCCTCAAGTGAGACTTGTGGTAGTTCCAGGGTACCTACGTGTATTTGACCCTTACAAAAACCTACACGAAATTCAAAACCATTATAGGATGGCCACCCGTACAACCACTAAATAGCCAGCCTCCCTCACCATCCTGACATATATCACATAAACATACTTTATATAGAGTTAAGAGGGTACGATTAGGGAAGGCTACATGTTACAAGCACTATGGCAGAAAGGTAGTTTTCTTATAAGGTTTTGGAAGTAGGAATGTCAAATATTTTGACGAACCTACTAAAGGTATCCTCACTTAGGTGGATTTTCTACTAAAAAAGATGTTAAATGAGGAGGTGCATTTGCAATTGTGCCATCTTTGGGGTGATTGGTCAATAGAGCCATATATCTTGTGCCATCTTTCTAGAGGTGTCAATGGGCCGGGCTTGGGCCCGCCCAACCCAAGTCCAATGGGCCTCCAGCGAAAACGGGCCGGCGCCGGGCCTGGTGTCTGGAAAACAGGCCAAGCGGGGCCCGAGCCTGATATCTGGATATATGGGCTCAGTCCAAGCCCTGGCCCTAAACCCAATATTTAGGGCCGGGCTTGGGCCCAAAAAAAAATTTTCTTCTTTTTTGGTTACCAACTCCTTGTTATTTATTTGCGTCGATGGCCAACAAGAATACACCAAATTAATTGGTTGAGATTGATACATGTTAATTTGGTGTAATATTGACAAGCTTTTTTTGGCCTACTAACATTATAATTTATAAGTAGCATTTTTCAAAAGCTTCAATTCTAATCAGTTTATTTCAAATCTATACTATTAGTTTAATTTTGTATAAATTTTTAGCATATATTTTGAAATCCTAATCAGTTTATTTAAAATTTATTCTATTAAGCTATACTTTTTTCAATAAAGTTGAATTTTTTTATTTTAATGAACCACTAAAAACTAGTTGGAATTTACAAGAATTTAAATTTGGAGTATAGTTATTAATTCCCCAGACGATCTTAAGTAATAAGTATAGATTTTGACTAACAGTTTTTCTCTCTACTTGGTCTCATATACCAAATTTTATTCTATATATATGACTCTCATATGTATATAGGATGGTTATGAATGAGTATAAAAGAACCTATGATATTAATATATTGTGTTTGTCAGAAAATAAGAAATAAGTGAGGCTAGAATTTATGAATGTATGCAAATTATTAACGTCCATATAGAGTTAAATTGAAGATAAATGTGTTCATAGGCCCTCCTCCTTTTATCCGGGTTTGGGACCGACTGCTTGTAAACAAACAGGCGAAGTTACCTATTTTTTTATATATACGGAAAAATATCTATCTTGCTTGTAAAAACTTATATATATATATATATATATATATATATATATATATGAAAAAAACTATATTTTGTGAAAAATTGTATTCTTAAAACTTAAAAGAAAGAAAATAAAAAGAAATTACCTAATCATCCGGAAGTACTTCAATATCTGAGTCACTGCTCTTCCTATCATCAATCGGTTTATCTTGCTCGCGGTATTTCGCATCAAGATAATCCTTCCAACATACACATAGCTCGAGCGACTCGGGGTTAAGACGACTCCTCCTGTCATCCAAAATCCTCCCGCTCGCTGAAAATGCCGACTCTGAAGCAACCGTGGAGGCTTGCACTGGCAGTACATCCCGTGCAATTTGGGATAAAGTTTTATACATGTTTTGATTTTGTTTCCAAAAATTTAACAAATTAAAATTAACCTGTTCTTGCATTGATAAATCAGAATAATGATCAGTATTTGAATATACACCAATCTCATTAAAAGAGAAAAAAGTAGACGAACCTGCCGAATTAGAAGTACCTTCACCTGGTAGTTGTCTTGCTACTAGATGTTCAAAGCCCTTAAGGTATGGCGCATAATACCTCTCAGCAGTCGATGATGAAGCTCGCCCGCGCACGTCAGCAGAATTACGATAGAGGTTGAACAGTTCCTCAAATGTCTTGCTCACTTTCGCTGTGAGTGCGGTTGTGTCTCTACTGGGTAGCACATTAATTTCGATATCTCTTGTATCGAGACGTTCACGCCATGCAACTTTAACCTAGGATCTAAACAAGTAGCCACAGCAAAAATAACAGGCAGTTCACTCCAATATTTATTAAACTTTTTATCCATCACTTTTACTATTTCTTGAAAGGGTCCTATATATCTCCATTTTGTTAACATTGTAGCCATCTTGAGAATTTCTATTACAGCGAGAGGAGAGGTGGGATAGTACGTACCAGACAATAAATTGGTAGACGTGTAAAATACCTCCAAAAATTCAGCTAGGTATGTGGCCATCTGCCATTCCTCTTGAGTTGGCAAGCCGGCTGGGAACAAGGTTAGTAGAAAATGCGTATAGACTTCTCTGTATGCCAGAATGTGTAAAAGCATATGGTATGTAGAGTTCCACCTGTGGACCACATCTGTAACTGCTCTCCTGCGAGGCATATTATATTTAACACACAACGTTTTAAATTGTTGTGTTCTCGAACTCGAACTATTAACATACGCTGTCATACCCCTCATTTTGACAAGAATATCTCCTGCAGCAGCTAAACCATCTTGAACAATTAAATTAATTATATGACAAACACAACGAACATGAAATAATTTACCAGAAAGTACAGGTTTGAGGCTCTCCTCTAAAGCATCAACAGCAGCTGTATTGTTAGAAGCATTATCAAAACTAATACTCATAATCTTATCCTTTAATTTAAACGTGGTACATGCTTTTAATATAATAGTAGCAATGTTCATTCCATCATGCGGAAAAGGAAAGAGCTCGAAAGCGATGATTCTCTTGTGCATAATCCAATCTGCATCAATCCAATGGGCCGTCACACAAGTATAACTAACAAAAGTAAATGGAGATTGCCAAATATCAGAAGTAAGACTAACTTTACCGTCAAAATTATCGAAATAATCGATCAGGCGTGCTTTAGCAGCATTATACTGTCGGAGTGCATCGGATCTAGTTGTGTTTCTATGAACCTTTTTGTACAAAGGTTGAACGTATGTGTTCATATATCTAGAGTGCTTAGCATTATCGGCAAAAGAAAAGGCTTGTTCATCATGAATAACAAATTCAGCGAGACCGTCTCTTTGCTCTCGCTGATTATAAACAAATAACTTACCGTCAAAAGATAACTGCGTTTGGGTAGGTTCGACGTGGCCTTGTCGAGGTGCACACTGAGGGTAATGCCTGTTAAGATGTCCATTACCACTACCAGACGAAAATAATTTAGCACAGTACTTACATCGAGCTTTTCGGATGCCGTCCACCATAACTTCATCAAAATGATTCCAACACTCGGCTTTTTTTTTTTTCCCTTTTGGACTTCTGGCTCATTACCGGAGGCATTGCTCGGCTTCATCATGACCAGGCATCGGGTTAAGATTATGCCACGGAGTAGTAGCTTCGCCAACCGAGCTGCGTCCTTGACTATAATGCGGGGGGTCTTGTGAAGGCGTGTATTCAAGATCTGGAATGTTTTGATTGAACTCCCAATTGGCTTGGGTATCTATCATACAGCCTGTACTCATTCGTCCAGGAACGAATGGTTGTGGTGGTGCTTGGATTGGTGTTTGTGATGACCGTGGTGCTGGCGCTTGTGCTGGTGGTGGTGCTTGTGATGATGATGTTTTTCGTGATGATGATCCACGCTTCAGTTTCTTCAGTAATCCAGCCATATTTGACGCTAAACTTTTTACTAGATTGAAAAATAAAAATGGTAAGAGTAACTAAATACACAAGTATAAGAGCAGTAATTAGTAATTAGAAATAACAATTAAAAGAATTAAAGAGTAACAAATGAATCACTGAGGGTAATTCAAAATTCAAAATTGGAGAGAGTTAGTAATTAAAAAAAATTAGTAATAGTAATTAATAAATAAAAATTCACTAATTACTAATTACTAGATAAAAGAATTAGAGAGTAACAAATTAATAAGAGGAGTAGTTAGTAATTAGAATTTAGCAAGAGTAGTAATTAGTAAACAAGAGTAATAATTAGCAAGAGTATTAATTAGTAAATAAGAGTAGTAATTGGATAGTGAAATAGTAGCAAAGCTTGTAGAAATGTAGAATGTTTAGATAAGAGAGAGTAAGAAGATTGGTGTGAAAGGATAAACCCTCTGGTATATTATCAGTGAAGTGCAGTAAAAGTCTGTGGTATTAGAGTTAATTTTATTTGTTTGATATGGGCGAAATTCGGAAATTCGGAGCGGTGTAAGTTCTGCTCAGTGAGTTTTGTACCAGTTAAGTCAACGCTCGTGAAGTTCTGGAGTAGTTAGAGTGAAGTGATTATCTGGCAGGATTTTAGTTTAGCATTATGATTTGAATTTAAACTGTTGCGTCTGAGTATTCGTGGAACAATAATCTAGGTGCGGAAGTCAGAGGTAGCTTAGCTACTATGAGATAATTATAAGAATTCTGCAACGGAAGTGAAATACATAGACGTTATAAATGATGGGATATCCGATAGCAAATTTCGAGGACGAAATTTTTATAAGGAGGGAAGAATGTAATATCCCGAACTTCAAGAGCTATTTAAAATAATCATCGGTGACCCAAAAAAAATAAACGGGCAATAATTTTGAGTAATGCTCTGGGATTAGTAGTGGCATTGAAGCTTAAAAATATTTTGGGGCAAAAATGTAAATTTTGAATTTTGGGGGCGGGGGGGCATTTTTCGTAAATTTGAAAAACTTTGGGGGGTAATTTTGGAAAACTTTGGTGATGAAAAATAATGAAACGAGTGGCAATATATGTTTTCGAGGCATTTGATTAAATTAATGGAGGTTGGAGTAAGATTTGGGGCTTTGATGTAATTATACAAAGATGGGGGTCATTTTGTAATTATGAAACTTTATGGGGGCTAATTTGCAATTCGGAGAAAACCATATCTTAAAATGTTGCCATCTCCTATTATGTTGATGACTAAGCTAAATTAAACTATTTAATAATGGAAGAGATAATGAAGCACAGAATGAATTGGAAAGAAGAAATCGTAGGGGCAAAAATGCAAATAAGAAAAGAAGAGAGGAACCTTCCATTTCGGGAAAGGAAGACAATAAACAGAAAGAAAAGAAGAAGAATAGTAACCCCAAACAAAGAACAAAGAAGACCAAACTAGACCATGAGCAGGGGTGCGGGAAGAAGGGAAATAGGAGGGAATCGCAAAATTCACTCCAATTCTCGAAGATAATTCTTGCCCTTACTGCGTTTAAATTAGTCTGTGCCTTGTGTGTGTGTGTGTGTGTGTGTGTGTGTGTTCTTGAACATATGGGTTACGAATTTGCGAATTTTGTGTGAATTGCGGGTTTGTGTGTTGGAGTATACTTAAGCTATTATAACGGATTTATAGTGATTTGGAGGGTGTTAAAAGTGAATCAATCGGTGTTTCGTGAGGTGTTTGTGGGATGAACGCGTCTCGGCTGAAGGTTGAAGATGAATTGTGTGTGTTTGAAGGTGAAATAGTAGGTGTCTTGATTTGAACAGTAACGGTAATTGTCGCTAAAGACCAAAATTAATTTGCCAGTTTTTCAACGAATTTTCATAAATAGCTAGAGCCAAAATTAGACAAAATTTTAAAAATTAATCCCTAATAATTTTACAAGATCTACGTTCTGAAAAATTTCGGAAATTTTTTGAGTCCGAAAGGGCACTAAAGGAGGGTATCGGGTAACTACAATTATCGATTTATTTAGTAAAGCAAACCAAGTTATTTTAACCTAAAAATTTTATGGAAGCCCTATTTTACAGATTTAATTCATTATCTAAAATTTTGGGCCATTCTAAGGCCAATAGGTATTTTTTACGAAACTGACCCTTTAGCGCTCGGTCCGGATACCGGTTCGGGATTTTCGGGCAAAAATTCTTTAAAATACTTTTTAGACCGGAAATGATATCAGGATGCTTAAAATAGTGTTTTAAGATATTTTTGAGATTTTTCGGTGTCGGAAACTCCAGGGCTGTTTTGGTAATTTGTTACCCCGAAGGGGTATTTTGGTAATTTGACCAAAGAAAGGTATTTTTGCATAAATTTACATATGAAAAGTTTATTTCAGTGATTCTACTTATGTGAAGACCATTTTGGTAATTTAAGTCCGAGAGGGGCATTTTGGTAATTTTACACCCTAGGGGCGTTTCGGTAATTTTACATACCCGGTGAGGGGAGGTTCATTTTGGAAGCATGTGTGAGTGCGTATTAAGTTATAATTTTTTTTCTGTAGGCTGTATTCTAATGGTTCGATTATTCCCTTTAGGTTAAAGCTAAAGACTTCCGGTTAGGATAATTTAGCTGCGGATCCAGGTAAGGGATTCTATCTGAACCTTGGGTAAGGACTTTTGTCCGAACCCTTATTTGATTACTTGTACTCGTAAGTACTCCTTTGATATATTTACGGCTAATGCCGAACTCTGAGTTATGTATTGATATTAGCATGTTCTTGTCCAGAAAACCCTAATGTTGAACTTGAATCGGTTATTTGGAAATCTTGTGATGCTCGCATGTTATTGCGTGCTGAGCAAATTTGATAATTGTCTGTATACATTCTTCCAAATTGTTGTGATTATATTCGATAATTATTCGCAGTCATTTTTGTTGTTTATCTGTGATTTTTCTTCTGAAATTCTGATTTCTTCTAAAAAATTTGAATGCTGACATATGTCATTATGATTATTGTTATTAAAACCCAAATTGATTTCGGGGATATGAGCTTATGTTAACGCTCATTGATATTGTTAATTTCTGTGTTGATCTGGGTACTTGTTTAGTGGGGAGGCGGTATAAGGGTGGTTGAATCCTGCATGAAACGCAGGCTAGTACCCAAGTGGACTAGTAATTACTTTAGTACATCATGCATGTGTACACTATATTAGCTTGCCATAATGGCATTGCAATCGCCCAGGATCAACATTGATTTTTGATTTTATTAGCTAGAATGATTTGTGCTTGGGTTGAACGCCCTTGACAAATATTCATTGTATTTAGTTAGAAGAATTTGTACTTGGGTTGAAATCCCTTGACAAGCCTTTATCATATTATCTAATTTGACTTCTGCTTGGGTTAAAATCCCTCGGGAAATCTTGCTGTATTTTGGAAATGAATTTCTGCTCGGATTGAAATCCCTTGAGCAAGGGAAATTTTCGTGGTACTTGGAAATGCTGACTTGAAAAGGATCTTTTAGTGATCGTTTTAGATTTTGTTCTGATTGTTAATATTTAATTTGGCATCTATTTTTGATGAATTTTGCTCAATTTGGGTAATTATTGAATTTTGATCGTTCGAAGTGTTTTGAAAATCATCGTCGGTTGTATTTTTTGGAGTCATGTTATAATCTCTTTTGTAGTCCTTGTACGACCTTATTGAGCTCTCAAAAGCTCACCCTTCGTTTGGCTCCCTTCTGCAGGTGATGATAAGCTGTAGCAGGTTCGGGAATGGGTTAGAGTCTGAGTGAGATTTTGATGAGCCCATCACCATGGTATAGTAAGACCCCTGCGTGGGTCTGTACTGTTAATTCATTCTTAGGAAATTTGAATTGCGAAGAACCTAAGCTGTAATAGTTTAAGCTAAGCAATTGTGATCCAGTATTTTGAGAAATCTAAGTTGATGCTGAATTAGATGATTTGGAATATGTGTTAGTGAACATGTCTGACAGGTTTGATGTGATCTAGTAGGTTAACGACCCGGGAGTTCAGGGCGGCGGAGCTCCGGATTTCCGGGGGTAAGAGTGTAAACCCTTAAAAGAGTTGAAAAAATTAAGTTAGACCAAAATACCCCCCCCCAAACTAGCCGTTATATTGCTGTTGGGGGGGGGGGGTAAAAGTGGAATTTAGGGAAATAATGGGGAATATAACTGTTGGGGGAAAAAGGGGGAAAATTAAATTTGAAAATCGTGGGGCCTGCCAGAACCAGGCCTAAAACTGGGCCAAACCAAGGCTTTTTTTGGGCCGGGCCAGAACTAGGCTTTTTCGGGCCTGGCCCCGGCTTTTTTTTGGAATTTCTTGGCCTGGTCCAAGCCCAGGCCCAAAGCCCATTTTTTTAGGGTCGTCACTGATCACCGAGAGCGCCCGGCCAGCCCGGGCCAGAAAAGGGCCGGGTTAGCCGCGTGCCGCCCGGCCTTTTTGACACCTCTACATCTTTCTTTCCCGCACCCCCCAACCACAAAAGAGATAAAGAGATAAAACCCTACCATTAGTATTACTATTAACACCGACCATAGTACATGAGAAGCGCTTAGATGACACCTATATCTACAAGTAAGCTAATCTAACAGCAGTAAGTAAATGACTCCTATACACAACCAAGTAAATGGGAAACTCCTCAGCCTATTACAATCTTACGGAGGTCGGAAAACTGACACCTCCGCTCGAGGCCGCAAAAGAGCCTGATACGGAGAAAAAGTCCAATTTGTGGATATCGGAATACAACACCGGTCAGCAAAACAAGCTAATCTTTGAGCTACTGCCAATAGTTGCTTACTGAAGAGGTTGATAGAGCAATACTATGCAGTATCCAACCTATAAAATAAGTCATAAGAGCCAGGAACTTGTTGTAGAGAGATTAACTTTCCCCAACAACTATGCCATCAAAGAAAGATCATTAGTAAATAACTTGATGTTAAAAAAATAATGAGCCAAATCCCAGAACACAGTATAACTAGAGTAATCACAGCAAGAAGCGATCTATCAATTCAACAAATAGAACATGCAAACGAGCCCACCCGTGACCTTGTGTCATCAACCGCTTCCATATCAATGTACACACACAATCGATAAAGTCGCCAAACCTTACTAAGTCTAAATGAAATTGGCCTAACACCCAGACCGGACAAAAGACAGGAGTGTATAAGTATGTTGTTTTGCTGTACCACGTAAGGGTCCTGCTTCTTGGCCAGTCATGGCATCACTAGGTGGCTTGGACGTATGTAATGCTTGTTTGTCTGTAGAGGCTGAGACATGTGACTGCCAAAGACAATGTATATGACCAATGACATTGAGAGGGAAAAAATTTGAATCACGGAATACTAGTTGATTGTGCGCTAGCCAAATGCACCAAAGGGTGTAAGCCACTATGCTGAAGGCTTGGAAGGAATAGCCCGAGAGTTTAAGAAGCCGTGGCACTAGCCAAGAGAGAGAGAGAGAGAGAGAGAGAGAAAGAGAGAGAGCAATGTTGAGCATCTAATCGTAATCCAAGATGCCCCCATGCCAGAAAGGTTGCACCACCTCACGTTGTAGGAACAGATGTGAGGCCGATTCATCATGTTGAAGACATAGAAAGGCATGATACAACCATAGTAAGATTTCTACGATGTAAAACTACTCGAGTAGGAAGGCAATCCCAAAGACATCGCCAGACGAAAAATAGAAGCTTGTGAGGAAGCTTCAATTTCCACAAACGATGCTAGAGGAGCATTAGAAATAGGTGGATGATAAAGGGGTAAACTTTGGGGTGAATATCCCACCTTAAAACACCAAAGTTCCTTTTTCCAAGACATAGTAATTATACTTTGTTTTGTTTAGGGAGAAAAGAAAATACAATCAGTTCATTCATGGGAGTATCTTATTCCAGCAGCATTTGTCATTATCAGTAGTCTCATTTTTTGCAGTGTGAGCCCTAAGTAGACAAAGGCATTTGTTTGGTTCATGCCCATATGAGCTAGCTTGCCTCACACAGTTTCCCTTCCCTCATTACATGCATCTTGTAGGAATACGTAGCACGAAGGACGAATCGACATTCTTTGATCATGTCCCCCCCTTTCCTTCTTTGGATACCAAATGCTTTGCTACAACATATTTCAATCGTGGCATCTTCTAAGTTTTCGTGGATGATTAGTAAAGCTTTAATGGTACCATGGAGCTTTGCTTCAAGGATGTTGCATAATAGTTATGTATGCACATGCGTTGTGTACTTAAGATGACGTGTGGAGTTATTTTAGTTTGATATCAAGTAAATGTGAAAAGTAAATTTGGCATATAATAAAAAACTATTAACTTAAGCTTTTAGGTAGAATTAGACTCATTCAATATATATGGACCATTTTGTGGACATTTGACTAGCTCATGGTGGCGACATGAGCCTTGTACTTGTGTTAGTGGCTCTAAAAAGAACAATGATTCTTGGCAGAATAAGACATGAGGGAGAGTTTTGATGGTTGGTGGACTCATACATGAGAGGGAGAGTGTTGACATGTACATGTACAATTATGTTAATCCGACATGTGGACATAAGCTTTTAATTTGAGTTGGGCTCATCCTGTGTATGTGGGCCTTCTTAATATATGGCAAAGAACTCTTAACTACTATTTACTTTATATTTTTTAAAGCATATCGATCGACAAAATGCCATTTACAACCTTATCACTATTCTAGGCTCGTTCTTAGGGCCTGTAACTTGGGCGAGCAGGACACTCAAGAGTCAAACCATGCTCAGCCTACTTTAAAATCTTAGGTCCATGCCCAGCCCATCAACGGGCCAAATTATAATTGTCCACATCTAGCCTATTAAAGCTTTGGTGGGTGCATGTTGGTCACTGATTGACCACGGTTATAATACAAATTAGTTTTTGTTTACTTGATTTTTAAGCATATCAATATCCATCTACGTAACTAATTACTCGTGATAATGAAGAAAAGTATAATGACGCCTCAAAATTGATTTAAGCATACGAATGAGAACACAGTTTTACAATAAAAAATGAAAAAAAAATCGACAACCTCCACAAACAACCCACCATGACAAACCCGCAACAGCCCACTACTGCCAAAAGTCCACAGCCTCGCCACAGTGACACCTAGCACCATAGCCTCCCACAACCCCATAACCACAGTAATCTTGCACAACCATAATCCTACCACCAGCGCTCGATACACTGTCTCCACAAAAAGAAAACCCATCATCACTAGCCAAAACACCACCACCATAACCCTGCCACATCCATAAACCACCATCAACTATCGATCCACCACCGCAACAAACAGGGAACCCACCACTACATGGATCTAGAGAGATAGAGATGGACATAAATGCTGTGCACACAGAGAGAGAGGGGAGAGGGAGCGTAAACGTACCTTCAAAGTCGCGTGAGAGAAGGTGAGAGTTCAAAAAGGACTAAAGAAACATTATTCAATTAGGTTTAAGGTTTGATGGTAGAGGTTGCGTTAAATTTATATGATCTACAACTAAAAAAATTAAATTAAAGAGGAAAAAAGATGTATGTCTTGTGCACTCTAAATTTGCGTGTCCGCGCGTAAGCCCGGACATGTGATTTCTATTACATAAAGTTGGACAGGTTGAATTCCCCCAGCTGAATGGGCCGCTAAGAACCTTTACCCATGCATAGCCCATATTTTTATGGACTAAAAAATTTGAGCTCACATTCACCACGGTCTTTATAAATGTAAGCCCACATCCATACTTTTACTAACCGGATCAAATTGCCCATGAATTATCCAGCCCCCTGCACCCATACTGGCTTTTCAACTTTAGTTGGAGAAGCCCATAATCTGACTAGGCACCACGAAGATGATTAATAGGGAAATGACATTCATTAACTTCCATAATAGATCTCAAGTTCCTTTTCCGAGTTCATGATAAGAAGCACACCAAAAATACTAAATGCAAGTATGAATTTAAGATATAAGAATTAATTAAAAATGAAAAGCTAAAGTTATAATTTTGACAGAACTCATTGTTACCCAATTCAAAGAAAACACATAAATAGGGGGAATATCACTTATATCACTCAGTTTAGGGGTAAATTACAGTCAAAGACATAGATTTCAAAAAATTTCACTTCCATCTCAAAATATTATAATTCTGTATTAGATATGCCCACCGTCAGGATTTCATGATCCTAACAAACATTTTTTGCTGATGAGGCAATACTGTATTTCAAAAATGGCAATAGTACCCTCAGGACCTGTGAATATGTGAGTGCCATGTCTGCCTAAATCTATTCTTTGTTTCTTTCTTTGTTGTTGCTCCTTTAAAGAGGACATGTCATGTTTTTTTAGAAGAGACAGAAGAAAGAGAAAGAAAGGAGGAAAGACTCACGAGGGCAATGACAGAGGCAGCTGGGTGAAGACGCACATGTGCCACAAAGAGTTTGCTAGAGGCAGCTGCTAGTGATGCTGCTTGTCCATGGACAGAGTGAAGAATATTATATTCGGTACTTGAAAATAAAAATTCTAAGGCTTAATTTTAGAAGCTGTCATAGAGGTAAGTGTTGAATTTTATCATTGGGTGACATTTCTAGGGTTTGATTTGAGGATTCATATTTTCGATATCTAACCCCAAATTGAAATCATGACTGTGGGTGATTTGAGGGCTTAATTTTTGGTCTTATATTTGGCAAATGAGTGGTTATGGAATCATAGAGGGATTTAGATGGGTAAATGGTGGGTAAATAGGAATGTTGGAATGTATGTATGCCATGTGTTTGATCAAATGCCACAATGAATTTTCTGCTAAACAAGGTCTTTTAGCACGAATTTTAGAGTCACGATTCAATGTCTTCCTTAAACACTACCCAAAACAAGCAGTATTATAATGCTTCAGAGTTGAAAGATGAGAACAAATACTATGAGTGTCGATTGAGAGCAGCGATAAAGGTCTCAGAATCAGAAGAACATCACTACTAGCTAATATTATGTATGCACATAGAAGAAATGTAAAATGTGGACTTGGTGTCACCCAACCAACTTTCTTATGAGTGCTGCAATATGTGCTCCTTAGCAAATTCTACGGCATGTTAATCTGGATATACAACAGGAGGTAATTGCATTGAGGGAGAGTGGAAGGGCTATGAAGCAGATGATACATCACCTTGAAAACAACTATAGATTCTGTTGTTGCTAAAAACTATAGAGCTGGCAAAGAAGCCTCGCATTCACACTTGGCTAGGTTTTGAATTGACAAAAAGTGGTGGTGTGATGAAGTCCCACAGTGCTTTGTCATTTCACGGATTAGAGCTGTAGCTAAGCTGTTTGGATAGAACTTGAGCTCTATCCTGTCACCCTTGGGGGTGTTTATCCCTTAAGCTACCGCCCTTAGGGCTAGTGGAATGTAGAGTTCTAGTAAGCGCCCTTGAGAGCTAATGAAGCACAAAGCTCATGTAAATGCCCTTGGGGGGTTTGATAGAGCTTAGAGTTCGCACATGCCCTTGAGGGCTAATGGAGTGCAAAGCTCACGTAAATGTCCTTGTGGGTTTGATGGAACTTAGTGTTCTTGTACATGCCCTTGAGGGCTAATAAAGTACAAAGCTCACGTAAATGCCGTTGGGGGTTTAATGGAACATAAGTTCTCGTAAAGCTCTTGAGGGCCGCGGTCGAAGTAAACAAGTACTTTGTTACCGTGATGCTAAATAAGAATGTGCAGGGCATTGAGCCTATAATATTGCCGCTATCATAATATATAAAGCCTCCCTGCCCGAGCAAGCATGGATATAAAGATATCTTTTCAGCCTAGATGTAAGGCGTGGTCGCAAGAATACCTGTATGCATAATAGAGATATAGAAGACCATAATCTGTCTGCTTAGCTAGACGAGCATATAAAGCTAGAGAATGCGGAGTCCGTCTAAGCACACTGATGATCAATAAAGATAAAGGATGTGAAGCCTGTTTGAGTAGGATGTCGCTGGGTGAACATTAAGCAAGTTGCCGCAGTTTATCTGTTGTACAGAACTAGATCCGATGAGCTCGCAGTTTTACCAGATATAGTAGTGACGCTATCGGCATAGGTTGGTGAAGTTTCCTGATTCATTAGATGCGTTGGCATTGGCGTGCCTCAGTTTAGCTCATCAGCTCATTAATGCACAGTGATGTGAATATATCAGAGATAGAGGCCACTGTATGACCTAATATATCACGAGACAATATATAATGCCGAGTCGCCAGGATGCTGCAGCAGAAACCCTAAGCATGACTTCAATTCGTAGGGCACTATGAATTAATCCCTCGCTTATGAAGTAGTTTTCACGTTACTATTGATGCGTGCTGGCATTGTCTTACCCTTGCAACAAGAAAAAATACGTAACTGAAAAACATCCTTTAAAGCAATAAAGCATATGAGTGTACAAGTGAAACTATGTTTCTAACGTAGGAATAAAAGCGACATTCATACTCCGTGGTCCCATTAGAGCTTTTGTCGGTTAGACGACATGAATGTGTTGCACTGCGTGTCGTAAGTGAGCTAAAAAAAGTTGTACTAGTCGGAAGTCTCGTCAAGCAATGTGCTTGTGCCAATTGATCAACTAGATAATGCTAGACCAAAATAAATAGGTCTAGGCCATATAGGACCGCGCAAGAGAAGCAACCTTTTAGAAGCATGCTATTGCCAAAAATCGTAGTCGCCTAATTTTTTTAGCGACATATATGCGAGGAAGTATTTGCCTTTTTTTAAAGATTGCACGTCATATGTTAAATAAATGAGACCTTATGGGTCTTGAATTTAAATTGGTCTTTTTCTTGGGTTAAAAGCCTAATGCTTTAAAAAGTAAGCCTAAGTTGAATAAATAAGACCATTTGGGTTTTAAACATAAATATGCATTGTGCATGGGTTAATTACGTAATACTTTTTAAATGTGTGGCATATGTTGAATACATAAGACCCAGTGGATCCAAAAGTAAATATGCATTTTTATGGGGATAATGTCAAAAAGAAAGAATGGACCCTTTTTTCTTGTCTGCCCCATTTCTTTCATCGATAGAAGAGCAGCATTGCCTGAAGAAGCGGCGCCGCAATGTGAGGCGACGACATGACGATGCGGTAAATCTGGCAGAGGTGAGACGGCAATGTGCCCACAGTGGTGGCGACGGTGGAGCCAATTGTCACTACTGCTAGTCATAGTGGTGATGGTGTTGGCAGGCACTGCCGCTCTTCACGGTGTTGCACATCTCGATGGCATTGGTTTGGTGGCCTGCCACTCTTCATTTGAGACAATTTTTTGTCGCATTGTAGTCTTAGACGATGCAGATATGGCGAGCGGCTAGTTCGCTGTTGCTCCAGCGGTGGTGCAGATCGAGAGCTGGACGGCGAAGGGGTGCCGTTGTTCTCTAACATGGCAAGGATGAAGGCATCGATCGCGTCGAAGGAGGTCATGGTGGCAACGTTGGCCCTTTATACACGGTGGGGTTATAAACTGTGGCGTGATGGTGGTGCCATATGCTGCGGTGGTGTGGACACCGATTTGGTGCTAGTGCGGTGGTCGGGTAGTGACGGTGTCGACGGCAGCTTTTCAGCCGTTTCTTCCTCCTTTCCGTTTGTTTTTGTTTTTCTTCTTCTTTTTGGATGTTTTCGGTGCTGCCCCGAAAGCTTTGCGATTGCTGTGCAGTAGGAGGTGGTTACGGGCGGGTGATTGTGGCATTAAATTATAACAGCCATGGGCTGGTTGTTTGCTTGTTGTGTGCAGGAACATAGGACCATCTCACTGGCCGAATCTGTTGTTGATGTCGTGGTACTGCGTTAGATCGCAGTAGTGGAGGCCGTGTGGCAGCGGTTTTCAAGCTGTGAATAGGTTTTTCTCCGCATTTTGACGGGGGTAGGCCACTTGATGACGGCGGGGCTATTGGTGGCTTGACTACCGGTGGCCGTTTGTGATCAATACTATGATTGTGTTGTCTTGATATCAATAAGCTAGGCTAATGGGTCCTACGGATGCCGTTAATTTGTTATTGCAAAAAAGTTGATGAAGAATCCTAGTCAGAAACGATGACCTGCAAGACAGAAAATTAGTGACAGCTGAGTGAGTTCCTGATGAAAAACTCTCTGATACTTAAGTCGGGGCACAGTTATAGGATAAAACTATGAGAAAGTAAGAAATGACTGTATCTAGTTGTCTGCGTACCTAGGGTAATCTCCTTTATACAGCTATAGGTAAGAGCCTGAAGGCTAGGCCTTGGGTCAGATTTGTTAGGATCACATTAGGATCTTGGAGGATCACCTCAATATCCTTGAGGATTTCGTTAGGATCTTCTTAGAATCTTAATTCCTAATAAGGTAACTACCAATCTCGTAATTAACCAAGCTTGACCGTGAGTCATAATTGACATGTGTCATATGCTGATTGGTGGTGTATTTTTAGCTATATGAGATTATAACAATGTGTTGTTCTAGGGTGTTTTTTAATGTGTTTGGTGTATGTAGTTATTGTTGTACATAAGTAGTTATGTAAGAATTTTAAGAAACTTGTTCTATGTTATTGTAGGTTTATATCAATTGCGTAAGATTGTATCAGTTATGTAAGTTCATATCACCTTGCCAAGTTATGCTACATTATTGTCATTACTTCATACTTCATACCAACTATCTTACATTCTACTTGAATTCTTTCACCATCACAACAAATACATGATAATTAAGCTCTCGTACACAAAGTCATTCTTATCATTATTTCATAACATCTGTTATACATATAAAAGATCCTCAATACAACTGTCATTGACATGCATGATAGATCAACCACCAAAGACACAAAAAATCCTCGTAAGGTAGGTGAACACAATTTGTTCAAAATCAGCACACTTACTACCTGAAACCTAGTAGTTTTCTTCTACATAAGTAGACAAGTAATTGCCTAGTAAGTCCCTGTACTAGGTGCATTCCCTGCATCTGTATTCACATGCATAGCAATTGGGGCCATTGTAGCATGTGACCAAGAAACCAGTAGCCACTCCACTTATGCTAGCATCCTATGAACAATAAATGAAAATTTAAATGGCAATAAAATGAAATTCTAATAATGCGCTTACAATAAAGCACTTACATTTAGGGTGCCTCTGCCTCTTCCCCTTGAAGTTGTACCATCATCACCAGCCTATTCACCAACAGCAGCATCACTAGTAGCCCGTTCACCAACAACACCTTCCCCTTGAAGTTGTACCATCATCACCAACCTATTCACCAACAGCAGCATCACTAGTAGCCCGTTCACCAACAACACCATCACCAGTAGCCCCTTCACCAACAACACCATCACCTCTGCCTCTACCTTTGCCTTTGCCTCTGCTCCTTGAACCCGCACCTTCACTAGCATCACCTTCATCAGCACCTCCCTTAGCATCACTAACTCCAACAGTAACATATTAAGAAGATACAATCCAAGTTAATTAAAATTAGAAAATACAAAAAATGGAAGAACAAGGAAATTTTCTTATATTTCCTCAGCCTTTTCCCCACATAGGAGCTCTATGGCAGGTCCTCTTATTGTGGCCATAATCATTGCATGTTGTGCACCTTTTTCTTGTTGATCTCTTTTGACTTGGTACTTCATCTACATCCCTCCTCCTATTTTTTCTTGGTCTTCCAGGGAGTTGGCAAAACAATACAAGGCTGCACATCTAGTGAAGGCCAAAATGTATTATCTGGTGTAGGGTGAATCATTTGACCATAAGTTTGAGCATACATATCCTTCTAAAAATAATGGTCCACATAGTCCTCAAGTTTGTGCCTCTTAAATGTGATGCAAGCCACAACATGTCTACATGGTATCCACTAACATCACAAACTCTGCAGTCACATGTCTTCCTCTGAAGATTCTCACAATAGTGGAGATTGTATCCTCCACCTGAAGCTCAAACTCACCAACAACTAGAAGACTACACTTTCTAGAAGCTTACTTCATAATATTCAGTTTGGATATAACGTTTGGTGCCACATCCTTATTCCAATCTTAACCATCATCATGCTTCTTATGGAACCTTGTCATTAGTTTCACCATAAGTTGCTCAATCAAGGTCATAACTGGCATGCATCTAAGATCCCCGAACCAACAGTTAAAACACTCAATTATGTTATTTCTTAAGCTTTCACACTTCACCGTAGTGTCAAAACCAAATAATGACCATATAGAAATAGGCAGTTTGGGCAACCACTCATGTGCTTCTTCATTGACATCTTTGATTTTCCAGATGTCATACTAGAAATTAGGACCACTTTATGCCCTAGCAGCCCTCCAAAAATTGATCTTCAAGCTAAGTTCTAGAAACTGTAGCCTAAAATTAGCATAGACATGCCTTGCACAATGCCTAATATACACATAAGGGAATATTACAGTGATTGCCTCTTCAAAACCCTTCTGCCTATCATACATAAAAGATCCATGGCTGACCTTCCTTACCTTGCCCAATCTGATTTTTAAGGCGTTCAAAAAAGAAAACCCAACTGTCATTTGCTTCACTCTC
Source organism: Escallonia herrerae (assembly GCA_033070095.1). NCBI lineage: Eukaryota > Viridiplantae > Streptophyta > Magnoliopsida > Escalloniales > Escalloniaceae > Escallonia > Escallonia herrerae. The sequence goes on along the minus strand of JAVXUP010000400.1, from coordinate 319,900 downwards.
TACTACAAATGCAACATGAAAGAAACCATTATCTCCATCAAAGGCTACAGCAGATAGCAACACACACCACCATAGGTACCTTTTAAGTGACGACCATCTAATTTAATTAATAGCCTACAACCCTTTGTAAAGCCATTTATCATAGTAGGGAAAGTCACAAATACCTTCTTGAGTAATGGATTGACTGTTAGCTTAAGTCTCCTTGTACTCTATGGCTATCACTACAGCATCATTAGTTCTTCTAACCATCTCTTTATATTTTGGCAATAGGTTATAAGACTCGGCATGACCACCATCAATCTCATCCTTTGCTATCCGCCTAGCCCTATAAAGCTGCATTTTACTTGGTGTGACACCATATTTCCTTAGTTTTGCAATCATTCTAGGGAATTTCATGTCTGCATTAGCTCTAAGAACAACAACCCACTTTTTGGCTACCCAAGGGGAGGTAGCTTCTGACTGCTTCTCTGATCTTACACATGCATGCTCAGGGTTAAGGTTTTAATCCTAAAAGTGACACTATCAGTACATACAAAGGCATGAATTCTCAATTACAGCCCTCAGCAGCACAATGTGTTGTGTCCTTAATCTTATCACTTTTATCCCTCACTAAAGTAAAGCCCTAGTTCAGTAAAATTCTCAAACAACACTTCCCATTCAAGAACAATTGATTGCGCAGCCTCTCTAACAAAACCTTTTCCTCTAATTGCATTAACTTCACCCTCTATAGTAAACTCAGATGAATAATGTGGTTCATAATCATCACTGCTTTCATAATCAGGCATGTCATCAGGTACACCCTCAGCAAACTCATTTTCAGTGTTGTCACATGCAACATGCTCATCAGGTTCTACAGGGTCACTCCCTACTTAGTCTCTGTCACTACAGTATTTCCTCATACTCAACATTAGGGGTTTCTATATTTGGCGGATCAACAATAGGGGAATTAACGTTAGAGGGATCAACAATAGGGGAATTAACGTTAGAGGGATCAACAATATGGGAATAAAAAACCATCTAAGGTACTGTCTCAACCCCAGTCACATGCATATCAATTACATCCTTTGTCTCATATACATTAAACATACTCATAATATCATGATCATCAACAATATCATAAAACATAGTTTGTCCAGGTACTTTTATCTTCAAGCCAAAAAACATATTAAAATTTTCAGGAACATCATGCAACTCTAAATCACACACATCTTTGAGCAAGTCATAATAACAGTACCTATCATGATCGTATTCCCAATGTAAATTTGCATTTTTATAGTGGACTAGCAGATCGTGCGTTATAGGGCCCATATTAAACTTAATCATGAAAATAACAAAAAAATACTTAACTACCATTTCAAATACAAACAACACACAAAACTCAAAGTTTTGAACCTAATTCACAAAACGCCTAGAGTTCTTACAAATTCGAAAATGAGAAAGAGAAAAACAATGCACAAAACATATAGAGCCTTACATTATCTACGTAATGGGGTCTCAAACATGATTTTATATATTGATCGACACTAAATTTAAGTCTGCACACAAAAACCTCAAATTTCTTACAAAGTCAAAAAATGAATGACATGAAAAACAATATACACAACACAAAATCCTTACATTGTTTTCAGTGAGCCTCCAAAACGTGTATTACATATTTTACTTCCAATCTTTTTTTTCTTTCAAAACGAACAAAAACTATGACCCACAATGAAATGAAACCAATTACGGAATGGTAAGAGGATGATTGTAGGAGTTACTTATAGAACTCGTTAAGATAAACTCTAATTAGCCAAGAATCGTCTACGTTGTAATAAAGGAAGTAGGGTTTTTGGGTGAGGGAAATAGAGGCATGAGAAACGGGAAATGGGGCAGGCAGAAGAGAGAAGCTGGGTGGCTGTTGTGGGATCTGCGACCCTTCACATTTCACTCTCATTTTAGTCTGAAGAACAATCTCGGCCCTTTATGCCAAATTTTAACACAATTCATATTCCATCTGGTTAACGGACATAAGTGATATAAAAGAAAACCTGTGTCCTCGACCGTAATTTACCCCTCAACTGAGGGCTATAAGTGATATAATCTCTATAAAATATTAAATAAAAAATTGCAAAAAATGATTGGTTTGAGCTCTCCTTGCAGATTAGCCGTGACTAGTAGGGTTGAGGTAAATACTTTGGCAGGTTTGTGACAACAAATCATGATCTGTGGTGAAAGGAGGAAGAAAGTTTCGCTCATAAAATGGAGAAAAACCCATTCAATGACACTTTGGATTTAATTAACCGAAAAGAAGTAGAAGAGAAGAAAGTATCCTCTATAGATGCACACCATGGACAATTCTCACTTAACTAAAATCTATCTGACTTCGTGAAAAATTTTGCGTGGTCCTGAAGCATTGACATCGATCATCTAAAATTGTTGGATAGATAGAGGGAATTGAGGTGACAGAAGCAGAGACAAAGAGGATATATATATATATATATATATATATATATATATATATATATATATATATATATATATGGCGCCGATCCCTGTCTACCGGTGGGAAAAAACTTATTTCTCCACCAAACCGCTACTCTTTGTAGTGGTTGCAACTATTCCTCACAAAAACCCAACCGCAACACTTTGTTGCGCTTGGAATAAATTGTTACAGGCTCACAAAAACCCAACCGCAACACTTTGTTGCGGTTGGAATAATTTCCAAAAAGTAAAGCATTCTCTCCAAAAGCCAACCGCAACAAAGTGTCGCGGTTCACTCCAGATGGGCCCCCTTCCCCCGCCACGTGGTGTCCCCCTTCCCTCCATTTCCATGCCCAACCGCAACTCTTTGTTGCGGTTGGCATGATTACTTCAATGGGCCAACCGCAACAAAGAGTTATGGTTCACCCCCGGATGGCCCCCCCACCCCCCACGTGGTGTCCCCCATGATGCCCCCTCATCCCAACCCCACTTGTCCTTTCCTCCTTCCCCCATGGCCCCCCTTCCCCCTCCCCCCATGGCCCCCCATGCCTAACCTCAACAAAGAGTTACGGTTGGCCCCCCTCCCCCTCGCCACGTGGTGTCCCCCTTCCCCCAGCCACGTGGCCCCGTCCCCCTTCCCCCATGGCCCCCCTCCATGCCCAACCGCAACTCTTTGTTGCGGTTGGCATGCCAACAACAACAAAGTGTTGCGGTCCCCCCCCCCCCCGTGTTGGCCCCCCTCCCCCCCTCACGTGGTGTCCCCCCTTGATGACCCCATGGCCCCCCTCCCCCCCCCCCCGTGATGCCCCCTTCCCCATGGCCCCCTTTCCCCTTCCCCGTGATGCCACGTGGTGTCCTTTCCCCCCATGTGGTGTCCTTTCCCCGTCCTTTTTCCTGCCCTCCCCCCTCCTTTTTTTTTCCAGAGGCAGCTCAAAGCTTGGCCGCAGAGTCTTCTGCCATTTTTTTTTCTTTCATAGCTTTGACTGCTCACTCACGGATTTTTTTTCTCTGTCTTTTTTCTTCTATCTCCCTCACTTTTTTCTCTTTATAATCCCTCCTCCCCGAACCCTTTCTTCCACTCTCCATCATCTTTACCAACTGTCTTCATACTCCAAATCTCACCTACATAATCTCCACAACAATACAAATAAAAAAAATTTACGCTAGAAGATCGGTGGATTTTTCTTTAAATATATCAAGTCAAAACAAATAAGTATTTTGAATTTTCTTATAATTCAATTTTAATTTCAAAGTTCAAAAATAGTCATTGTAGACTCAAATCGAAGATAACAAAAATACAAATTGATGGAAACAAAAATCAGATCAATCGGAGATCGGATGAGCGGTATTACATTTATAGATTCCAAAATAGCGATTTTTTAGGGCGTCAAAATTAGGATTTTTCATGAATTTATAAAAAATAGCTAGAGTTAGATTTTGCCAAAGTACGAAAATGAGACCCTAGTTATTTTTAAAAGATCTATATCAGGGTAAAATTTCAGATTTTTCCAAAGACTAAAAAGGGGTTAACTGATACGGGGAACCTTGTAACTTTGCAGTGTAATTTAAAATATCAAGCTAGCGCGATTTCGCGCGAAACTTTTATGAGAACCCTAGGATGTTGGGAAGTTCCATCCCCCAGGAATTCGGGCCATTCCGAAGTCATTATCTATTTTTTTGACTGAACGGGCTTTTAAGTGCTCGATCCGGACACCGGTTCTGGATTTTTGGGTGAAAAGTCTCTAGAATACTTTTTAGATCAAGAATGAATTCGGGAAGCTTAAAATAGCATTTCAAAGCACTTTTGAGATTGTTCTGATGCCAGGGGCATTTTGGTAATTTGCCACCCCGAGAGGGGTATTTTGATAATTTTATGTTGTTTAGTTTTTCAAAGGACTTTTTAGTCTGGAAATGTAAGTAAAACACCTGAAAGGTTGTTTTGGGGCGTTAAGGTGATAATGAACCCCCAGGGGCATTTCGGTAATTTGTCGCTCATCGGGGCTATTTTGGTAATTAAGCATTGTAACACAACTGTAAGAAAGAATAGGGGTGTAAGACACCCAAAAAATTATTTTAAAGTTATTCTGAGATGTTTGTTGGGTCGATGGCTGCCGGGAGTATTTTGCATAAGTTGGGGGGGGGGGGGTTTGGTAACTCATCCCCTTTAAAATTTGATAAAGAAAATATTTGGTATTAATTGATGTAATACATTTAAAAAGTAGTTTTAAAGCGGTTTTGAGGTGTTGGGGCTGTAGCGGCCATCAGGGGGTATATTGCTAAATAACCACGTTGGCGCTAAATTTTAGGGAACTAGCGTAATTAAGCGTTCGGAGTGGTGAGAAGTGAGGAATTGTTTTAATACATTGAAATAATGAGATAATAACTATTGCTAATGCGTTGGTAAGCTAGGTTAAAGATCCATTTATAGTTTTGGAATGTAAATATTATGGATGCTAAGTTGGTTTACGATTATATTTTGTTCTTAGATATATGGATTTCAACGCCGGACCTCATGATACATCAATCCTATACGATGACGATGACCACGTCGCGAGGCACGTATTTGACGGTGTCGATAGGGGTGTTTTGGAAACAATTCAAAGCACAAGTCACCACGAAGAGTGGGTACTAAACGAGGAACAAATACAACTATTACACCGTCAAAATTTATCTATGTTCACCGATCCCGGGATTTGGTCTCGACACGACGATTGCCTTATATCCGCTCTAGTTGAACGATGGAGGAGCGAGACGAACTCATTTCACTTCCGGTTTGGTGAAATGACTATTACATTAGAGGACGTCGGATTTATACTTGGAATCCCATGTCACGGCAAACCCATTACTTCGAGCAAAACGTCTGCATCCATAGCGAAGATGGCTAGGCAGTATTTTCCGGGAATTCCGAGGGAAGCTCTTACAACAAACGGCATCAAACTTAAATGGCTGAGAGAGCAGTATGGCGTGCTACCGGATGAATACACTCCTCATGATTTCGTGACGTATACGAAAGCATTCCTTCTGTATATTATTGGAGCCATATTACTTCCGACGCATTCGAAAAACACGGTGCATCCGAAGTATATGGTGTTCTTGGAGGATCTTGAGGAGGTATACTCGTATTCGTGGGGTTCAGCTGTCCTTGCGCACCTATATCGAGCACTGCACAGAGCTACGAGAAAGGGTGCCAAGTCCATTGCCGCCTGCCTCACTCTATTACAGGTTTGAGCATTTATTTTCTTGGTTGACATGACAATATATTCGTGCATTAATGTGCTAATTCCAGATAATGTTTGCATTCACAGGTTTGGTCTTACGAGAGGCTACCCACGGGTCGTCCACAACCGCGGGAATATTCCGATGAGACGTGGCCTAGGGTGTGGGCCTGGGGGCCTACGACCAACCAGAGGAGAGGGGTAGACCCGCACCACCATCTAAAGTTCTATCGGGGGAACTAGAGATACTCAATGCATCCCAGGTGACGTGGCAGCCATATAGCAAGGTGATGCATCGGTTGGATGAGTGGTGTTGGCAACTTCCGGTGTCGTACGTGCTGGCAGGTTTGGTTCGGGTGCCGCTTATTCACTTCGAAGTATGTGAGTTTCAGATGCCCGATCGAGCTATGAGGCAAGCTGGCTGTCTACAAGGGATACCAAAACCCGCTGTAGACATGCGGCCATACAGGAGTGGTCGAGGGCCGAACTTCGAGGTGCCTGATGCCTTGAATTTGTTGAGCGACGAGGTGCAACAGTGGAATACTTGGCAAGAAACATATGATAGCCTTGTATCGCTGAAGGCCGACAGCATCAGCATTGAGGAGTACCTGCAATGGTTTCTCAAGGTGACGCGCACGAGGGTGAATCGCCCTTCCCAGGCCGGGAAGACATCGTATGCGCCACGTGAGATCTATGACCAGTTCTGGGCATTGAACATTGTAAGTCATGCTAGTGTTGTTTCAATTTTTATTTGCGCACCTTATCTACCATGCCTGAAATGATTAGCCATATTTTGTATGCATGTTTTTTAGGTTGACCAGGGCACTGAGGTGTTCAAGCAGCTGGAGGGGTTTGACTGGTTTGTCGCGCAGGCTCCTGACAATCTCAAGAGGTCCATTGAGAGGTACAAGACTGAAGTTCAAAACTTTAGTCTTGCGTACCGGGGTTACCAAGGGGAGCCGTCTAGTCACTTGCCTCCTGACGCGTACGACTATCAGCCCCAGAGTCAGGTGTGGGAGCCGTCTACTCGCTTGTCTCCTGACGCGTACGACTCTCAGCCCCAGAGTCAGGTGTGGGAGCCGTCTACTCGCTTCCCTCCTGACGCGTACGACTATCAGCCCCAGAGTCAGGTGTGGGAGCCGTCTACTCGCTTGCCTCCTGACGCGTACGACTCTCAGCCCCAGATTCAGGTGACCCAAGTAGGAATCCAGGCATCGCGCCCAAGCATCCGGTCGGATAAAGGACGAAGCCATTGAGTTCGGCCAAACGGGATTGGATCGACCGGCACTACTTTGGGCATGAGCCAATCGCTACAGCAGACTTTCCTGTTGCTTCATTCCTAGCTCACTCTGATCTAAGACTGTTGGCTCCGAACATAGATATTTCAAATTTTCTCATTGACGCTTATATAGATCTGCTCCGTGTTAGAGAGCTAAATTATAACCCCTGCCAAACTTTGAAGCTCAACATGTATGCCTCTTTTGTTATCCCCTTAATGGTGAATAGCATGAAGGAGTTCACAGAATGGAGGAGGATGCGAGGGACAAGCAAGGGTGAATGGCGACCATCTGCAAACGTGCTTTCCTACTTGAACTCGAACTATCAATGTCACGCAGCTGAGGTGAACCTAATCATGCTACCTGCTCTTCATGCAAGCCACTTCTTCCTATTGGTTCTCTTTCCAGAGAATAAAGTGGTCCACATATACGATAGCCTAAGGGAAGACGGACCTGGTCGGCAGCGCAGATGTACTCCACATACATCAATGCGGTGGTTAGTTTATATCTTGACCTTCGCTCATAGTCTATTCTTCTTGTTACATAGGCTTGGTAACCTTTTTTTATTGTTGGATGCAGACTACTATCATTCCACTATGGGGGAAGGGTGGGCCATGGGGGAAGGGGGAAAGGACAAGTGGGGCCATAGGGTGAGGGGGACATCACGGGGGACACCATGTGGGGGGTGGGGGGGCCATCCGGGGGGTGAACCTCAACTCTTTGTTGCTGTTGGCCCATTGAAGTAATCATGCCAACCGCAATAAAGAGTTGTGGTTGGGCATGGAAATAAGGGGAAGGGGACGGGGGGGAGGGGGGACACCACGTGGCGGGGGAAAAGGGCCCATCCGGAGTGAACGACAACACTTTGTTGCGGTTGGCTTTTGGAGAGAATGCTTTACTTTTTGGAAATTATTCCAACCGCAACAAAGTGTTGCGGTTGGGTTTTTGTGAGCCCCGTAACAATTTATTCCAACCGCAACAAAGTGTTGTAGTTGGGTTTTTGTGAGGAATAGTTACAACCGCTACAAAGAGTAGCGGTTTGGTGGAGAAATAAGTATTTTCCCACCGGTAGACAGGGATCGGCTCTCATATATATATATATATATATATATATATATATATATATATATATATATGATCCGTTGACCGGGCGGGGCAACTTGGGTTAAGTCGTCGCATGATCTGGCAGTCCACACACGATCTGTGGACGGTCCAGATCTTTTTTTTGCCTTTTTTAGTCCATCCGTTACATTATGTAGCGGACGATATTTTGACAAGTATAACCCTCAATCTCCAATTAAATCTACCCACTACATAATGTAGCAGACGAGAAAAAGATAACTCTTTTTACTTTCTGGAAAAGAGACAGCCCATATGTCAGATCTGAAAAAAGAGAACTCCTTTTATTTTCTCTTTCTTCCTCATCTCTCATCCTCCCATCTTCTCCCTCTCCTTTCCCTTGTACCCATTCTCTATGGTAGATCTGGAAATGAGGTCGTCATGGCGGGAGGTAACTGGAGGAGGTGAGGGTAGACAGCGAGCCTGCGGCGAACGTCCCACGGTTGTGTCATGCACGACCACGTCTTACAGTGGTGCGCCGTCGCCTTCTTCTGTGGCCACAACGAGTTCTCAATCACAAATAGTCGGCCGAACACAAACTCATGTTTCCTTTTCTGATGGAGGCATGTAAACCACCAGGCCATTGTCTCTGCTAAGGTCATGCTGTGGGTCTAAGTCCTTGGACAAAGGCAAGCTCCTTCACCAGAAAGTGATCACCTCGGGCTTACGTAGCAACATTGCCTTGTGCATAAGCCTTATTAAATTTTATTTCTCTTGCCAATTATTTAAACCCGCAGAGCTTGTTTTTCGAGCCACTGAGAACCCATGGGACATCTCGTCGTGGAATAGCCTCATGGCATGTTATACCAAGAATTTTATGTTCGTTGAAGCTCTTGAGCTATTTGGGAACTACTGCACCTACCTTATCTCAAACCTCATAGTCATACATACCTGAGTGTTTTAAAGGCCTATAGTGGTCTTGGTAGAGATGGGTTGTATGCCAAATGTGGCTTGTTTGGATGGGCAACACAGTTGTTTGATTAAATGCCTGAAAGGGATGCAATGTTTGGAACGCTGTCATTTCTTTGTATAATCAAAATGGATAGTATGGGGAAAGAGCAAGCATGGTGATGAACACATGTTAAAGGAACAGTTAAAGGAACGAGAAGAACGAGCTTGTTCCTAGAATTGTCGTCCGTTACATTATGTAGTGGACAAGCATTGTATTTTTTTCAAGGGTATTTTTGTCAAAAATATCGTCCGCTACACTATGTGGCAAACATACTTAACACAAACGCAAAAAAAAAAAAGATCTGGGCCTTCCACAAATCGTGTGTGCATGGCCAGATCGCACGGGAAACTAAACCCAAGTTGCCCGCGTGTTCGAGAAATGGTAATTTCTCCACCACATATTTGGCCGTCGACGTGTACCTGTGGATGACCCACATTTCTATTTTTTGCTGAAAAAGTGCTAACCGCCACTAAGACCAGCGGTTAGCACTATGGCCCGAAATGCCCACTTGCGAACCCCGAGACAGTGTAAAACTCCATACCGTGCCTCTTTGTAGCAGTTAACCGCCACAAAAAGTAGCAGTCAGTGTGGGCCCTAACCGCTACTCTTTGTAGCGGTTAGACGGGGGGTAAAATACCACTTCTTTCTCCTTTCTAAGTCACTCAATCTCTCTCTCTGTCTCTCCTCTTCCTTCCCCACTTTCTCTCTTCTTCAGTTTTTATTCACTCTCATGCTCTCTACCCTAACCATTTCTTCATCCTCCATAAACCCTAAACTCCTAATTGAAATCTTCACCACTACAATCTTCCATCAACCCCAAACAGAAACTCAATTAAATTCTTCCACCATCACAAACTTTAAGTCAAACATTAAGTCTCTAGAATTCAAGTCCAATTAGATTTAGTAAGTGTTTACTTGCACTATCTTGAAGCTAGTTCATCCAAAGTTGGTGATATTATCTTGAAGCTAAAGTTGGAGCAATTATCTTAAAGGAGGAGAGTTTTTCCTTTTCATTTTATTTTATTTAAATTCATGTCAGTTTCTTTTCAATTCATTTCATTTAATTATATGATGTGTTGAGAATTAATAAATCTTTTTTATAGATTTTAATAAAAAAATATATATGCAATTGTAGGAAATAATTTTTGTGAAGATTTTGATCCACCTTATAAAGGTCAAGTTTTTCAAACATTGGACAAAGTTGAAGCCTACAATAGAGCATATCGGAAAAAGCTTGGTTTCGGTGTTAGAATTAAGGCGACTAGACAACAGGCCAAAACAGACCAAATTTATTCCCGACAATTTGAGTGTCATAGAGGAGCACCGCACGTATCCCGGTGGTTCGGATCAATGATAAAGGGCCAACGAAACAAAAAAAAAGGGGACACATTTTTTGGGTATTGGGTGTAAGGCCCATGTGTATGTAGTACACCAAAAAAATGAAAACCATTGGGTTATGACGGGAGTCGAGTTGAGCTATAATCATCAATTGATGACACCTAGTAAGGTCGGTCAAATTCTTTCACATTGCCAAAGAAGCTTAGCTCACAGACAATTGATATTTGTAATGGCCAAGGCTAAATTCCACCTTCTGGAATGATGAGGGTTTTTTAAAGCCAGGCTGGGGGAGTTGACAAGTTGAGTTTTAAGAAGACAGACTTTTGAAATGAACTTCGTGCTCAGAGGAGAGACTCTTTCAATAAGAGTGGTTCTCAAGCTACGCTTGACATCTTCAAGCGCCTTTAGGGTCAGAATTTAGGGTTTTTCTATTGTCTCCAACTAGATGATGAGAACCACATTAGTACTATATTTTGGGTGGATGTTCGTTCTAGGGCTGCTTACCAAGACTTTGACGATGTTGTGACGTTTGACACCGCATACCCCACAAATAAGTACTCTATGCCTTTTGCTCCATTTACCGGGGTGAACCACCACTACCAATCAATCTTGTTTGGCTTTGCCCTGCTTAGGGATGAGACGGAGGAGTCATTTACATGGTTATTTAAAACGTGGCTTGAAGTAAAGTATCATATTCCCCCAAAAACCATCATCACCGACCAAGATTTGGCAATGAAAAATGCAATCGATAAGGTCTTGTCAGATACTCACCATGGCTTGTGCATATGGCACATAAGCAACAAATATTTAGAACAACTTCACAACGTATATGCAAACCATCTAACATTCAAGAGTGACTTTAATATAGGTGTCAAGAAATCGCTAACGGTCGATGTGTTTGAGGAGAGGTGGGCCAAGTTAATGAATGACTACTCTTTGCAAAGTCACGAATGGTTGAAAGCATTGTATGAGATCAAGACACAATGGCTCGGGGCATACACCAAAAAGTTTTTGCAGCCGGAATGACTACGACCTCGAGAAGCGAATGCATGAATGCCTTCTTTGATGGGTACGCAGGTCATTCTTCAAGTATAAAGGAGTTTGTATTTGAGATGCAGAAAGCCCTTGACAAGCAACTTTTCCTTGAAAGAGAAACCGACGAGGCTACTGTTTACAGAGAAAGAGCCATAGTAGTTTTTTCACCTTTGGAAGCTCATGCGGATCAAGTATATACCAAGGAAATGTTTAGATAGTTTTAAGAGGAACTGCAAAAGTCAAGTTATTATAGCATAACAAAGTTGCACGAGCAATGTACCAAGGATCTCAAAGTTTATGCTTTGACAAAGGTGAAAAATTTTGCCAATCCATGCTCTTCTTCGGCTCCGAAGAATTGAAGACATTTCACCGTATCGGTTGGTCTAGACACCAGATTTGTTAATTGTAACAGTCAACTGTTTTAGCATAAAGGTATATTTTGTCGACACACGCTATAGTTTTTTTTGCGTGAAGAATGCCCGTGAAATTCTGAAAAAGTATATCTTAGATCGGTGGACAAAGCAAGCCAACAGAATACATGGTCACATACCTTACGTGCCACATGTTACAGTTGATTTCAAGCAATTTGAGACACTGAGATATAATCACCTCTGTAACATCATGAATGGTTTATTGTTGGACGCAACAGCAATGATGGAAGGGTACAAGTATCTAGTTGACTCAGCTGCAAGGGATAAGGCTAATCTTGCACAGTTCAGGGTGGCAATACCAGACACTCGAGACATTCCACCCACTCAAACGACTCCAGCCGCTGAAATCCCTCGAGCTTCGGTCATTACTTCACAGCCAGTTGTTGATAGAGGCAGTCTGCAAGGTGAGGATGAAGATATTTTTTATCCAATTTTTTCTCAAACAAAAGGGCAAAAGTGAGTAATACGTATGAAGAGTCTGATTAAAGATGCAACGGGTCAGAAACAACTGCGAAAGTGTGCGTTGTGTAATAAAATGACTGATCATGACAAAAGAAACCTATCGAACCAAGAGGACGATGATGAAGAACAGTGTTAGGGTTAATATTTAACTTGAACTTTAATTGTTGACCTTTACTACATAATTTGAGATTTGATGTGTTGAACCTTAATGTTAGTGTGCCCAAAGTATAAGAAGCCTCGAAAAATAAAAAAAAATTCACTGAAAGCTACAAAACGGGCCCTAAAGTGTGCCTGAGAAGGGGCGACACCGAAAAGCCAATTTTTTTTTGAATTTCTACTGAAATTCACAGAAAATGGCTAATTAGTGTGCCCAAAGTATAAGAAGCCCGAAAAAAAAATTCACCGAAAGCTACAAAACCGGCGATAAAGTGTGCCCAAGAAGGGTGACACTGAAAAACAAACTTCTTCTTTTTTTTTTCAATTTCTACTAAAATCCACAGAATAGGGCTAATTAGTGTGCCAAAAGTATAAGAAGCTCGAAAAGTTTTTTTACCGAAAGCTACAAAACCGGCCATAAAGTGTGCCCGAAAAGGGGCGACACTGAAAAATAAAAAAAAATCAATTTCCTCTGAAATCCCCATAAAAAGGGGTTACTTAGTGTGCCCAAAGTATAAGAAGTTTGAAAAAACAAAAAAAAAAAAAACATTTCACCGAAAGCTATAAAACGGGTCCTAAAGTGTGCCCGAGAAGGGGTGACACTGAAAACAATTTCTTTTTAATTTTCACTAAAATTCATAGAAAATGGCTAATTAGTGTGTGCAAAGTATAAGAAGCCCAAAAAAAAATTCACTGAAAGCTACGAAATCGGCCCTACAACGTGCCTGAGAAGGGGCGACACTGAAAAACCAATTTTTTTTTCAATTTCGACTGAAATCCACATAAAAGGACCAATTAGTGTGCCCAAAGTATAAGAAGCCCAAAAAAAAAAAAAAAATTGTGACTAATCGCTTATGTGACTAGCGGTTAGAGATGCTGAAAAGCTTCCCTAACCGCTACAAAGAGTGGCGGTTAGAGAGGCCTCTCAGCATCTCTAACCACTAGTCACAGAAGTGGGTAGAGATGCTGAGAAGCTTCCCTAACCGCTACAATGACTGACAGTTAGGAAGCCAATCACACTCCCTAACTCTCTCACTTTATGCCAAAACAAATCTGCACAATCTCAACATCCAACAATCCAATATAAATTTCAACATTCAACAATCCAATACAAATCTCAACATCCAATACAAATTTCAACATCCAAAATTCATCAATAATAATAAGGCAAACGTCTAGCTACACCCTTTTGAACTCCCAAGCAATACTATATTTAAATGTCAGGACATCCCTCTGAGTCCAAGTCGTAGATTCGAGATCCTCTGCACGAGCTAAGTAGTCCATGTACTTGAGCACATAAACACCGCAATCATGACTGTTGTACTGCTTTGGCTAGTCTTGTATCATCTCGACCATCCAAGGATCCATTGTAGGATTGCTTATGATGGCCTCTCCCAAATGGTGGCATATAGCTAGTGGAATGATAATAGTCTACAAAAAGCATAAAAAACATCAACAATGATTCAAATATGAAATTAATTCCGAATTCTAGACTAACCAATGCATTGAAATGCAAAATTAATTCCAAATTCTAGACTAACCACTGCATTGATGTACTTTTGTACATCTCTTTCAGCTGCTGACTAGGTCCGTCCTCCATCAGGCTATCATATATGTGGACCATCTTCGTCATAGAATACAGAACTAATAAAAAGAAGTGGCTTGCATGTATACGAGGTATCATGATCATATTCGCCTCAGACACATGATATTGATTGTCCAACCTTAACATGCCCTGCAAGTTTGGTGAGGGTATCCATGCACCCTTGTTTTTCCCTTGCTTCTTCCTCCATTCTGCCAAACTATTCATGTTGTACAACATGAGAAACATGAAATAAGAGGGATACATGTTGATCTTTATAGCTCTGCAGGGGTTATACTACCACTCTCTAATCCGAAGTAGATCCGTGTAGGCATCCATGACAAAATTTGTAAAATCTGTATCTGACGCCAACGTTCTGATATCCTCGTGACCTATGTAATACAAATCGGCCACGTCTAAAATAAGAAAGTCTGTTGTAGCCCTAGGTTCAGGCCCGAAGTAATGCTCGTCGATCCAATCTCGTTTGGCCAGCCTTAATGCCTTCGTCGGTTTTCCTTTCTCAGACTGGATGATTGGGCACTCCTGATGAGTTGCTTGGGTCACCTGACTATGGGGCTGAGAATCGTATACGTCCACTGGCAAGCCAACAGATGGCTCCCCATGGTAACCCCAGTACACATTGCTGAAGTTGCGACCTTCAGTGTTGTACCTCTCAATGGACTTCTTGATACTGTCAGGGGCATGCGCGATAAACCAATCAAACTCATCCAGCTGCTTGAACACCTCACTGCCCATGTCAACCTAAAAAACATGAATGGAAAATATGGATAATCAGACACATTGCAAGTGTGGTCAACAACAATACAAATAAAAATTGAACCAGAAGAAAATGACTTACAATGTTCAACGCCCATAATTGGCCGATAATCGCACATGGCTTGTTCCTAAAAACCATTCTAGGTATTCCTCGATACTGGTGCCAGGATTCTTTATCAATACAAGGCTACCATACATTTCTTGCCATGTATTCCACTGTTACACCTCGTCGCACAAAGTATCTAAGGCATCAGGTTGGTCGAAGTTCAGCCCTTGGCCCTTCCTATATGGCCGCATGTCTACAGCAGGTTTTGGTATCCCTTGTAGACATCCAGCTTGCCTCATTGCGCGATTGGACATTTGGAACTCACATGTGTCAACATGAATGAGGGGCACCCGAATCAAACCTGCCAGCACGTACGACACATGAAGTTACCAACTCCACTGATCCAGCTATTGCATCACCTTGGAGTAGGGCTGCCACTTCACCTGTGATGCCTCTAATATCTCTAGCTCCCTCGATAGAACTTTAGATGGTGATGGGCATCTACCCTTCTCTTTTGAGTGGGCGTGTATGGGAAGCTGTGCTCCCAAGACAATATTCTAGGCCACGTCTCTTCAGAATCATCTCGCAGCCGTAGATGACCCGCGGGTAACCTTTCATAAGAGCAAATCTGTGAAGTCAAACATTGTATAAAGTTAGTAAGTAATCAAGAATATACTATCACATCAACCAAGAATATAAATACTCATACTTGTAATAGACTTAGGCAGGCGACAATTGACTTGGCACCCTTTTTCGTAGCTTTATGTAGTACTCGATATAGGTGCGCAAGTACACCTGAACCCCACAAATATGACTGAACCTCCTCGAGGTCATACAAGAACACCATATACTTCGGATGCACTGTGTTTTTTGGAATGCGTCGGAAGTAATACAGCTCCAATGATGTATAGTAAGAATGTCTTCTTATACGTCTCCAAATCATGATGAGTGTATTCATTAGGTAGCACGCGATACTGCCCTCTCAGCCACGTAAGTTTGATGTCGTTTGATGTAATGGTTTCTTTCAAAATTCCAGGAAAATATTGCCTAGCAAGTTGAGACACCATTGCAGACGCCCTACTCGAAGTAATAGATCTGCCATAACATGGGAGTCCAAGTATAAAGTCGATGTACTCTAATATAACAGTCATTTCACCAAACCAAAAGTGAAATATGTTCGTCTCGCTCCTCCATCGCTCAACTAGAGCGGATATAAGGCACTGGTCGTGCCGAGACCAATGAGGGAGGACAATGAATAAAAAGAAACCCTGACAATTTAATATATGCGGTTGTCCTTCATTTAGTACCCACTCTTTGAGGTGACTTGTGTTTTAAATTGTTTCCAAAATACCCCTTTCCACGCCTTCAAATACTTCCCTCGCGACGTGGTCATCATCATCGTATAGGATTGATGGATCATAAGGTCCAGGGTTAAACTCTATATCTCTAAGAAAAAAATATAATCGTAAACCAACTTAGCATGCATACTATATACATCCCAAATCTAAAAAAGAACACATAATCTAAAATCAACACCCAATATTATATTCCAAATCTAAAACAAGAACACATAATTTAAAATCAACACCGAAAATTACATCCCAATTTTTAAAGCACAAAAACACCCACATTTGAATACCTAAAAACATATTATTCCTTGGAATAATCTCAAATTCCAAATTTCAAACCCTAATTTTGAAGCCCTAAAAATGCCCTAATTTGGAGCCCTAAAAACTCTCCAATTTTGAAGCTCTAAAAAAAGCCTGAAGTTTGAAGCCCTAAAAAAATCCTTAAAGAATCCTCAATTTTGAAACCCTAAAAAAACCCTTATTTCGAATCTCAAGCAAAACCCTAATTTCAAAACCTAAAGCCACTAATTCAATCCATAATTTAATTCGTACATAGAGTAAGCCACTAATTCAATAATTTCAATCTCTACAAAAACCCTAATTTTAGTTTATGGTAGAACACAATTCAAAACCTAATATAAACATAAATTGAAAGATAAAGAAGTTATAATTCACGAAATCAACATGGATTTATAGAAGTTACAATTTATGAAATCAAAATTCAAAATACTTGCTTCAAAGTTGATCTATTCAAAAAATTTCTCCACCAATCTTCTAGTGTAGAAATTGAGTTTGTGTTATGGTAAAAATGGTGGAGATTATGGAGAAATGAATTAGGAGTCTGAAGATGATGTAGAGAGAAAGTGGGCTTACGGTTTGAGAGAGAGAGAGAGAGAGAAATTGAGTGACTTAGAAATGAGAGAATTGGTATTTTACTCCCCGTCTAACTGGTACAAAGAGTAGCGGTTAGGGCCCACACTGACCGCTACTCTTTGTGGCTGTTAACCGCTACAAAGTGGCGCGGTCAGGGATTTTTACACTGTCTTGGGGCTCGCAAGGGACATTTCGGGCCATAATGCTAACCGCTGGTCTTAGTGGCGGTTAGCACTTTTTTAGCAAAAAAAAAGAGAAATCTGGCCGTGTATATATATATATATATATATATAAGACTAGCTATTGAAAGCCTTTTTTTTGTGTGGGGGGGGTGGGGGTTAAGTAAATATTACCATTAGTCTAATCACAAAATCATGGTATATAGCCTAAATGCAATCACCTACAACTTGTACTGAAAAGGTCTTGGCCAACTTTAACAAGCTTCACAAAAGTGACTATGAAATACACCATTGTCTACAAAGTTTATCATGTTCAAGGTTTGAGGTTATAGGTAACCAATTCGTCACCTTTTTCTGAACTATCCAACAAATATCCTTAATAAGCACCTCTAGAGGCCTCCTTTGCTGCCTAAAGCACCTAGCATTTTTCAATCCATATACACCAGAGGGTGGTAGAGAAAACCAACCTTCAAAGTTGTGCCTTTAGAGCGTTAATCTTGTAATGCACCACAGCGAAATTCAACTTATTATACCAGCCCATAAGAGGTCGTTGCTCCAGTGTTTGACGTCTAACCATTGACCAAATTTATTGAGCGAATCAACATTGAAAGAATAAATGGTCACGAGAGTCCACATGGAGACCATACACCGTCACGCCACCCTAGATCTATCCCACTGCCACCACCCTGTCGCTCTAGCGACCAACAGATCTGCCCCACTGCCGCCACACTCCTGTCGTTGCCACCATAGATTTGCCCCGCCATCGCCACCCAAGGATTTGTTCCACTATCGCCACCCCACCGCCTTCGATAACCAATTAGACCTCAACCCATCGTCACCACCCCACCGCCATAAAAAAACCCACTCGCTGCCACCACCTCAGAGCCATCGACACCCATATATTTGCCCCATTGTCGCCACCCCTACTCCATCGCCACCCAGGTATATGCCCATTGTGGCCATCCCATTGCCATCTCTCTGATTATTGCTATTGGCAAAAGCTTATATCCTAAAACATTTCATTTGTTAAGCAAAAAGATTTCTTTGTAGAGAAAAAATTGCAATTAATGGTGATGGTGTTGTGAATACAATTATTGGCCGGGGGTGGTTGTGGTTGGGCGAGTTTGATGGAGGTGGTGGTGGTGCTTCTTCGGAGGTGGCTGGGATAGATTTTGGTGGAGAAGAAAATGCAATCATAAGGTTGATGAAGAAAATTAAGAAAAAGAAATAGCAAAGAAGAAACTACAAATACAAGTTAACTAACCAAATATTCATCTATTTTATAAAGAATAGAAGTCAAAGAATTTAGTTGTCATTTTTCTAACACATAAAAAGGAAAAGCCATAGATATTAACCAAACCCTTTAAGTGTTTCTAATGGGTGAATCGTTTGACAATTTGTATATATGGGTTGATTAAATGATTCATAAATTACCTGATGGCTGTGGTGGTATCTTTGCTCTAAAGACATGTCAAGACAGGACAGGAAGCAAAACTACTAAAGCTGCTATATATAAATATAAACCAATTAACCGCCAAACCAAATTATAATTTACTACTTAGGCAAAACTTTGGATATGCCTTTTACGTACTGTCTTTTGTGGAGGTTGAATGTCCAATCCCATAAAGTTGACTAGGTGGATATGATTCTTTTCTGAATAACTTCTCAGCTTTAAACTGACAGAAGAACAACTGAAGTACGTAGACTGAAGGAATAATAATCAGTATACTTAACTAATAAAACTTTACAGAAATTAATGCCCCTTTAAGGTTATTAATTACATAAAAAAAAATAATCTCAGTTCAAAACTGGATCAATCAACCCCATCTTATTTTCGGCCAATAGCAAACATCTCAATAGATGTATTGAAATGATTTAATTTATTTCTTCGTCTGCAAGGTCTCATTATCAAGAAGTCCCGAGATGAACTTTTTAGCGAGGGCATTCGCAGTTTCCACCATTTCACCAAAGTCCTCGCTCCGCAATTTATGGTTTACATTTTGCTTTTTATAAGATTTATGTAGAGTTGTCAAAAGGGCCCGGCGGCCAGCGAGCTGGCTCGACCCGGCCCATTTCTGGCCAGGGCTGGTCTGTCCTTCTCGGTGAACAGTGACGCCCCTAAAATATTGGGCTTTGGGCCTAGGCTTGGACCAGGCCAATAAATTCCAGAAAAAAGCCCGGGTTTGGCCCGGAATTCAGGCCCGTGTTTGGCCCGGTTCTGGCAGGCCCCACCATTTTCAAATTCTAATTTTCCCCCTTTTCCCCCCAACAGTTATATTCCCCATTATTTTTCTAAATTTCACTTTTACCCCCCCCCCCAACAACAATATAACGGCTAGTTTGGGGGGTATTTTGGTCTAACTTAATTTTTTCAACTCTTTTAAGGGTTTTTACACTCTTACCCTCCCCAACAACTATAAACGGATAGTTTTTAGGGGTATTTTGGTCTTTTGTGAAGTTTCAAAAATCTATAAATTCACACCATTTCTCTCTAATTTTTCACACCAATCTTCTTACTCTCTCTTATCTAAACATTCTACATTTCTACAAGCTTTGCTACTATTTCCCTCTCCAATTACTACTCTTGCTAATTACTTTTCTTATTTACTAATTAGTACTCTTACTAATTATTACTCTTGTTTACTAATTACTACTCTTGCTAAATTCTAATTACTAACTACTCCTCTTATTAATTTGTTACTCTCTAATTCTTTTGTCTAGTAATTAGTAATTAGTGAATTTTTATTTATTAATTACTATTACTAAATTCTTTTTAATTACTAACTCTCTCCAATTTTGAATTTTGAATTACCCTCAGTGATTCATTTGTTACTCTTTAATTCTTTTAATTGTTATTTCTAATTACTAATTACTGCTCTTATACTTGTGTATTTAGTTACTCTTACTAATTTTATTTTTCAATCTAGTAAAAAAGTTTAGCGTCAAATATGGCTGGATTACTGAAGAAACTGAAGCGTGGATCATCATCACGAAAAACATCATCATCATCACAAGCACCACCACCAGCACAAGCGCCAGCACCACGGCCATCACAAACACCAATCCAAGCACCACCACAACCATTCGTTCCTGGACGAATGAGTACAGGCTGTATGATAGATACCCAAGCCAATTGGGAGTTCAATCAAAACATTCCAGATCTTGAATACACGCCTGATCAAGACCCCCCGCATTATAGTCAAGGACGCAGCTCGGTTGGCGAAGCTACTACTCCGTGGCATAATCTTAACCCTATGCCTGGTCATGATGAAGAAGGGCCGAGCAATGCCTCCGGTAATGAGCCAGAAGTCCAAAAGGGAAAAAAAAAAAGCCGAGTGTTGGAATCATTTTGATGAAGTTATGGTGGACGGCATCCGAAAAGCTCGATGTAAGTACTGTGCTAAATTATTTTCGTCTGGTAGTGGTAATGGACATCTTAACAGGCATTACCCTCAGTGTGCACCTCGACAAGGCCACGTCGAACCTACCCAAACGCAGTTATCTTTTGACGGTAAGTTATTTGTTTATAATCAGCGAGAGCAAAGAGACGGTCTCGCTGAATTTGTTATTCACGATGAACAAGCCTTTTCTTTTGCCGATAATGCTAAGCACTCTAGATATATGAACACATACGTTCAACCTTTGTACAAAAAGGTTCATAGAAACACAACTAGATCCGATGCACTCCGACAGTATAATGCTGCTAAAGCACGCCTGATCGATTATTTCGATAAATTTGACGGTAAAGTTAGTCTTACTTCTGATATTTGGCAATCTCCGTTTACTTTTGTTAGTTATACTTGTGTGACGGCCCATTGGATTGATGCAGATTGGATTATGCACAAGAGAATCATCGCTTTCGAGCTCTTTCCTTTTCCGCATGATGGAATGAACATTGCTACTATTATATTAAAAGCATGTACCACATTTAAATTAAAGGATAAGATTATGAGTATTAGTTTTGATAATGCTTCTAACAATACAGCTGCTGTTGATGCTTTAGAGGAGAGCCTCAAACCTGTACTTTCTGGTAAATTATTTCATGTTCGTTGTGTTTGTCATATAATTAATTTAATTGTTCAAGATGGTTTAGCTGCTGCAGGAGATATTCTTGTCAAAATGAGGGGTATGACAGCGTATGTAAATAGTTCGAGAACACAACAATTTAAAACGTTGTGTGTTGAATATAATATGCCTCGCAGGAGAGCAGTTACAGATGTGGTCCACAGGTGGAACTCTACATACCATATGCTTTTACACATTCTGGCATACAGAGAAGTCTATACGCATTTTCTACTAACCTTGTTCCCAGCCGGCTTGCCAACTCAAGAGGAATGGCAGATGGCCACATACCTAGCTGAATTTTTGGAGGTATTTTACACGTCTACCAATTTATTGTCTGGTACGTACTATCCCACCTCTCCTCTCGCTGTAATAGAAATTCTCAAGATGGCTACAATGTTAACAAAATGGAGATATATAGGACCCTTTAAGGAAATAGTAAAAGTGATGGATAAAAAGTTTAATAAATATTGGAGTGAACTGCCTGTTATTTTTGCTGTGGCTACTTGTTTAGATCCTAGGTTAAAGTTGCATGGCGTGAACGTCTCGATACAAGAGATATCGAAATTAATGTGCTACCCAGTAGAGGACACAACCGCACTCACAGCGAAAGTGAGCAAGACATTTGAGGAACTGTTCAACCTCTATCGTAATTCTGCTGACGTGCGCGGGCGAGCTTCATCATCGACTGCTGAGAGGTATTATGCGCCATACCTTAAGGGCTTTGAACATCTAGTAGCAAGACAACTACCAGGTGAAGGTACTTCTAATTCGGCAGGTTCGTCTACTTTTTTCTCTTTTAATGAGATTGGTGTATATTCAAATACTGATCATTATTCTGATTTATCAATGCAAGAACAGGTTAATTTTAATTTGTTAAATTTTTGGAAACAAAATCAAAACATGTATAAAACTTTATCCCAAATTGCACGGGATGTACTGCCAGTGCAAGCCTCCACGGTTGCTTCAGAGTCGGCATTTTCAGCGAGCGGGAGGGTTTTGGATGACAGGAGGAGTCGTCTTAACCCCGAGTCGCTCGAGCTATGTGTATGTTGGAAGGATTATCTTGATGCGAAATACCGCGAGCAAGATAAACCGATGATAGGAAGAGCAGTGACTCGGATATTGAAGTACTTCAGGATGATTAGGTAATTTCTTTTTATTTTCCTTCTCTTAAGTTTTAAGAATAAAATTTTTCACAAAATATAAAATTTTCATATATATATATATAGGGAGCTGATCCGTTGATAGCGCTAGCAAAATGGGGTATTTTGCTAGCGCGATCTGACCGTCCATCCTGAAAGATGGACGGTCCAGATCGCGCCTTTTTCCAAAACTGATCCCCGTCCGCCATACTGTCTCGCGGACGGGATTTTTACCTTTTTGCCCTCCTCCCATGTCCGCGAGACTGTCTCGCGGACGCCTTTCTGTTCCTGACATGTGTCAGGAAAAAGGCGTCCGCGAGACAGTATGGCGGACGATCTCTAGGCTGACACATGTCAGGACCTGTCCTCTCGGTCGCCTATAAAGTCTCGGGCGTGAGCCCCGAGAATTGTCTCCTTGGTATCTGTATGGCGTCAACAGTGTCCGCTTTGTGGGAAATCTCCAATGTAGCGGACGGCGTCCCTTCGTCAACTCTCTCCTGCTATAAATATTTAATCAGATCGGGGTATATATATTATTGTAGCGGACGGCGCTCTCTCTCTCTCTCTCGAACATCTAACCCAAGCCGCTACCCCATCTACGGCGACCCACATCTCCGGTCACCCACATCTCCGCCGACACCACCGTCCTCCCCTCAACGCCGATCTCGATGGCTTCTGGATCGGAGACCACCTACGCCTACGATTATATTGGCAACTTGCACCTGGTAGGCAAACACTTTTTCAAAGTCATGATGCCGGGATTTGAGCATGAACTTGTAGGCTATCCCTCTTTCTCTTTCTCTGTATTTTCGTGTGTTAAAAGTTTGATCTTTTGTTTTTCTTAACCAAAACTAACCTATTTTTTGTATTTTGTGTTTGGTAGGACATACCGGAAGCATTTACCAATCAATTTACAACAATTCATGATAGTGCAAGATTATATAGCCGCAAGGGGGCATGGCAGGTTGAAATCAAGCTGAAGCCCGGCCGATCCCAAAAAAAGGAATTCGCAGAGGGTTGGAACGTCTTCGTGCGCCAGCATGGCCTCGAACTCGGGGACTTTGTAGTGTTCGAACACCTTGGGTGGTGGGATTTTCAAGTTGTAATCTTTGATCGGAGCGCTTGTGAAAAGCTTTCGTACCCCATTTGTGAACCATAGTTTATTATAATAAAAAAATTTATGTTCTTGTTTATTATGTTTCCAAATTTTTTCTTGCTTAATTGTGCCTTTTTTTGTTGCCTTGATATATTGAGATCGTTGATTATGAATCGTACATTATTTTTTGGAAAAATTGAGATTGTTGATTCCGTCGCTAAAACAAGTCTTCGGGCGTCAGTTTATTAAAATAGCATTAACCTACTATGTCGCTAAAACAAGTCTTCGGGCCAATTTATTTCAATTTATTAAAACTGCATTACGGGCGCCAATTTATTCCAATTTATTACATTACGCTACATTGTATAGCTCTATATATATAGCGGATATAAGGCCCTCCGCTTAGGCCGAGGTTCGGGAAGGTCGGAACTAAATGTCTGGTCCGTGCCAAACTAAATGTCTGGTCCGTGCCAACCATTTTCTGCGGTATGTATATCCGCGATACTATATAGCGGACAGTCTATCAGCGTCTGCGGGGCCATCCGCTACATAGTATAGCGGACGTAGAGAAGACAACCAAAAGAAAAAACTAAGTGTTGGAGAGGTGGAACTAAGTGTAGAAAAAACTAAGTGTTGGAGAGGTGGACCTAAGTGTTGGAGAGGTGGGTCTGCGGGGCCGTCCGCTACATAGTATAGCAGACGTAGAGAAGACAACCAAAAAAATTCTGCGGGGCCGTCCGCTACATAGTATAGCGGACGTAGAGAAAACAACCAAAAGTACCAAAAGTCTATCGTCCGCGATACTATATAGCGGACAAGGAACAGACTAATGTCATCCGCGATACTATATAGCGGACGGCAAATATATATTGTCCAACGGACAGCAAATATATATATTCAAACCCAAAAGAAAGTCCTATAACTTCTACACTCTTCTCGTTCTTCCTACTCACAAATATTCCCAGCGGCGTTGGCAAGCAGATCTGCGCAATTTCTTCATAAGAGCAGCTTTAATACCCTAATAGATCACGTAAGTTCACAAAATCAATCCTTTACATGTTTCTAATCTATAGTTGTGATCAATATTGCGTTTTATGCGTGGTTTTGATTATGCATTGAGCATGTGCTAGCGATGATGAGGATTTATATATGTATGTATTTGTTCATGTGCTAGTGTTTGTAAAATCCCAAAAGAAAGTCCTATAACTTCGACACTCTTCTCCGTTCTTCCTACTCACAAATATTCCCAGCGGCGTTGGCAAGCAGATCTGCGCAATTTCTTCATAAGAGCAGCTTTAATACCCTAATAGATCACGTAAGTTCACAAAATCAATCCTTTACATGTTTCTAATCTATAGTTGTGATCAATATTGCGTTTTATGCGTGGTTTTGATTATGCATTGAGCATGTGCTAGCGATGATGAGGATTTATATATGTATGTATTTGTTCATGTGCTAGCGTTTGTAAAATCCGATTCCATAGTTTCAGTTGCAAAAAATGGAATTTATCCCTGGACCAGAAGATCCATCCGTGTTATACGACCAAGCCAACCATATCAGTACGCTCATATGGGATGGTGGAGTAAGATACATTATTTATCAACTTTCTTATTATTACGAACGTTGTTTTACCGTTCATTTTGCTTAAATTGTATTTATTAATAATTCGTAGGAAAGAGAACTTCTCACCACCGTAGAAGTATCTCGCGAGTTCACGAGATGGAAATTGAACAAGTCCCAGAAAAGAATACTGCGTGGAATTGGGTTTGGGATTTTCACGCATGGGCAGATCTTTCAACAGCTTGACCGGGCCTTGATAGGTGCCCTTGTTGAGAGGTGGAGAAGTGAAACGAATACGTTTCACTTCCCGCTCGGAGAGATGACGATTACCCTAGAAGATGTAGGGTTCATCTTGGGGTTGCCGGTGACGGGGCGGCCGGTAATTGCTCCTCCGTCAGACGCAACGAATAAGAGAACAGCGCGAGACTTCTTCACTTCGATACCCCAGGATCAATTTAGCACTGGTGGTATAAAGTTGAAGTGGTTGGTAGATACCTACGGGGTTTTGCCGGAAAACTATACGGGCCGTGAGCTTGTGGTGTACACAAAGGCCTTCCTCTTGTGGGTGATGGGAGCAATTTTATTCCCAACGACGTCGAAGAACACGGTCAGCGTGAAATATTTACCGTTGTTGGGTAACCTGTCGGAGGTTGGGGATTATGCCTGGGGTGCAGCGGTTCTTTCGTATCTGTACCGAGCATTGCACAAGGCAACGAGGCCCAACTCCAAAGCCATATGTGCATGTCTCTCGCTATTGCAGGTATATCATATAAATCATGTCTTCGTTATTGTGTTTTATTTTTGTTGAATCGACGATATAAATATAATTTTTTGATGTTCTCAGGTGTGGTCTTACGAACACCTTGCTCCCGGTGCACCAACGCGTAGGGATGGAACCGATAAAGTCTGGCCTCGGTTGTGTGCTTGGGAGTACAGCCGGAGGGCTAGCCACTACAAGAGGAGAGTCGATCCCCATCACAACATTACGTACTATCGAGGGGAGTTCGACCGTCTATCTCCGGGCCAAATGCGTTGGGCACCGTACATACGTTTGGCGCGACGGGTGGGAGAGTCGTTCGTCTTCACGCTCTCCGGGTTGCAGCGCACACCCCTGATCCATTTCGAGGTCGCAGAGTGGCAGCTGCCCGACCGAGCAATGCGCCATTTTGAGTTGGAGCAGGGTTTGCCAGTCGATGCCCCGGATATGAGGGTTAACAGGAACCCACCGGATGTCGGAGTGTTTGGCACCGCCAATGCGTACGAATTGTGCGCGGCCGAAATAGAGCTTTGGACTTCTTGGCAGGACACACTGGCGGCCATCGTCTCGGAGCCAGACCCCGTTATCAGCATCGATCAGTACGATGAGTGGTACTACCGCATCACGCGGAGGAGAGTAGCCCCTGTAAACTTTGAACGTGGGGAGAGGTATGCGCCTAGGGGTCAGATCGATGAGCGTATGGCATACAATCTCGTAAGTTGCCCAACAAGTCTGACTTGAACCAAATTAGTTGAATATAAATGTCTGATTGAAGTTACTTAATTTTTTATCTCTTTGGATGTAGGTTAATGCCTCGCTTGCATTCTTCCAGAAGTTGAGTGAGCGGAGGGATCTGGTGAGCGCAATGGGCGAGGATCTTTGCCAACAGGCTGCGACATTGGCTTTAGGCTGCGGGAATTTTTTGCGCCAAGCATCGGGCCAGTCTTCGGGAGTCAGCCCGGGAATGGGTTATACGGGCGTCAGCCAGGGATACGGTGATCCCTCTGGACAGGCTTCAGGGGTGAGTCAGGGAGTTGGTGGTACCTCTGAAGCGGGGATGGGACAGGCTCAAGCGTCGTGGGGCGATTACAGCGGCCCCTCCTTCAATTTGTTCCCGGAACCCCTCTCTCAAGTCACGCAAGACTGTCCTTTCGGAAACTACGGTTTCTCCGAGGCACTGCCCATTGTCCCGTGGGCGGGACCAGTTGGCGGCCCCGGAGGGGAATATCAGCCGGCCGAAGAAGGAATTGGAGGCCAATATCCCCCGATCGACCCCCGAGGGCAATATCCGAAAGGGCATCCAGCCAGGCCCCTAAAGCCGCATAAATGCGATCTAATCCGAGCCCGTTATTTTAGCGGGGCCCCCCAAGACGGAGCGTCGTATGACATGGATCACCCCGAGGGCTTGGATTACAATGCCTCGTGGACAGAGATCGCCTCGCTGGCGCCGGGAGCTTGGTTAGACAGCGGTGTCATCTCGCACTACGTGCAAATTCTGAGGCGAAGGTGTCGGGAGCATCCAAACATCGGTCCGCGCGTGTTTATCTTGGATGCTTTTTTTCATCAGCTCCTAGTACAAGAGTGGCACGACTGGGGCAATGCAAGGAAGGGGAGAACCATGGCCCAGTGGAAACCGTCCCCTAACCTACAAGCATATCTTGCTAGGGATAGTCCAGTGAGCGCAAGTGTTGCCGACGTGTTTCTAATCCCCTTTTTAGGGAATGCCCACTGGTACTTGGTTTGCTACGAACCATTACAGAGCACGGTTTCAGTCGTCGACAGTCTCTACGATGATACCGACGTGATGCCTGTGATTGATATGTACCGAGGCATAGGCCAGTTGGATGCCATGGTAAGATCCTGTTTCCTTCTTGTTGTAACTTGCATATTATAAAACTGATTAATCTTATTTTGCTAGCTATGTTTAATGCTTATTATGGTTCTCGCAGAATCTTTTTGCTGCCCTGGTCAATGGTAGGCGTCGGGAGAAGGTATCGCGCAGGCCGGTCCTCATTTTCCGATTGAAGAGGAGTAGGCCCAAGCAACATAATTCCTCGGACTGCGGCGTCTTCCTCTGCATGTACATGGATTACATTTGCCGGTCTGAGAGCCTCAAGAAGACTGTCTGGAGCGAAGAATGCATACAAGACTTTAGGTATAGGATTGCTTGGCAAATTATGAATGGCCGGCCTAGAGCTATTAGGTTTATTGTAAATCCGTGTAAGGAACATCATTCCTGCGAGAGATGATGTTCCCCAATTCACATTGTAACGTTACAACACTTTTTTTAAAAAAATTTATTGAATGCGATTGATTTTATTGACCGATATGATTTAACGGTGGGAAACCAAGTGTTGGATATCTGTCTATCTGCAGGGCAAGTGTTCAAAAAATAACCAAGTGTTCGATAATCAGTGTTTCTGCGGGGCCGTCCGCTACATAGTATAGCGGACGTAGAGAAGTGAACCAAAACAAAAAAAAAACTAAGTGTTGTAGGGGGGTATTCTGCGGGGCCGTCCGCTACATAGTATAGCGGACGCAGAGAAGTAAACCAAAACAAAAAAAAAACTAAGTGTTGGAAGGGGGGTATTCTGCGAGGCCGTCCGCTACATAGTATAGCGGACGTAGAGAAAACAACCAAAAAACCAAACTAAGTGTTGGAGAGGGTATTCTACGGGGCCGTCCGCTACATAGTATAGCGGACGTAGAGAAGTAAACCAAAACAAAAAAAAAACTAAGTGTTGTAGGGGGGTATTCTGCGGGGCCGTCCGCTACATAGTATAGCGGACGTAGAGAAGTAAACCAAAACAAAAAAAAAACTAAGTGTTGGAGGGGGTATTCTGCGGGGCCGTCCGCTACATAGTATAGCGGACGTAGAGAAAACAACCAAAAAACCAAACTAAGTGTTGGAGAGGGTATTCTGCGGGGCCGTCCGCTACATAGTATAGCGGACGTAGAGAAGAAAACCAAAACAAAAAAAAAACTAAGTGTTGGAGAGGTATTCTTTAATACCTTAGGTTTCTAATGTTGTGCTGCGCAGTGTAGCGGACAGTGTAAGAAATCACATATAAAAAAATGAGAGTAAAGGTTATTACAAACGAGTCATTACTAAAATATTATTACAAAATGTCCGACAGGTTTGATGGCTCATAAAAGATTATTACAAAATATTCAGTACACTAAAGTTCCACTGCAGCTTGTTCGTCCTCATCCTCGGCATCATCTTCTTCCCCGTCTTGCAAAGGCACTGGACTTATCCCCAGTGCCTTGTAATGGTTCCGCTTGTCGTGGTCTGTCATTTTGTTGCACAATGCACACCTTCTCAGCTTTTTTGGTTGAGTTGCCGTCTCAATAGAGCTTTTCATCCGCGTAGATCTCTTGCGGCCTTTCGTTTGCGATATAATTGGATCCGAAGGCCGGATATCATTGTCGTCTCCCTCCCCCGGCTCGTCATCTTCTGATCCCGTCGTAGGCTCGGTGTCAACCGCATTGCTGACTGAAGCTGCTTCCAATTGGTCGACGATGGGCTCTTGCTGCTGAGCTACCTCGAGGAGATGTTTATATCCGACCATTGTAGCAGCACCCTTTACGGACAAACGGGTGAACATCGTCACCAGATGATTATACCGCAACGTCTCTGATTCTTCAAAGTCAGTATACGGGTGCTCCGGAAAGGAAATGGTACCGTGCAACCTGTTTGCACCTTTCGTCCAACGTGGCAGGACGTATTTATCGGGGATTGTCCTGATATTCTTCTGTGTGAAAAACCGCAGAATGTGTCTACACAGGATGCCATGGAACTCAAACTTCTTACAAACACATGTCACCGAGTCCGTCAATGTGTCGTGGGTCACCGTATAAATTCTGCGCAGCTTCTCAGGGACGAGGTCATTCACGAGCGAATAAACCTTGTACTCACGCGACGACTTTTCTGCCACCTTATATATACTGTATCGGCCCGATTTTTGCAGCTCTACTTGGTATAGCAGGAAGATCTCCTTCGTATAGACTTTGGCACCGTTCAGCTCCAGCGGGGTCTCAAGCAACCTTCTCCTTTGCTTGTACGTGGTTGCAAAGTCTGCAGCCCTTTCTTTCACGAACAACGACGCAACCGCTTTTTGTGCTGATGTGACGAAACTCTTCAAATTGGTAGCTGTACCCACATAACTATCGAACGTGGCATTCATAGATTCACTCCTGCCCGTCGTTTTCATGCCCGCAGAAAAATGACTTCTCGTGTAAACGCCAATCCATTGCTCTTTGAGCCCGTACAAGTGCTGGAGCCACTCGTTGTCTTGCAATGAGTAATCCCGAACAAGCTTTTCCCACCTCTCCTCGAATTCCTCAATCGTTAATGACTTGAGGACGCATTTGTCAAAATCCTGTTTAAAGTCTGGATACTTTGCGTACATGTGATGCAGACGTTCCGGGTATTTGTTGCTTATGTGCCAAGTGCACAAGTTGTGTCGAGTATCTGGGAAGACGGTAGCAATAGCCTTCTTCATTGCCAAATCTTGATCGGTGATGATAACAGTCGGTGCTTTGAAGTTCATTGCTTCCAGCCACACCCTAAACAACCATTCAAAAGAACTCTCGCTCTCGTCCCTTAACAAGGCGAACCCGAACAGGATGGAGTGATAATGATGATTGACGCCCGTGAAAGGAGCGAACGGCATCGAGTACTTGTTGGTACGGTATGTGGTGTCGAAAGTCACGACATCCCCAAAATGCTTATAAGCTAGCCTCGAACGACCGTCGACCCAAAAAATTGTGCTAACTCGATGCTCGTCGTCAAGTTTATAGTCGAAGGTAAACTGCGGGTCCTCCATCTGCATCCGTTTCAATAGGCTCATTGTCGCTTGCGCATCATTGAGGTCATACGCGGCTCGTCTATGGGTTCGGACCGCGTTACGAACGTCTGTCGTGTTAAAGTTTAAATTTTGAATTCCCCCAGCCTGTTCAGCAAGAACATTAATCATGTCGGTAGGTCCTAGCCGCGCATCGCTCATTGTGTGAATTAGGCTCCTCGCGACCTTACCCATCTTCTTGTGTTGATGCATCTGACTCACCTTAGAAGGGGTTACTAACGGGTGATTGTGTGCCAGTTCCAGGCTGGTAATAAGCCAATGATCTTGTTTGGCTTTATAGCTTACGAACATCTTGACCTGGCAATTCGTGCGCGCAAAGCAATCCCGTCTTCTCCGCGCATACCCTATTTCGTCATCATCACTGTCATCGTTGCCTACGCGTGTCTCATTTTGCACTGGGTTTCTGCCCCTATGACACTCGTATAAGCGAGAGCATATCCTTTTCGATACGCTGCTTGTTCTTGTAGTTTTTATTCTAATGCCAAAACCAACCCTCAATGAATAAGCTCGAAAACATTCTCCAGCTTCTTCCAACGTTTGAAAGGTTCGTCCTAGATACGGATCACTAGCATCTACGGGGGTGCTGGAGCTCGACACGAAATCAGACATTGTGAAAAAGACCTATGTAGAAATAGAATACGCTTATTATCTCAAAATTATCTTGACGATTAGACCGATTTAGGATACCATATACATAATCTCAAAAGTGTCTCCCATTTTGCTAATTATATATTTACTGAACATAACAAATTAAAATTACTAAGATAAACGGTAGCAAGATCACAAACTTACCTTGCTTGAGTGATGCTTGAACCAAGTGTGTTACTTGAAGAAGCTTGAAGGGGACTGAAAATGGAAGCAAGTGAATCTGAAAGCCCGCAAAAATTTTGCTGAAAGAGCCGAGAATTAGGGAGACTTTCTAGGCGACCGACGGGACAGTTCTCGGGGCTCTGACAGGAGACTCTATAGGCGACCGAGAGGACAGGTCCTGACATGTGTCAGCCTAGAGATCGTCCGCCATACTGTCTCGCGGACGCCTTTTTCCTGACACATGTCAGGAACAGAAAGGCGTCCGCGAGACAGTCTCGCGGACATGGGAGGAGGGCAAAAAGGTAAAAATCCCGTCCGCGAGACAGTATGGCGGACGGGGATCAGTTTTGGAAAAAGGCGCGATCTGGACCGTCCATCTTTCAGGATGGACGGTCAGATCGCGCTAGCAAAATACCCCATTTTGCTAGCGCTATCAACGGATCAGCTCCCATATATATATATATATATATATATATATATATATATATATATATATATATATATATATATATATATATATATATATATATATATATATATATATATATATATATATATATATAATAAGCTTTTACAAGCAAGATAGATATTTTTCTATATATATAAAAAAAATAGATAACTTCGCCTGTTTGTTTACAAGCAGCTAGTCCCAAGCCCAGATAAAAGGAGGAGGGCCTATGAACACATTTATCTTCAATTTACTCTATATGGACGTTAATAATTTATATACATTCATAAATTCTAGCCTCACTTACTTCTTATTTTCTAATAAACACAATAGATTAATATCATAGATTCTTTTATACTCACTCATAATCATCCTATATACATATGAGAGTTATATATAAAGAATAAAATTTTGTATATGAGACAAAGTAGAGAAAAAACTGTTAGTCAAAATCTATACTTATTACTTAAGATCATCTCGAAATTAACATGTACCAATCTCAACCAGCTAATTTAAAATAAAATATCAAATAGTAGAAATAGTTTATTTTAAATAGTAATAATTGTTATGTGTTAAGATTTTATTAATAAAGCTTACCAAAAAGAGTATAAAAAGGTTTAACATATAATAAAAAATAAAATGAGAGACAATTAAATATGTATATACATACATATATATGTATATGACTTATAATTATAAAATAAAAAGGATAAAGATTAGGTTCATTAAATTGTGAATATTGGACATACCTATAATATATGAAGAAGAAATTTAAATTTGAGATAGAGCAATTTGCTTTCATAATAATAATAATCTTAATCATAGTACTACATTATAATTTGCTTAAATAATAACAAAAAATTATCGTAATTCAAGTCTTTACTTTGAATAACAAAAAAATGCAAACAAAAAAAAAATTAGGGCCCGGGCCTGGCCCAAGCCCGACCCTAGATATTGGGCCTAAAACTAGGGCTTGGACTGGGCCCAAATTTCCCCTTCTTCTGGCCCGGCCCGGTTGGCAGCCTCACTGGCCCGGCGCAGCCCCGACCCGATTTCACGGGAGGCCCGATGGGCCTGGGCTGGGCCAGCCCAAGCCCGGCCCATTGACACCTCTAGATTTATGGCTAAATGGAGGGACAATCAAAAAAGGTCTCCGCAATTTGTGAGGAACGGAATAGAAACCGTAAAAAATTCTCTTACAAACAGTATCAGAAATGATCTCTCATCTCCTCTCAACTTTCGCATCTTGTAGCTAGAAATCAACAATGAGGTTCCTTATAGCAAAAAAAGGAACACTGAGATTTTGGATAATAGCCTACAAAATAAAAACAAAAAAAAAACATGTTAGCAAATATAGCCTACAAAAGACCACAATCCTGACCAATTAGATTCCTCTATGGCTTCACAATGCCTGCTGCTTCTCTTGTGGGTGACACTGAGATTTTCCTGCAGTTCTCTGAGAGCCACTTGGATCTCATATAACTGGCCTTTCTCCATGGAGCTATGAGAAGACCGCTCTCTCTTAGGGACTGTTTGGCAGCTGTGCAGAGCAGAGATATTATCTTGTTTAGCTTTCCTTCTGTACCCACAAATATCGAAGGAAGAGCATTTTTTAGCTCAGCGTACAATGGTGTAGCCCTTGCTATCTCAAACTGAGACCTAAAGTCCATATCTATGATCAGCCTTGTTGCTTCGTTAGTGCCATCACCTTCATCCTTCATCATCACATCTATGTATTCATAACCATCTTTGAATTCAAGGGCTTGAAAACAAGAAATATATGCATTAGATTGATATATAAAGGAAAAAAGAACCATGACATCATACAAAATTTTGGGAAATGGAAGTTGTGTTACCCTTCTTGCTCATTTATGTCATATCTAAAATTCAACTGCAACCATCTTATATTATGGTTACTTTGATGTTTGATGCTTTGAAATGTTGTAAACCGTGCATGACATTTTCTACTCTCATGAAAGGAGCTACAAGGGAGAAAAGAAACCTGCAGAGGGAGGACCAAAAATGGAGATCCAAGAAGTTGTACATAGACAGGCTTCATGACCATCCATTTTCAGTCTCGACACAATCCATCTCTTCATGACGTTGTTGGTTTCCCCCATCGCTTCCATGTCATTCAAGTAGAGCAGAATTTTTCCAAGAATCTCACTTTCAGCATCTGAGACCCTCTCAAGAATAGCCTGAGAAAACCAAAAATCACAACAGTAACTCCTCCAAGAAACAAAAAGGTCAACCTCAAGTCAAAATAAAAGTAAAGAAACACAGGGTATAATTAAGGACATTACCTTCAAAGAGACATGCATGGGATTGTGACAAAGTGGGATGGGGCTAAAAGCAGCATGGGAAATGGGTGTGGCTGTCTCTGATTCAATGAAGTCTTGGACCATCTGCATCAATTTTTCCTCGTCTGAGCTTCCCATTGTTTCTACTTTGGTTTTAAACTTGAGACTTCTCATGATGATATAGGAATAGGATTGGCTTGCTCAGAGAATCAAGAGAGAATGGGCGGTGATGTCACAAAAAGCTGGATGCCGCATCCTCGCCTCATTCAACTGCTGCCGCGAAAATACGGAGTATAATCTTCGTGCTAAGGCCTGAGGATTCGGTATACGTTGGGCTCTAGGTCATCATTCTCTCCTTTGACACTTCTCTTTATGGGACTCTGCATACGGAGGTGGCAAAGCTGGCGAAATTACTGCCTGACGTTACCCACACTTCATTTTTAGTGTCAAATATCTTTAAAAACTCTTTTTTTAATCTTTATTGGCATTAGTTGAAATTCTAGTGAAAGTGGAATTTTTAATCCGAAAGTGAGTCGCGGTTATCATTTCTCTGCTGTTGTTTATTTTCAACGGAGTATCATTTTAGTCTTCACTCAAATAACAATAATACTAGTCACAACCATCTTGTTAGAAAAATATATAATATATCAATACAACACATGAGATCCAATGCACACAAAACGTTCTTATAACCATGTTTAGCGATGAAATAGGAACCATGGCAACTACGTTCCTTTAGCATATCATTATTTTTAGCAACACTATACTTTGTGCATATTCACCGTGTAATGGTGCTCGCCAATTGAACTATACTTCATGTTTGCATAAGTATCGTTCATGCCTCAAATCCTCGTATTGTTAATACCCTAGGACAACGGCCAACAGATCAGAAGTGTATATCGCTGCCATTATACCACTCTTTTAGTGTCACAAAATTGAAGTGTTTTCAAAAATTTTTAATACAAGTTATTTGCTTCCCGTTTTCAGAAATTATAATACGCTACACTCAGAAGTCCTTTTCCCTTTAACTAAAAAACAAAACTAATGTTTTGTAGTGTATAATTTTCTGTATTTTGTACTTTGACATAAAAGTCTCATTTTGTTGAGAAGGGGTTTTACTCCCAATCTTTAGATAAAAAGAGTGTGGCTCTCAAAAGGCAATTTGGAATGATTCCCTGAAGTTTTTTTTTTGAAACAATTTGAATTTTCTAATTTGGAATGATTCCCTGAAGTTTTTTTTTTGTTGAAACAATTTGAATTTTCTCTAAAATTGTAAAAAATGCACTTGAAAAATCTTTGGAATACCAATGTGAGCTTTGTTTGAACAGAAGCCTTGCTAAGACAGGCGGCGCATGAAGAATTTTCTAATGATGGCATCTGCACAGACATGACCACATGACAGGAGTCCAGAAGAAATTCAGATTCAGTTACTGTTGTAGGTACTGAAGTTTGTCCAGTAACAACGCCACCAAACGACGAGCCCTTGAGTGGCAAACTTTTGGTTTACCATTTACACTTCCTTCTTACTTGGTTGTTTTTAGTTTATTTCTTTTCACTAACCATTCTTATAGATATTTAAAAGGGGTATATAGTTGCATAAAAGAGTAAGAAAGTTAACCGCAATATGCAGTTTGCTTATAAAATATTGAGAATCTTGGGTTATTTTTTCACATAAAAACTGTTTTAAAGAGTTTTTACCCAAAAACTTCTCACAGCTTCTAAGAATAATTTTCCTAACTTTTGCAATTCCAAATGGAATCTAAAGCTAGCATCATCAACCCCCCCCCCCCCCCCACCCACCAAAGCACTAGACCTGGTTAGGCACTAGACCTGGTTGGTGTTGTGCATTTGTTAAAAAGCATAGCAAGCCATTTAGAGCTTTTACACAAACTAATGGAGAAATTCTGCGGTTAATGCTCTGTAATTTCAAAGTCAAGGGTGGTGTGTGCCATCTGAAATAGTTAGGAGGCTGCCAAGTTGTTTTAACAAAGTTCAGGGGTCTTTTTCGATATCATAAGCACATGCTTGCATGAATTTTCTGCCACGGTTGATCCGATCAAGTGCTTAGCTTGAAGCAAGTCATTTTGATTTTGATCGGATTTAACGTAAAGTTTAGAACAAATATTAAGACCTTAAAACCTGGTTTGGAAAGGGGGATCGACAGTGGATATGTGTCGTCTTCCGCTCAAGATATTTGATGTCATTTTCTTCCGGTGAGGTACTTATGTTTATCAAATATCTGCGATTTGGCATTTAAGCTAACTTTGATTGTTCTACAAATGGTTTTCCATTTAAACAAGTAATAGCAGGGCGAAGGAATCTAAATTTTTAATAATCACTTTTAGGCCCTGTTTGTTTCAAGAAAAATGCTTCACTGAAAAGGTTTTTTGAAAAATATTATCGGGAAAATAAGAGGCTCCTGAAAACGTGTTCATAAATTTTGTTTTTCCATTGTTTGGAAGATGTAAGGAAAAAACAACCTATACCAAAAAACCTAAGGACCTCTCTGAGCACCACAAGATAGGGTAATTATGACCACCACCGGTGGTCAAACACCTAGAACCTCCAACTCTAACTACATCACCATAACCAACACCTACCACGCCACTAGTTAGGACCACCACCGGTCGCCTACACACCACCACCAGTCGCCCACGCACTACCACCATACCTTCCAAGATCGATACTCAAGCAACACCCAAAACCACTGGATCGAGATCACAAACCACCATATTTTCAATGCCAAACACCACACCACTCACTCATCGTCGCATCCAACACCAATGAATAGGCATCACCTCAAGCAGTAAATGTCAGCATCCACCTATCCATAACCGTCAATCACCCCCAAATCCACTTTCACAAACTGAAGCCTTCCAGTTAAATCAACAAGGAGCCTGAATTGAGGCAGAAGACCCAACTATGAGCACTAATCTATGCAATCGATGCTGATGCTTCCGTTGCATCTATGGTGACGACTGATTTTGTGAGGATATAGATGGGCCGTGGAAAAGGTTGCGCTAGCAACGATAGTGCAGTGGCAGCGCCGTCGGTCTGAATCACCTCTGATGGGTCCAATCGACAGAAAGAGAGAGAGGGGCGAGAAGGGGAGAGGGGATGAAGGGGACGAGAGAGAGAGAGAGAGAGAGAGAGAGAGAGAGAGAGAGACGAGCTTAATTTGGAAAATGATTTTCCATTCCTAATTCCGTAAATCATTTTCTATGATATTTGCCTTCTTTTGTATGAACTGTAAACATTTTTTGGAAATAATTTTCCGCTAAACACTACAAAATACAGAAAACCTTTTTCGAAAAATGTTTTCTTTGAAACAAACAGGGCCTTAGACATATTAGTCACAAAGCTGATCCTAAGGTGGCCAAAGCACATCTAAATGGAAAGGAAATATTAAGAAGATAAAGAAGCCTATGAACACGATAAATGGCTACCAAATAAGTATTCGGCTCATTAAGGAGAGCTTGAGTTCAAGCTCATGCTCGATAGTTTTGTTGATATTCAAGTTTGGCTTTTGTTTGTCACAAGCTTCAAATTCATGCTTGATCTTGTACAATAATTTCAGCTTGGTTGGTAAAAAGTGAATGCAAAAAACAAAATGAAGAAGTTAAATCCAATTCTCAAATCCAAGCCTTAAGTTCTTATTGCTGGGTAAAAACATGCACTAAAACTACAAAGATTAAATTTAAAGAATCTAAACTTTAGAATTTGACCAATCTTTGGGAAATTAATCAGAAGAAGGGCCATAGGGTATGGTATGAACCTCCGATTTGAAGGTCTTATCTATGGTATTGGTATCTTCAAATCTTCAACACAACATAACTGATCAAACACCACCACCATGTCATTAAAATCTTCCTTTAGTGTTGTATTTGTCGCACTGAACCTCCCATTTGATAGAGGAAGAAGAATTGCTTCCAGTGAAAAGTAGGCATATGTTTAGGTGCATTTGATTTTGGTTTGAGCTTCGAGGTTATTTTGGATTGCGCCTATGAAAAATAGTAACATTACTAATATATATTGCAAATAATCACGAACTCGTTCATGACCATTTGTGTTGTTCTCATATTCTAATTGCATATCAAACAAGGTCAATTTATTTGTTCAACTATTTCATAAAAGATCATGAACAAAAAATCCAGATACGGGTATGCTAAAACAAATTGTTTTTTCCCTTGAAGAACTAAGAAATATATACCAAGATGAAATGTTTTTACATCAGGAGCTTGATATCAAGAAGTTACATCAGAAAGGGAAAACACAAAGAAACATATAATGTATTAACAAAATGGGAAAATGACAAATGGCCCCCCCTAAAGTATTTCGGGTTTGCAGGTCGACCCCCTCAGGTATTAATTTTGACAACTAGCACTTTTATCTATTGATGGTGCAATTGAGTACAATTGATCAATTTTGCCCAATTAATTGTTGAATTGACATGAAAAAAGACACAACTGCCCTTTCATCCAATAATTCTCATTCTTTCTTTCTTCTTCAATTTTTCGTCTCTCTTCCTCTTGCACCACCACCACTGCCATACTCACAACCACGCCCAACTCAAGCACCACCACCACCGACTTAACACTACCAACCACCGAACCCACCACCAACCACTGAAAGCACCACCAATCCAAACCACCATCGTGCTTATACTGCCGCCACAAACCTCATTAATATCATCACCAACCACCAAATCCACCACCGCATGCTACCACCACAACCAATCACCACAAAATAGTCCTAAGTACCAAATCCATTATTGAACGCCACCCACAACAACCAATTACCTGCAACCGCATACAACCATTGCATCAAATCAGCACAAAAACCCAAATCAATGTTGGTCGAAGATGACAGCGGCGAGCATAATGGAGGGGGCATCGAAGGAGTGGTGTGCGGGGGAAGGGGCGAAGGGTTGGGGCATTGGGTGTTGATTTCAGCAGGGGCTCTGTGATATCTCACATCGAATGTGGAATAATTTGTGATTGGTCTTATAAGAGGCCTATGAACTTATAAGTACATGTTCGAGTAGCCCTCTTGAGAAAGTGTGATGGGGCCGTAGATCAGGTCGTTACAAATGATATCAGAGCCGACTTTTAAAATTTTGAGCTGGGCTATCCAGTCGGGTTACCGATGATTGGGGAAATGAGGGTAAGCCTGGGTATATCCCATATCAAGAGGATAGTTGGGGCAACGAAGGGTTAGCCGAGAATATCCCACATTGACTAGAAATAAGATTATGGGCTCTGTGTGGTTGTAGCGAGGACGCTAAGGCATAAGGTCGGGAGATTGTGTTATCCCACATAAGATATGGAATAATTTATGAATGGCCTTATAAGACCCTGTCTAGCATATAAACTCATAAGTACCTACTAGGCTAGCCCTTTCGAGGGAGACATTGTCTTATAATGGGATCGTTATTGGCGTGGGGGGTGGGGTTAAGGGGCAGGGAGGGGTCACGTTCTATTGACGATAGCGCTAGGGCAGGCGGGGGAGAGGGGCAGCGGGGGGGGATGGGTTAATTTTATAGGATTTTTTCTTTTCATTTAACATATATACTTTAGCATTTTAGTGAATGATAGGGGCATTATTGGAGTTTCATGTCAAATTTTAGCCAGGTGTAAATATTGATAGATGAAGGGGGTCAATTATAGAATTTAATACCCGAAGGACTAATTTGCAAATCCGAATACATGAGGGGGTCATTTGTCATTTTCCTTAACAAAATTACATAAGCAGCAGAGCAGAACACCATTAAGGCCTAAAAGGGAGAACAATAGCTCAATTCAGGGAGGCATTACAGGTTGTACATCAACAAATTGTTCCTGCTTCACACGATTGACCTGGTTTTGAAGCAAAAGACGCCATTGCTGATGATAGTTGTAATACACATTATGTGCCTTAGGCGATATGCATGCAATGCACTTTCCTGCTTCAATTAGATATATTACACAAAAGATGTTCAAAAGACTCACTCCTCTCTTCATTAGTTTGCATCGCACAAGTAAATTTGAGTGAGCAACAAGATTAATAATGTGTGAGCAGAGATGTCGTGATAGCCACGCAATAGCTAGTAGGAAAGCAGCAGCTGATGCACTAGCTTCATCAACCGAGATAATAATATCAGTCTATGCCCCAGTTGGGACCTAGGATAAGCTAAATTAACCATACCATTACCATACTATAAGCAGATGTGACAGAGATGGTGTTTGAACTTATAACAGCACTACAATGGGTAGGCGTTATAAAATAAATAACACATAATATGGTGGTCAGAGGAAAACACAATTATTTGATTAAAGTACATGAATCAATGGGTGGTAAAAATGTTCAAATAACACTTACTTTACTAATGTCCGAAGGATCTTATTTTCTGTTTTTTAGAAACATTTTTGGAAATGAGGAGTGCCTCTGATATTGAACAATAGGTTCTAGCTTTGAGATGGAATGCTTGTTGTAGAAAACTGTTCTCCCCAGAATATAAGAGTATTCACTCCAGACTAGATAACCCAAAGCCATAAGAAGTACAAGGTAAAACACATAAGCTTAACTCCTAAATATTGGCTTGTTGAAGCAAAACACAATCCAATTTCGAGCTGAAGAGAGTGTCGGAGCTCCTGCCTGCCCAAAATTGTGGAGCCAAATAATTTGAATCTTATGACACTCAAGGAAGAGATGATCTTGGGTTTCAGGATGTTGTAAACAAAGTAGGCACATTTATGAAAATCGGGCATATTTTAATTAGGGCTAAGGAGATATTTTAAATTTCTCTGGTATTGAGAGTTTTTAGAGTTTGAATTCTGAGCTACATTGTCTCTCACTTATTTATAAGTTGATGCTATTGAGAAGACTCTCCCTTGGCATAGGGACAGAAAGAAACATCTTCTAACCAAGATGGCAAAACTACAAGATGTAAGATAAGAGAGACTATTGCTGGAGAGAATGTGGTAAGCAAAACTGGCAAGTTCCAGAGGTGAGAAGTGAAGAATGAATAAGTCAGAGATGAGTTAGTGCTCATTCTATACAAAAAAGTGTAATTGAGTAGGCGATACCTGAGGCAACCACCAGTCCATCCAAACAGAAATAGACTGACAAGTTCCTATTTGTCACTGTATTCCATGTTTAAGAGATTTTTGACCTACTAAAAGACTACGCCAAATCCATGAACCTTGTCTGGGATTGCTGGCTCTAAGATAAAAACTCTGGGAAAAGTATATTCCTTTAAGAACTTGTGCTAAAAGACTATCTGGAATGGTCCAAAATTTTCACGCTTGTTTAACTAACAGCGAGTGGTTAAATAATGTGAAATCCAAAAATCCCAAACCATCTAATTTTTTAGATAAACATAAGATAAGCCAGGATACCTAATGAATAGACTTACGAGTCATATCTCCCGATCATCAAAAGCGAG
Source organism: Escallonia herrerae (assembly GCA_033070095.1). Classification (NCBI taxonomy): domain Eukaryota; kingdom Viridiplantae; phylum Streptophyta; class Magnoliopsida; order Escalloniales; family Escalloniaceae; genus Escallonia; species Escallonia herrerae. Next base: position 278,180 of record JAVXUP010000400.1, on the reverse strand, counting down.
AAAAGTTTTGATCTCTAAGTGTTTGCACAAAACAAAATGGTTTACGCTTGGTGAGAGTGAGATGTCACCCAATTCTATGGTTACTAATGCGGCACCCGAAACATGAACGATCCTTACTTACATCCAACGGTGGAAAAAGCTCGAAGAGTCCCCACACAAACTCCGACTAGTCCCTTCTTAACCGCCAAATTTTATTTTGTTTTTCATACCATAATAATAATAAAATTCTTCTTTTACACGTAAAACAATTTCCCTTTTTCGACTGTAATCAACAAACAGTTTCCCGGGATAATCGAGATAAAAAGTTCTTCAACCGATATGTTGGCTCGATTTCGTTTAAACTACATACGTGATTCAAATCGACCTCTCGCTTGCCCCTTGTAAGTGCACGGTGCATTTTCTTGGGTTCTATGGATGTAATTAGGCATAATTGCCTCTTGTTATGAGCTATATTTGGTTCTTGCTGGATATCCATGTATTTTATGTTCTCGATTGGTAATTTTCATGTATGTGTTTTATTTGTTTGTTGATAAATGCCTAGGTCTCTACGTACATTAGACAACTTTTAGCGAGGTTGACTTAGTAGAGTATGATAAAAATAAAAAAGAAATGAGCAAGACGAAAATAATTTAGGCTCATACGATGCAAACTAGAAAGCAATGACACCTCATATGGGGCAAGGTATGGTGTCTGATACCTACCGACACCTCTGGACTCGTATCAGACACCTTTCTGGTGTCCATTTATTTATTTTTGTTATTTTTTTTAATTTTAAAATACTACTTGTCACTGTACTAAAGACTTTTCTAAGTCAACCGTGTAACACTTAGCTAAATTAGGCCTCTACTTGCACGCTAAGTCAACCTATCCTTGGGCTGAGCGATGTTAAGAACAAATGAACAAAGGAAAACGAGGGGTTGAAATAATGATACTCACTATATTGCTTGGAGAATGATACAATGCTTGGATCACTCTATGTCTCGCCCAAGTGAGGCGTTAGCTATTTATACTACACATTTTATCATACGGTTTGCATTCCCTCTGTAGAATTATATATAATATTATCTATATATTTACAAACCTCCCTACCTTTCTAAATTTTTCTTCTAAATCTCTAAAATTATCTCTTATATACCAGATGCATGTGTAGAGAATTAGTAAACATTCTAGAAATCTTGCACATTCGTCGCCTCGTAAGCGTTCGTTTTTGACACTTCATGTAGAAGTGTTGGAACGTATGGGGTCAAAGTATAAAATTTTAAACTTATTTTGGAGGTTTTGACAATTTTGGAACGGTCGTGATCATGTTAACCAACGCCCTTTTTATGTATATATATATATATATATATATATATATATATATATATATATATATGCCTTCGTTAGGAAGCTTACTTTTAAGGAAGCCGTAATTAGATCGACCCGTTACCGATGTCTTCTGAGTCTTCTTCTTACGGCGTCAAGGGAAGAGAACCGAAGCAGACGACCCACCCAAAGTGGTCGCCGGAGGATCTCGCCTTCGTATCTCGGCGCCGTCGCCGGATTCCAGCAACAGGTACCTTCGTCTTTCTCTCTCATCTATTTCTTTTTTCCTTCTTTACCGAGGTCTCCTTCTTTCTCTCTCATCTCTCGTTTGGCTACATTCGAAGATGACACTATTGATGTAGATTGAGTCCTTGGTCGAAGGAAAGAGATAATAGTTGTGTGACTTTGTAAGAGTTAGGTAGTTACGTAATTTCTTATGACTTTGCAAGGTCCCTGTTTCTGTTGCCTGTTTCTCTTTCTGTTTCTGTTTGGACGGTGAAGAAGAGGGCGCTTTCCCTGTATCTGTTACCTGTTTGCATGACTTAGTAAGAGTTGGGTATTGAAGTACTTTGTTATGTTATGTACCATGTTTTTTTTTGTACTATATTGCATTTACCTTTTAAGTATGACTTTTATTTGAGTTGCCTGTTTTTTGGTTATTGATTATTGTTTACTATTTTAGATGTAGAATGTATTTGATATTTAATGACTATATATACACACATAATAAAAATATATAAAAAAGTCCAGCGGTGTCCCGCGGTGACCAAAATCTGGTTTTTTAAAAATTGTGGTGTCCGGTGTCCCAGTCGGTTTCGGTGTCCGTGTCCTTGTTACTTAGGATGCAAATGGTGCTCACCTTATTTCCCTTATTGGATTGGTTATGACTTAATCGAGATGACGGGGGCAAATATAAGGCTTACAAAATCACTATGGTTGAAGAGAGCTGTTTGGGCAAAACTAGCAGTGGTCACTGTGAGTCTGTCATGATTTATGCATTTGGTTTTTTGTGTTTTGATTGTTCTAGGATAGGAGGTTGCACAATTTCTTCGGTCTCGAATTTCCTTCGCAAACTTTTATGCATTGCTTGAAGCTCAGTGATGCTTCCTGCAGGAGGGGGTGGGGGGTGGGCTAGAGGAGGGTATGGACTGATGAAACTCAGGCTATGAACTTAATAGGTTCACCTTGAAGTGTTTTCTGTTGTGCAAGTTGTTGCACTTACAATACTCCAGGTTTGCCGAAGAATTGAAGTGGATTTTGAATGGAGGACGCAATCCTTTGATCCTTGTATGTCTGTTGCTTTGTTATACTTGCTTATTTGGACAAAGAATGAGGGCGATCTGAAGGTGCCACAATTATATTTTTCCGAGGGAAGTTAAAAAAGGGTGGCAAAGGGAGCAGAGACAAGGTGAAGTCTTAAGGATGTTGCTGCAGAGGTTGCTCAGAAGCGCCATGATGACTTATGCTCCTGCTCTTTTACATGTCATTTAATGAATATGATTGGATATATTCCCATTTATGTATAGGAACTTGGTGTGCACTGCAGCATTCTGTGGACTCAGATGACACATTCTTTCAACTTCAGCGTTTTAAGATTTTACTTTAGAATTGGCTTTCCATAGCTGAAAGAAGGCCTCATAACAGTGACTGGCTTGTTAGTTCCCATACTTGTCAACTGAGTTGTTTCAGACCCCCATCCAATATTTTTTAGGCCATTTAAGGGAGCAGTCTGCATGCCCGTTTTCAAGTTGCAGCACGCAATCCGAACTGAAGACGGGTTTTTGGAGTAAGCTCACCTTCGCGGGATCGCGATCCTATGTCCCGACCATTGTCACCAATGTCACGTGCTATGTTACATGGACCCTTCACTTTGGGGGTGAAGGGGCGGTGTCCAGACGACACGACCCTGACACGGGTACGGGAGCCGTACCGGACCCTTTGGATTGAGATCGGACACGGCTCATGTTTTTGTGGTTACTTAGAGGATGAAGAAAATTCTAGGGCAACTTTTAATCTGGGTGAAATGAAGAAGGAAAAAATGAATCTGCAGAAGAAAGAAGAAGAGAAGGAGAAGCAGAAGATGAGGTAAGAGGAGGAGCAGCAGCACAAGGAAGAAGAAGAGAAGGAGAAGCAGAAGATGAGGGAAGTAGAGGAGCAGCAGCACAAGGGAGAGAGAAGGATATCTCTGTAACTTCACCTCGAGAGACGCACAAACTTGTCTTGCACTCTTGCAAGTTGAAATGACGACTGAGGAGGGGTTTTCAATCAGCCATAATATTTTTTTTTTGCCTTTTTGCTGTCTCATCTGCCACAAGCCCAGTACTGCTGTACCACACATCCCTGAGATGGGATGCAAAGCATGGCCTCTTAAATGCAAAGCATGGCCTCTTAAATGCTAGTTCAGCCTTTTAACTGGACAATATCTCTAACTATGTTAAAAATTTAAAATATGTTACTTTTTGACAATGGCAGCTCAATTTTTAAATTCATAAATTTTAATGACAACTCAAGAGGTACTTCTTTTCCAACCCTCTCCAATAGTCCAATTTAACACATATCTTGATGTTCTACCTCACATTCCTAGCATTCTATTCAGAATATTTATGTATACTATAGTAATTAGTTATATACTTATATATGGTGTTTAGTAGCGCACTATAGTAGGAATATAAATGTAATATATATTATGTACGACGTGTCCCCGTACCCGTGTCCAACTTTTGGACGGTGTCCACGTATCCTAGAATTTCGAAAATAGGCGAGTCCGACACTCGGACACGTACCCGATCCAGACACCGACACCGACACCGACACCGAGTCCATGTAACATAGGTCACGTGTGTCGCCCAGGGCACAAGGGGCATGATGACTTGAATTGGCGGTGGCGCGGCGCGCTTTAAGTGAATGTCAGCTACCATTGGTTCTTGCCAGGATGTTATGAGTGAGGGCATCATTGTCAACTATCGGTGACGATGATGCCCTGTGCCAAGGAGGTCCATATGCAATGCCTTGTGCCTTTTGCCCATGTAACTTTGTCATATAAATGGAACTGATTCGCTACTCTTGGCCAAGGAGGTCCATTTGCATTGCCTCGTAAAACTCAGGTACCAGTTTCCCTTGAGCCATGTGGAGGCACATCATGTATGTTCTAGTGCATGTTGCTCATCAATGATGCTTTCTGTAGACCTTAGATCGAGTTTTCTTTCAGAATTTCTACAGGAATGGAGGACTGATGGGTTGGAGAATAAATTCGTACTGGTCTTAAAGCGCTATAGAGAGGATGCGATATGCAAATATGGTTCCTTCAGAGTGGGAGCAGAAAATAATGGTTTTTTATATGCGCAGTTAGTGACTTTAAGTTGATTGACTGAACGACGGATTATACCTAGTCAGTGGTTCTGATTCGTCCTAAATAGCAGATGCCTCTCACGAGGCATATATGTGATGTATCTCTGTAGGATACACAGTACTTCAGGAATACCAGACATTTCAAGATACAAAACGTGCTTATGATTATAAAATAAAATATTATATAATTATTGGATTACATTCAGCTGAGATAATCTTGTTGTTTCTTGTTGCGATATTTGTTGTTACATGGAAAGCTCCAGAAAAAGAGTTAGGAATCAGAACTGATAGCTATTGACCGCATTATTATGTGGGGAAAATGACCTTTTTCAATGTGTGATCTTCAACTTCATATCCAGCTAATCTACTGTTCTGCGTTACTATTCCTATTTTTTTCCCCTCCCCTTCCCCACCTTCAGGAAGGAGGGGGTTTGGGTGTGAAAAGGTGTTGTGTGTGTGCTTAGGGAAGCTATTCCTTCTGAGAGTGAGAGCCTTCACATTTTGTGCTTGCTATCGTTGTAATGTCATTATGTTAGCGGTATATTTTGTGAATGGTATCGTTCATGTTTCAATAACTTCTGATCTGGATTATATGAATCGTGTCAGATTTTGTGTATCTACTTTTGGATTCTATATGATGTGCTCTTTTCCTTTTACCATGCAGGCATTCTGGCCCTAGCCTTTTAATCTTTCTGTTTCGTTGTCTCATGCAAGCAGTCTGAACTACGCAGCATTCTGTTACTTACTCTTTGTGCTTTGTGAGTCTCTTGAGGCTTCAATTTAGCAACAGGCCTTGGTTGCGATATTGCGCTGCTAAGGAACCAATGGTTCCTTTAAATCAAACTAAACCGAAGGCTTCTCCTTGGATAGCTTTCTATGCTTCATAGAGACAAACCGTTGAATTAAGTATTACGCTTATCAATTGTCGGTGAATTCAGTTGTGTCATCATCAGGTTCTGCTGATGAAGCTGAGAGGGGTTATACTGTGTTTATTCTCCATTATCACTCTGGTCGAGTCCTCAGGCAGATCAGCGCAGATGTGGTCATTTAACCTTGGTGCTGGTCCCAATATAGTTTACAGCTGGACACTCTGCAGCGCAAGCATATTCGTACTTGTTGCTCTTGTTTTATCCATGTATCTCATCTTTGAGCATCTAGCAGCCTACAATCAGCCGGAGGTCAAATCATTCTTCATTTTGTTGTTTGAAGTTTACCCTTTGTCTGTATCACCTTTTGCCCCTATTAGTATTTTTCTTTACTTTCTGATTAACTTACATCTTGGCTTTCAAAATTGTAAACACCCTTGTAATGCGTTCCACTGGTAATATTTCCTGTCCTGGACCTAATTGCGCTGAGGTTATTTTTGATTTCAGGAGCAGAAGTTCTTAATTGGACTCATTCTGATGGTGTCTGTTTATGCATTGGAATCAGTGAGAATCAAGCTTTAGCTTTTTTTTCGTTTCTTATTTTCTTTGTGCAATTGGCATTATTTAGTTGAAGCGTTATAGCTTCTATAAAAGAAGGAACTGTAGGATGACCAGTATCTTGAGTAGAAAGAATTTAGGCTGCAATATGGTTGATCTGGTTGTGCTTTATTATTTAACTTGACTATGATAAATTGGAAAAAAACTTTCGCTAAGAAAACATCTACCAAACATCTGTGCTGCTTAAAGGTACATACTCATGCATATGGGTTTTCATGCCATTAATCTGATGTGATCATAGGTGCGCTGTCGGAACTCTTTTTAGGTGTTTTGGACCAGATTAGGATCCTCTAGAGTTACTAGATGCTGCTTTGCTATGCGCTATTCGTGGAGATCAGTTTTTGGAAAAAAAAAAACGAGAAAAGAGAATGGATCCTCCATTTTACCACATATCCTATTTTGACACTAAGCGTATAAAGTTTTTTTTTCTGAGTTTTTTTTGTACAATGATTTAATGAGCTTTTAAAAAAAGTAACTACCAATTTTCATCTCATCCAGACATGGAACCCCTTATTAAAGGGTTAAAGTTCTGGAATATGAGCCAAAAAGCTTAATGATTTTCCCATGTGTAGTTGATAAGCTAAACAGACTCTTATGTTTCCACACACTTTCGTCCGTATGGTTGAAATCTTTCAGAAAGGTATTACTTTAGTGACTCTAGATGATTTTGACCTGTACCCGACCCAGGTCCATTAGGTGTCCTGAAGACTTGCTTATAGGTATTATTTGTGAGTGTGGTACTTTTAAGCATTTATTATATGTTGTGTCTTTAGGTTTTCATAGAGATATTCGTGTATTGAGATTCGCTTATTGTTATTACTCTATCTCTGTGTGTGTGAAGCCCCAGGGTAATTGGAGTTTGTCATTCAACAGCTTGGTCATTCTGTGCCGGAAGTTATTTGAAAAGTTGCATCTTTTTGGTTTCTTCCTCATACGAGTGTTGGCCCAAATTTCCACATGGACGTTTTTCTTATCGAGTTATACTCAAGGCTCCCACTTTCTGAAGTTCTTACCTGTACTGGCTTTTGCATACTGTAATGGTGGCTTGTTCTGTTGTAATGAAGATCCTTTATGTAAAACCTAAGGATACTGGATTACTGACTTAATCTTGTGGAGTAGCACACCCTACACAGAAATCGTATCTGAGGCAACTTAAAGGACTGAATGGACGTCAAAATTTGTCTAAGGGCAAGCCCAAGCCAAGGCCCTGGTTTGTAGGGTTGGTGATTCCGAAGCACTATTAGAGAAAATGAAAAATTGCTTATAGATTAGTTGTTCATATAGAGGGATAAGTTGGGAATACTTGGTCTATACTTTTGACCCATATTCACAGCTATTATCATATCTTACTAAGTTTCTCTCGTCTACAAATTGGGGTTGCCTATTCCTTTGTATTTATCTCTTGAGTGAAAGATAAGAATATTACAGAACTGTGTAATAAATTTTGTTTGCCAAGTAATAGAAGTAGTTAAACACTACCTCTGCCACTTGGCACTGCTTATGACTCGAGTTGGATTAATATTGTTAGCTGATCATTGGAAACGATTGCTCTCTTTTTTGGACTTTGTACTTGATAGACTAATATAGGAATTTTTATCCAGTATACGCTTAACAATGCTCGAGCTTGTTGCTCTTGCCTCACTGTTTGCTTCACTTCTTACATAAGGAACTTCTTGAGAATTATCCAGCTAGTTTACGATTCTCGTTGTATGCACTCAGATTATGTCTACTGTAGATGCAATAAACAGTTCATTAACTTCTTGAATACATCATTAAATGTCTTCAGTTAGATGATGATTAGCTAAAAATAAACGCCTCCTCTGCTGTTCCAGCCCAAAATTTTCTAGCACTCGGAGAGCTTATTAGTCGTCATTGTTGCGATAGTCATAAAATGTGGTCATATTACATTGAGATGAAATGCAATCATTATTATATTGGCATTCAATTTACTATCATTTTTACTCCTCTCCAAGTTTAGCTGGTATAGTTTTTAACTCGTGTATAAACTTTTTTGATTGAAATCGATTGTACTTGCTGGATTCTAACTTCTTTTATGGTTCAGTTTTTGTCACTTTTGGATTCAGATGCGGCATTTAACTACGAAATAATCAGGGATTGCTATGAAGCTTTTGCATTATATTGCTTTGAGAGATATCTGATAGCTTGCTTAGGTATGTTTTAATTATATTTTTGTCTTGTCTTCGTTAGAATTTTTCTCTCACCTGTTTAATCTGTTTATGTGGTATTTCTCGTAGAAAAATAACAAAAGAGTGCTGAGAAATTGTTTGTCGTTTTTCATAGGTACCTATATTTCTGTATAATTGAGTGCCAAAGTTTTCGAATCCATTTTTATTAGTGTCATTTATTTTCTATATATCTATTTAATTGGTACTTTTAAGATCTTTACTTGTGCTTGTTGTCCATTTTCGTGCAAGTTGTATTGGTTGTGAAAGTATGCTCTCTTTCTTGAAGTAGCGATGATAATGGTTTTTAATATAGTTCAAGTCCTGCTATGTGTTCCTTTATTCTCACCTATCACTCAATTCTGGCAGTGCTGATAATTTTTGAAAATCATAGGAAATTAGTAGCTTATGTCTTCTGAAATACATGCCTACAGCCGCATGACCATGATCATGTGGTGGAAGCATGTTCGATAGCCTGTAAAGTCTTCCATAACATATTATTTATGGTGATGAATGTTCAATCAGTCTGTCAAGGTGCTTTTGTTAGTCTGACTATACTAGTAAGCGCATTGCATGCTCAATGAAGTTTGCATGAAGCACAGAGAAATCATTCCTGCCATTCTTGGCAGAGATTTATTTGTTTTGAAAATAGTCTGAAACCACCCTTAGCACGTATATACTTCATTTGGGTGTCCTATCTCCCCATATGTACTATTCTGAGCACAAATGTATAAAACAAGTAGATAGCACTTAAGGCCCCGTACGCTTACCATATTTGTTTTTTGTTTTCATTTTCTGTTTTCATTTTCACGATTTTCATATTCAGTTTGAAAACATGTTCCTGTACTTTTATTATTTTCACAAAAAAAAATTTAGCTATTTTTTCTTATATTGGGTTAAGTTTGAGTGAAAAACAGCTGAAAACACCTTTTAGGTGTTTTCAGTTTTTTGTTACTATTTGACTAATTTTATCCAAAACGAAAACAGAAAATGGTAAAAGTACGCAAAAAAAGAATCTTTTTCATCATCATTGCTAAAAACAGAAAACGAATATGGTAAACGTACGGGGCCTAAATGTCCATGATGTAGTCTACTGCGCACTGCATAGGCAACTGATGCCTAGGCCACGTTCTGTGGTGTCTTTTTTTTTTTTTCCCGATGCACAAGTTCACCTACACTAGTTTGTGTATTCCCTTGGATTTGTATGGCTATTATTGGTTGAGCTTGGTTTACCTGTTTTCATTCTTTTTTTTCTCTACTTCTTATTTGTTTGACAAATCTCTTCTTGCTTTAAGGTGGTGAACATGGTACTATTCAATTTATGGAAAGCCAAAGCCTTATCAACTCGAGCATACCTCTTCTAGAAGAATCGTATGCTTATGGAGTCGTAGAACATCCTTTCCCGCTGAATTGCTTCCTAAGGGAGTGGCACCTGGGACCAGATTTCTATCAGGCTGTGAAAATTGGCATTGTTCAATATGTACAAATTCCTCCTTCATGAGTATTTTTTTTCCCCTAAAGTGATACTTCAGCTGAATATTACCCTTTGGATGATACTCATTTGCAATGTTTATCTTCCAGATGATACTGAAGCTCATATGTGCGCTTCTTGCGATGATTTGTCAATATTTTGGTGTTTTTGGGGAAGGGAAATTCAACTGGGGATATGCGTAAGAGATACACATTAGTCTTTTTGGTTTAAGCTTTTTTTTTAATCATCGGTCATTACATCTTTTAAGGAGAAAGAACTGTTGTATTTTTCTATGACCTGAAGTTTGTAAAATTTGTGCAGATATCCTTACCTAGCAGTGGTGCTTAATTTCAGTCAGACCTGGGCCTTATATTGCCTTGTACAGTTTTATTCTGTAATCAAGGATAAGCTGGCCCCAATTAAACCCTTGGCTAAGTTTCTGGTATTCAAATCAATAGTATTCCTGACATGGTGGCAAGGCGTGGCCGTTGCATTTCTGTTTTCCATGGGAGCTTTTAAAGGTTCCTTGGCACAGGAGTTAAAGACACGTATACAAGACTATATCATCTGTATTGAGGTGTGCAATGAACTCTATTATCTACTGAAACATTACTTGCCTCTATTTCCTTCTGTCTATAGATTGATATATGCTTTCTACTTGGATAGGAGATATTTTTTAATCGCGTACGATGTTGTGGTGATAAGGCAGTTTTCACAGTCTATTTTGTTCTTCTTAGAACTATGCGCCAGTTGCGCTAGGCCGAACTCGCGGTTGATTCTGTTAAAAAAGCTTAAGACTGTTCATAACTTTTTAGCAAGGCATTTAAGTAGATGATATCATACCAAAGCTATAGTGGTTAGAAAAAGTTACATGAGCATCAATCTATTTTTAGCTATAAAGATACATTACTAGGCTAAGAACATTGACATCGTGATGTTGGTAATGGGTGTGAGAACATCTCACACACATTGTTTGTTGGCGGACATGTTTCCTAGTCATGATCTACAAGTGTTCAGTTACATGCTAGCAAGAAGTTGTTAGCATTGATATGTCTCTAGTTGGCATGACATTGAGCTTATGAAGTTTTCCCTTTTTATCAGAAAAATTTCCAGTTACAGGTTTGCCTAGATGGGGTTGAGAAATTATTCGAGAGAATGACATGTATGATAGCCAAGGATGCTATTTTGTAATGCTCAAACAAATATTAATTCTTTGGCCAAGTTACAAGGCAAAAGTCCATGAGCGGCAGTTTGGGTAAAGCACCAGCACCGGGTGAGTAGTGTCCAGAATTAGTTTTTTTTTTTTTTTTTAAAATTAATTTCTGGATCTTGGGTGCGGCTAGGATACGGCAGGGATACGACAAGGATATGCACCTAGGGTTTTTTTGCAGAGAGGAGAGACCTAGAAGAAGGAAGAGAAGAAAGAAGGAGAAGGAGAAGAGAGAAGGAATGACTTATGTTTGGAGAGCGCCGGTAGCCGCGATGGTCTTCCGGCAGTAGCGGTGACCGGCAATGTCTGCCAGCCGAGGTGACTGGCGGCGTCTGGTCACAGCGTCGATGGCTTCTCATTGCCGAGCTATGGTCGATCCGTCAATGTTTTCGATGTTACAATGGGAGGTTTTGTTTAGGGTGACAGCTATATCTAACTTTCGGTTTATTATGTTAGGTACCAGCTTTATTGACAGTCTTTTAAACTAGCCCCACTGCTTTCAAGAAATATCAGAACTTGTAAACTTTTCTATCATATTTGGCTATGCATTTTTAATATTTCTAAAGCAGCCCACCAATTAAAAAAACCATTTTATTGTTTGTTTGAAATACTATTATCTTTGTCACAAATAGTAAATATGCTAATATATTTTTGCCGTATTCCTACCGCACCCGTATCCTAAAATTTTCAAAAATGCCGTATCCCCGTCCCGCACACACAACCCTGCCTATTCTTCATAGGCAAAAGTCTTGCATCAGAAATTAGGTGGTGTGGGGGTGAAATAAACAGTGGCCAGCAATGTGTAGGAGAAAAGATGGGAGTAAAAAAAGGGGACCTTGTCTATTCAGAGAGATGGGAAAGACGGAGGCTGTGATTGGAGTGTTCTAAGTGCGCAAGCCATGTAAGCTTCAGCTGAGCAGGGGTTTTGGTGGGTTGTATGGGTTGGCATAGATGCATGTATACTATAGATGAGATAGGTGTTTGGGGCACAGGGATGCATCAGAGGTTCTGCTGTCCATATCCTGAGATTTTTAAGTTGTTGAGTGTCGGCATATTTATTAGTTGACAGAGGAAATGCTCTATCTACATGCGTGCACACTTTATCTGCTTATTTACATGACCATCATTGTCACGAATGCATAGCCTGTAGTGATGTTTTACTTTCCTATATTACAAGCTTTTGGCGCCTGAGTTAGATGAAGAGTTAATTTTCTAACCAACTCTGCTTCAGCATGCTAACTTCCTTCGGCGGCTCAGGTGACAAAACCAGCCTCAAATTAGGGAAAGAATGACAGTTCATAACTTCGCTTTTTTATTTACCGAAGTTTAACTTGAAACACCAGCATTAGACCTGCTGTTAAAAAAGGGGTATTTTTGAAAGAACACATTTGTTAAGGGAATAAAATTGCAAACACAAAACCTAAATTTAGTATAGACCTAATCTGAGAATCGATCTTCTTCTTCCCTTCATCCTTTCATTTTATTTACTTTCAAAATTATACATATTACATACCCCACCCACTGTCCGGCTGCGTCCACACATCTAGGGTTTGTGCATGAGAAGATATCTTTGGTTGAATACCAGTCTGAAGTTTGTGCGAGAGAGGATCAAATGGGTGAAGACCCATGTACAGTTTGCACGAGAGTGGGTGAATTGGGTTGTGAAACACCTAGGGTGTGTAAAGTAGGGGTGAATTGAATGGACCTACTAGGATTTGGTGGAGATGAACTGAGCCACCATTGCTCCATCCACTCACAGTCCGTCTGCCGACTGTCCATTATCATCCGGGTGGTATCTCCTCTCGTGTTGGTGACTTACGCCTAGGATTGTAATTTGCAGGTTCCCCCATCTTTTCCATTGTTGAATGGGTGGTGGCAATTAGTGGCCTTGGGCCGTGACTGTGGTGGTGGCAGCGGCGTTGGCTGGTCTTGTCATGAGTGTTTGGTCTTCAGCTATGAAGTACCGGTGCGGCACTTAGGGTGAAGCACTGGCACCAGGTATGCGTCGGGTGCGGGTGCGCCTCCGGTGCGTGTCCAACTTTTTTTTTTAAATCTTAAATATTGGGTGCGGCTCAGGTGCATATCCGACGATCTGTGACCACCGGGCAGATTGGTGACCACCGGTAACCACCGGCCACTCCAGCGACACCGGCGACCACCGGCCACTCTAGCAACACCGGCGACCACCTGCAAGGACTCTGACGAGAGAGGAGACTTGAGAGAAGAAGTAGAAGCAGCAGAAGGAGAAGGAGGACTTACCGGCAACAGCGTGCGGCGTGCGGCCAGAGTAGAAGAAGAACGGTCAGTCGATGTCATCTATGTTGGTTGTATGGAGATGAGACTCTTGACACATTTTTGTTCTTTTATGTTAAGTACCCACTGTTAAGTTATTACATAAACCACCCTAGTACTTTAAAGAAATGAAAGTGATACCACATAAGAACTTTATTTTTTTCAAATTTACAATTTTAATATTTATAAAACAGCCCTCTAAACTTAACAAATTCTCACTAATTTGGTTGAAAGCTTTAAAATTTACGAAAGAGCCCATTAAACTTAAAAACTCACTACTATGTTTGGAATATTATTTTTTTTTTACATATATCAAACACATATTATGATTATTGAGATTCAAACTGTTTAAAAATTTAATACTAAGTGTATATAATTAAAAAAATATTTATAAACTTTGCCGTATCCCCTCCGCACGCGTATCCTAAAATTTTTAAAAATGCTGTATCCGCGTATCCGCACCCGCATCCGTGCTTCTTAGGTCTTCAGCCATAACCAATCTTTTCTTTCCCCTATTCCTTTCATCTTTTCTATTCTTCCAAAATGCTACACAGCCCCACCACCAGAATCCAGCTGCGTCCACCCATCTAGGGCTTGTGCATGAGAAGTAATAAATTAGGTGAAGGCCCATCTAAAATATGTGCAAGAGAGATGAAATGGGTGAAGACTCATGCAGGTTTTGAGCGAGGGGGTTGAATTGAGTGGTGTCCCACCTTGGGTTTGTACAACAGGGGTGAATTGGGTGGACTTGCTAGGGTTTGGTAGAGATGAACTAAATCACCATTGTCCACTGGACGGGCCATCCACAACCATCTATCCGCAAACGGTTCATTATCTTCTGGCCGCTACCTCCTCTTGTGTTGGTGATCAACGGCTGGGGTTGAAGATTCTCCCATCTTTTCCGTTGTCTAATGGGTGGTGAAAATGTGTGTCCTTGGGGGTCGTGAGGGTGGTGCCTTAGTTGCATGGAGTGGGGGAGTGTAAGCACTACATGAATTCCAGTTGGGAGCAGCTTTGCTGAATAAATTTTGTTTACATACTTATGCAATGGGAGCGGATCCATTGACAAGCACTGATCTAGTTGTCCATATGCCTTCTGTGGACGGTTCAGATCATTTTTTTTTTTCGAGTCCGTCTGCCCAATAATGGGCTAGACGTGACTTTTATCTTTTTGCCTTTCTAGTTACGGCAAATAAAAATCATAGTATCCCCGTCTGCCCTATTATTTGGACGGAAATAAAAAATTTATAACCAAATTTGCCTTTGCTTCCACAATTTTCTTTCTTTTTTGCACTATTCTTCCCTCTCGAAAAATTATGCCTGCGAGAGGGAAGAATCTGAGAGCTGGAGAGTTGCTTTGCCACTTAGGCCTTCTTTGGCTGTTTAAAGAGATCATTCACCTAGCCGACCTGTGTAAATTTAATGAACCAAAGTAATGTTATATCAGGTTATGGTTCTTAAAGTCTGTGTAGGAGCTCTTTGATTTTTCTTTTGCTTGGAAGCTATATTTGGAGACTTCTAAATCAACTTTTTATACAGATGGGTATTGCGGCTGTGGTGCACCTCTATGTTTTCCCAGCAGTACCTTACAAGCGTGGAGAAAGATGTGTACGTAATGTTGCTGAGATGACTGACTATGCGTCCTTGGGAACTCCCCCAGATCCAGAAGAGGTTCGAGACTGTGAAAAATCTACTCGAGTAAACCTTGCTCGGCACAATGAGAGGGAGAAGCGGTTGAACTTTCACCAGAGTGTTCGCGATGTGGTTCTTGGAAGCAGTGAAATTGTGAGCCTACACACTTTATCTGCTTTTAGTTACTGATTTGAATCTTCTCTCTGCTCTAACTACTTTTATGCCATACTTGTTACTTTCTTGCCACCTTCTCTGCTTCAGATTGTTGATGACATGAAGTTCACAGTGTCACATGTTGTAGAGCCAGTCGAAAGGGGAATTGCAAAAATAAATAGAACTTTTCATCAGATATCTGAAAATGTGAAACGGCAAGAAGAGAGAAAAAGGAACTCCAAGGATGATAGTTATCTGATTCCCTTGAATTCTTGGACGAAGGAATTTTCAGAAGTGCATGATAATGCTGTAGAAGGCAGTTTTAGTGACAGCGGCTTTCCTGATGGTAAGAGACAGCTTCACCAATCAAGAGCTTCCGTATCTCAGTTTAGACATAGGTAGTTTCACCATGATTCAGTAGCCAGAGTAAATACAAGTGATCCCCAGATTGATGAATATTTTCTGGCATCATCAGTCTATATTGTGAGTATCCTTTTCCTGAATGTTCACATTCCATGACTTAAATAAATCAATAACCATTATTTTGCTGCTGTTCATTTGTTGTAATTATTTTTGATTCTATAGGGTGATGCACCATTTTTCTCATTGGAGACTGGAGAATACTTACGAGCATGCTAACTGGTGGAATTTGACTGGAGATGATTTTGCTTTAACTCTAGGAAATTGTACCAAGTTTCAGCTGTTATAACAGGTATTGATTTTGACATAGTTGAAAAACAAATGAATCAGTTGTAAAATCATTATAGATGGTATATAGTCATGTTTATGAAGTCCACGTTACAGTTCTACAGGAAATATACGTTTAATATTTGAAATTTGTGAATTGGAATGCCTAATCAAAAGGTTCAGGGAGAATTCGTAAGTGGGAGAATTTTTTTGCTAGAACTTTTCTCTCATACCTTGTATGACTCTGAAGACTGGTATGTACTCCTAAATTATGTAATATATATATATATATATAGGGAGCTGATCTGTTGATAGCACTAGCAAAATAGGATAAGTTGCAAATGCGATCTGACCATTCACGGGCGATCTGTGGACGGTCCAGATCTTTTTTTTTTTTTTTGCGTTTTTTTAAAGTCCGTCCGCTACATTATGTAGTGGACAATTTTTTGATAAAAATATCCTCTAGTTTGAGGCAGTGTCCATCCGCTACATAATGTAGCGGACAATTGAAGCACTACTTTTCTGACTTTTTTTTTCTTTTTCTCTGTCCTTTCTTTCTTCTTTCTTTAATGTTCTGACACACTCACTCTCCCTCTCCCTCCCATCAATTTTCTGACTATCTCTTTCTCCCCCCATTAATTTTAAGTACGTCCGCTACATTATGTGGCGAACGATTTTTTGACAAAAATACCTTCTAGCTCTATCCGTTACATTATGTAACGGACGAGTAGGGAGGCACTATTTTTTTTCTCTTTCTCTGTCCTTTCACTCTCGTCCTTTTGACATGTCTCTCTCTCTCTCTCTCTCATTTCTCTCATCAATTTCTGACACTCTCTCTCTCTCTCTCTCTCTCTCTCTCTCATTCTCTCTCATTCTCTCTCATTTCACTCGTCAATTTATGACACTTTCTCTCTCATTTCTCTCTTTCTCTTTTCCCTCATCGGCAAAGTGGTTGTTTGACAGATTTAAAGTTCCGACAGGCAGGTCAGATTGTTGAGGCCTTCAGGGAGTGACCTATTTAGGAGATTGGATGACAAGTCCAAGTGGGTCAACGATTGGAGGGCAATGATATGGTGCGGGACGGGTCCAGAGAGAGTTGCATGAGAGGTCCAGAGAAAAAAGGCTTCAGGCATTGAAGAGGTGAATGGGAATTGGCTTGGAGAGGTTGTTGTTAGAGAGTGAGAGCTGTTTTAGTGAGAGAAGGGCGTCGAGCTCTGACGGTATGTAGCCGGTGAAGCTTCTGCTGGGGAGAAAAATGGAGGTCACACGGCGGTCGAGATCGCAGGAAATTCTGGCCTAGTGGCACGGGGTTAAGTCTGACTCGGACCAGTCGGCAAGAAACCGAGTTGGGTCGGTGGTAATGGCCGCTTTCAGTGCCAAGAGTGACAGTCCATCAGAACTAAGCGAAGCAGCAGGAGTGGTCAAGTGTAGCAGAATCCGAGCCAATGCAATCGCAAGCCAATTGGTGCTGATTTGTTTAAGTTTGGCTTTTAAGGTCACGATAGCAGGATTTACCATTAAGCATGGCATTGGGATGGGATATGAGGTACAGAGAAGACCGAAGAAGTCTCATCAATTTTTGGTTTCTCTTGGCTATTTTCAATTCATTGTTTGTTGGAAGTTTTCTTTTGGGTACATATTTTGTTGGAAGATGGGTACCAGAAGTTCAACCTAGCAAGGTTACAAGAAAGAAAATTTTTCTGTTACGTTTTAAAATGTGAAAATTACATGTTCATTTGATCTGTTTTACAATCTTGATATTCAAACAACTCGCTTTCCAAATTCAGATGCACTGGAGAGAGAGAGAGAGTCATAAATTGATGAGAGAAACGAGAGAGGAAAGAGTCTCATAAATTGATGAGAGAATTGAGAGAGAGAAACATGTCAGAAGTATAAGAGAGAAAGGACAGATAAAGAGGAAAAAAACCGTGCCTGCTTGCTCGTCTGCTACATAATGCAGCGGATGGAGCTGGAGGGTATTTTTGTCAAAAAATCGTCTGCTACATAATGTAGCGGACGGACTTAAAAAACGCAAAAAAAAAAAAGATCTGGACTATTCACGTACCGCCCGTGGACGGCCAGATCGTGTTTGCAACTTATCCTATTTTGCTAGCGTTCTCTACGGATCAGCTCTCTCTCTCTCTCTCTCTCTCTATATATATATATATATATATATATATATATATATATATATATATATATATATATATATATATATATATATATATAGGAGTTGATCCACTGCTAGCGCTAGCAACTTAACTCAAGTTGCTAGCGCGATCTGGCCGTCCACGGGCGAGAATGGAAGGCCAGATCGCGCGCCACAACAGTGAATTTTTTCACCGTCAGCTATATAATGTAGCGGACGGTGAAAAAATCATCCGCTACATTATGTAGCGGACGGCCCAACAACGCTAGCAACTTACTAGCGCTAGCAGTGAATTAGCTCTATATATATATATATATATATATAGGGAGCTGATCCGTTGAGAGCACTAGCAAAATGAGTTAAATTGCTAGCGCGATCTGGTCGTTCACGCACGATCTGTGGACGGTTCAGATCTTTTTTTTGCATTTTTTAAATACGTCTGCTACATTATGTAGTGAATAATTTTTTGATAAAAATACCCTCATGCTCCATCCGCTACATTATGTAGCGGACAAGTCGACCCTGCTTTTTCTCTCTTTCTCTCATTAATTTTTTGACATGTCTCTTTCCTTTCTCACATCAATTTATGACTTTCGCTATCCATTCTCTCTCTCTTTCTCTCTCATCCTCCTCTCCTCTCCCCTCCCTCTCTCTCTCTCTCTCTCTCTCCTCTTCATCCTCAATTTCAGCCGAAGAAAATTGTTGTACCGGCATTAGTAACTAAGAGCAAATTTCTTTGGTTGAGCAAATTACTCTGGGAATCCAAAACGTGCCAATGTTCCAATTCGAATGAACTAATCGGAAAAATAAACCAAAAAAATGCGTTGCCAGTACTGCTCTGCGGCGCAGGTGCAGTGCGCCACCACAGCCTCCGGTCGCTTCATAACCGAGTGCACCTCCTGCGGCAGCGTCGTCGAGGAGCGCCAAACCCAGTCCCACCACCTCTTCCACCTCCGCGCCTAGGACCATCCTCTCTGCCTCGTCACCTCCAATCTCCCCATCGTCCCCAGCTCCGTCGCCAGCCATCGCGACCAGGTCAAGGACGAAGTTGAGGACCCCTTCAAGCCCACCGGCTTCATCACCGCCTTTCCCACTTGGTCGCTCGAGCCCTATCCACTCTTCGCCTTGTCGTCCACCTCCTTTGCCAGTGCTTGAGGAACGAACAAATTGAAAGTGGCATGAGTTAAGTTTTTGAAATTTTCCTCGGGTTGAATTGACGACAGTGTGTTTGTTATGAGACTGAAAATGAACAAACTAAAAGTGGCATGAGTTAAGCTTCTGAAATTTTCTTCGGCTGAAATTGAGAGAGAGAGAGAGAGAGAGAGAGAGAGAGAGAGAAAGAAGAAAGGAGGGGGAGGAGGATGAGAGAGAAAACAAAAAAGTAGTGAGAGAAAAGAGAGATAAAGAGAGAGAGAGAGGACAGCGAAAGTCATAAATTGATGTGAGAAAGGAGAGAGACATGTCAGAAAATTAATGAGAGAAATGAGAGAGAAAGAGAGAAAAAGCAGGGTCGACTTATCCGTAACATAATGTAGCAGATAGAGCAGGAGGGTATTTTTGTCAAAAAATTGTCCGCTACATAATGTAGCGGACGTACTTAAAAAAAACGTAAAAAAAAGATCTGAACCTTCCACAGATCGCATGTGGACGGCCAGATCGCGCTAGTAACTTAACTTATTTTGTTAGCGCTCTCCCCCCCCCCACACACACACACACACACACACACACACACACACACACACATATATATATATATATATATATATATATATATATATATATATATATATATATGTTTACTTAATTCTGGCCGTGTTCAACTTATTCTTTACATTTCATTTAACTAAGAAGCTTGATGTGAATTTGATTAAGGGTACTCCAACTGGCACTCTCTTAATCGCTATTAATGACATTCTTACATTCCTTTGCAGACTGTACTTTGTATAAACCGTGTCAAAATTTTGTTTGTTGCTTAGACAAGAAGGGGTTGGTACTCCAGAATTTGTGAAGAGCACTTGATTTGTTGTTCTTTTGGCAAGGTACAACCATTAGTATTCTGCGGTGCCATTGACAATCGTGGCTTAGGACATTGACCAAGGACAGTGTCGTAAGAGCCCCAGCACGGACCGGATGTCGGGTTGCACTTGGACTTGCAATCTGGGAAAGAAAAGGGTAAAGCTTCTGCAAAATGAAGAAACGAGCCTTGCCATACCTTGGGCGTATGTGATGCTGTAGTGATTGGGCTTATGATTGGAGGTTGAGTATGATAAGGTTGACAAGTTACCATTCGTAGCAGTCTCCAAAGCTTCTGCTAAGAGTACTAGAACAACTGTTGAAGGCTCAGGTGGAAATATTGGGTGGTCTGAGATGAAATGGTTCTGACTTTTTAGGATCACCAGTAGAATGCAATTACCATATACGTGAATTTTAACACGTGACAAAATAAGATCATGGTATAGGGAAGTCATAATCATGTATTATCTAAATTATGACAATAAATTTTCAGTTATTGAGGTATGCATATTAATTTAATTGAAATTAAAGGTGCAAGTTGAAGTTGTCCCGAAAACTTTTATGAATACATCTAAAGAATTCGAAGAATGGACTACCTAAACCATAGCTACTAGCGACACTTACGGTTACCATTCACCACTTATATATATCAAAACCACGCACTTTTTCACCTTGACACACACATCTCCTTCTTCCTCCCTTCAGTGCCGAGAACACACTTACCAAATCCTCATATCGCACACATAATTACACATACCCACATAGTAATACACCCTTACAACACGCACATACACACCCTGTAATCATCATACACACCTAACTCCACGCATAGCAGCCATGTGCTGCTTCCCTCCCCCTTTCCCTTCACCATTTAAGCAGACACACAACACCACACAGTCACACACATACTGCACAGACCCTACACCATGCACCAACACACACACCACCATACAGTACACACACAGCCATGTGCACAATTTTAACTCACACACGCACTACGCAACTGCTGCTACGACAGCAGGAACACACAGACACACAGATACTGCATACCCTCACAAGAGATTGCCCTTTTTAGGGTTTTCGAATATTTTCTTTTCCTCTTCTTTTCTCTCTTCCTTCTCCTTTTATCTTCTTCTTTTCTTTTTCTGCCATTGCTTGCTCTCTTTTTTTCTTCGCTGTTTCTTCTTTTCCCTTTCTTTCTATTCTTTTATCGCGCAATTTATTTTTTTACCATTTATTCAATTAGTCGCTCCTTTTTAAGTAGGAGGTGTCAACCCTGACATCCATTTTGCCACTGATCACCTATTTTTAAATTTTACAAATTAGCCCCTCAACTTGTCCATAATTACACTTTGCCCCCTCCTTCACAAAATTGCACTTTGGCACTAAAGCCAATTTAACCCCTCATACTATACCAATTCCCTGCCACTGCTCAAACTCAATGCCCTTTTATTTTCTTGACCAACAAATAACTATTTCAAATACTTCTAGAAGTACGGGGTTTTACAGTATCATCTCAGTCTTTGATGAATTGAAGGAAGATAGTTTTAATCAACGGGGCAGACTAAAGGAAAATTTTCACTGCTAATCTTCAACAACTTAATCTCATTTTATCAATGGGGCGGACCTAGGAAAAAATCTCCACCACAAGTCCTCAACAACTTACCCTAAGCAAGCGGATACCAGCTTTCAATAAGCACCGGCATTCAAAATAGAAACAGGATTTCAACAAAAGTATCACTAAAGATAAGCATACTAATGGAGACAATGATAATCATGACGGAACCGCACTATCCTTAGCTAATTGGCTTAGCAGAAGAAACTTTTAACCCTTGATCTTGGCGAACATAACAACCTATTCAATCAACTCGCTAGTCAAACATCGATGAAGAACATACGCACACTTTATTATATCAATTCCCACTTAGAAGTCCATACCTTCTTTCGGTGGCTAGCTAATCCAACTCGATATTAGGATTTTACCCTAACCTTCATAAGCGAATTTATGTCATAGATTTCTCGAGTTGAGAGTGTAAATAAGGTAGGCTCTTAAATTGTATTATTCCCAGAGCTCAATCGCATAGGTCTGCTAAGTTCGTCACTCAGTATATGAAATTACCAGATTACCCCTCACGGCAATCGCACCAAAAATCTCAAAAATATCTTAAAGCAACTCTTTATTTGTATTAAACTGATTCCAAATTTTATGCTCTTTATTTTCCTGAAAGTGAATGGGTTTGCTCGAGAATCGTCTGCTATTGGAGTTGAGGATGAATCAGGTTTGATTGAGTAAATTGGTTTTTTTTTTTTAACTTGTGAAATGAAATGTTCTACAGTTTATAATTCTTGTACTGTTATTGAAGTTTGGTAATTAGAATTGTTGTTTATTCACGTTTTCTTGGAATTTTATAAAAGCTTCGCTAAAGAGTATTACTTCAAAAATTTGTTAGCTGATAGCATATTTGCATTTAAATTTTCATGTGATTCCATATAATATAGATGAGGATGTATGCAAGAAATTCTAAAAGGGTATTATTATTGCTTAAAAACAAATTCCTTTTCAATTCCATTTGCTTTTAAAATTCGGTTTCAAAATCTGATTCCAGAATTGCATTGGTTCCAAAGACGGTGCTAATTACCTAAAAGTAATCCTTTTTCAACCCACCGACTCTACCTCTATTTAAAGCCAAGCCCAACACTCGCCATCAACTTGTACGATTGAACAACCACCGACGTCACCTTCAACACCACCACCAGTGGTTCCACCTCTATTCTCAAATTGCCAAACCGATTAGGTTAGAGTTAGGGTTAGGGTTTCCCGTCCTCATCAAATCCGTAGCCATTTTAAGCCCTTCTTTGCAGCGTAGAATACCTACAAACTCGCTGCAAGATGAACAACGGAATCGGGCTACAGACCTCCCGTGGGTCGGGCACGAACGGCTACGTCCAGAGCAACAAGTTCTTCGTGAGGCTCAAGAGCAACAATGTCCTGGTCGACGGCCGGCAGGGCAAGAGGATCGTGCCCGGGCAGGGCACGGCCGGGCTCATCAGGAAGCCCAACAGAGAGATCCTCGAGCACGATCGCAGGCGTCAGATCCAGCTCAAGCTCGTCGTGCTCGAGGACAAGCTGGTCGACCAGGGCTACGCCGACGCGGAGGTCAGCCAAAGGCTTGACGAGGCGCGGCGCACACTAGAGGCGGCGGCCGCCGCCGCAGAGGAGGCGCTCTGAGTCATGGCGATACTCCTAATCTTTGGCTACCCCCCGCAGTTCCTCTTGGTAATACTCCCCCTTATGTTTTCTCAGAGATTTTGCAAGGGGCGGGGGCAAACCTTCATTTTGTAGAAAATTCCATTAAAATACCCCAACTTTTGACCTGAACAACTATCCCTTCCTTGCAAGAAGTGTGAATCTCCAGAAGAGTAAAAGGTCTGTAAAGCTTCAGATCTCAGATAAGCCGCGGCCTGGGGATATGGTGGCTAGCGGTGATTAGAACTTGGAGATTGATTCATATGCTATGCTAAAAACTGTTGCGCTTGGTACCTAATTCAGAGGTTTATTGTCTAGTCCGATTTCTTAACTATGGAACTCTCAAAAAACGTTTGCTATTCTCACTGTCATCAAGTCAAGACCAAAAAAGTTTGTCCTTCAACTTCGAGTCGTAATACCGTTGTAGTGACTTTTGGAATAAATAACTCTAAAGTCCCACCCACCCAACCTTGAAAAGGAAGTCCCCACGTTACATCAGCCCTCTTTTGTAGCCTTTGGTTCAAGATTCATCCCACAACATGCCTTCTTTAAGAAGCTTATAGTTCTCCAAGGAGCCTAACTTCGAA
Source organism: Escallonia herrerae (assembly GCA_033070095.1). NCBI lineage: Eukaryota > Viridiplantae > Streptophyta > Magnoliopsida > Escalloniales > Escalloniaceae > Escallonia > Escallonia herrerae. Next base: position 254,419 of record JAVXUP010000400.1, on the reverse strand, counting down.
ACTAACAATGAAAGGATTGCTCTTCTTGAAGCTTACTTCGGACTAACTCTCACTTAGGTGCATTGAAGTGGATGGAAAATCTAGGCCGTGAGTTCTGCACCCTCCAAAATTAGCTATTCCACCGAGTTATCTTCGATATCTATAGAATTTCCTCGCCGTAATAGTATCTAGGGGTTTGTAGCGATAACTTGGTATATCTACTATCTGAGTGGGGTTATGGATTTTTAGTTTATGGGAAATTTCTGCCTGGGAGCAACCCGACTTCCAAAGTAAATGTCTGCCAAGCAGAAATGAAAGAGAAAAGGAACGAGGCGTGCTGCCTGTAACCACTACCGACCTGCACTGCACCTGGGGGTGGGATGGTGGAATAAAAGAAAATCGGCGGCTAACCTAAAAGAATCCGGAATGTTGGAGTTCACATAGAATATGAAAAATTAAAAAAAAAACATAAAATTTGTTTATATAGGCTATAGAGAAAAATGAAACATAATGTTAGGGAAAAAACTTTTTTTATGTCTATAATCAATTGTCAAAGCGGAACTCGATATCCTTTATAGTCACGAAGTCATTAATGATCCTGTCTATAATAAATTCCTTATCAATATCTTTCTAAATGTACACAATTGCAGGATACATACCATCTTCATAGCCGAATATGCTCGTGAAGTAGTTGCAGTATGATCACTTTGTACTGATCATATAATTTCACACTTCACAATGATTTATTTAGCTTGAAAAGACTCATCAATAACAAATTAGTTGCATGAAAGAAACTTAACTAATACATGTTTTAGTAAAGCTGTTATGAAATTATATGATGACAATAGTGAATGTATGCATTAATACACAATAACAATTTAAAGAGGATAACAAAAACTAACTTTGATTCGCACTTTTTTTTTTTTATGGTAATCTAGAGATTTAGAACTTGAAAGAATGAAGATAGAGCAGGAGTAAAGACAAAGACCGTGAACTGCTAGTGGCATAAAGATTCAAAAATTCAACAAAAGGAAACTATACTACATTATTACAATACAGTGGCATTTTCAGTACATAAATCGCATATGAGTACCCATATTATAAAGGGTCAATTATAGTCATGTCCTGGAAGTTAGGATGAAATTACAGTAAAAAATACTAAAATTTAAAAGGTATTAGCTGTGTTATTCGGTTCGCTAAAAAATCGTATATTTTAATGATGTCACCAGATACTTATTATTTAAAATATCAACACTACCTCACAACAGATTTAAACCCTTTTTTTTTTTTTTCAAATTTCTGTTTTTTCTAAGGTCAGGATTGCATCTATGTTTGAAACCTCTCCCTTTCTCTCTCTTTCGACGACGCTGCTACCCCTACCTCGTCGCAGCCCCCACCCTCCCCTTAACCCGTGGCTGCCCCTAGCCTTCTGCCCACCCGACCATCACCTCTACCACAGCACCGCCGGCACCGAGATTGACCATCGGTGCCAAGACCACCGGCAGACCACCACTACTAAATCAACACACACCGCCTACAACACCGCAATCACCATTGGCATCATTGCAGTGCCGCCGGCACATATATCCACGACCCAAGACCCAAATCACCGTTGAGTCCATCAGAATACTACTGGCACCCATATAAGCCACGACAATCTCCATACCCTGGTGAAATCTCCCTCAAAATCAAAGTGGCCCAGAACCATCAACTACCGTCGACGCCGTCGATATCAGATAGTCGTTGTAACCATTCTTGTTGCCATTGTTGTTGTGTGCGGGAGCCTCCCTCGAGAGCTTCACACTTGACACCTAGACCCACTGGAGTAGAGAAAAACAGGCTTCCCATTGTGGAAATAATATCTCCTCACAATTTGCAGCAACAATGTTAAAGATGACAGATTTGAAATGGCTGAAATGTTGGTGGGTGGATTTTGGCTTTGTTGGATGGTGGTGACTGTGGCCGTGATGGATTTTTGGTTTAGTGGATGATGGTAATTATTTCCATGGTGGAGGTGATGGGTAAGGTGGTTTTGGTAATGGTTTTGGCGGGTTTGGTTGTGGTGCTTTGATGATGCAGCGGTGGTATTGTAGCGGTGTTGAGGTGATGGTTGTCGTTGAAGTTACAGGAGGAGGGAAGAGATAAACGAATGGCAATTGAAAACATTAGATTCCCAATTCATGGGGCAATGCAATCTTTTCGCTCCAAACCGTTACGTATTTGCGTATGTCGTTTGGTCAACAGATGTAAGTGTTATTTTTTCAAACTAATGGATACGCGTGTAAGGGACATGACTGTAATTACTACGTGGTGCCCCCGATCGTTCCTTTGATCTGCCCTTACCTATTTGCACCAAACTACTACCAACACTTCATTCTTTTAGGTCTAGGTTTAATGGTAGATTTTTCTATGGTTCTCGGCTACTGGGCAAGTTAAACTTGTGATTTTGTCGTATGCAAGTGCATTTGTGATAGGTTGATGGAGTTGGTCTAGAAGTCCAGATTTTACTTGACATGAATGTCTGTATAATTTGGTAGAGAAATCGTAAATAGAGAAAGACAAAGGAAATAAGAACAAATGCGATTGCGACTGGCTAGAGAAGAAGAAACCTAGCAAAAGGGAATTTTTTCATAACTAACTCATGATCCCATACGTTTTCTCCTTATAATGAGGTTACAACCAACCACCTTCATTTTTAGAAAATAAGAAAGATGATGGAATTAAGAAAAATTACAATCAAAAGGATAATCCAATTTATGCGATAATCAAACAAAGATTTTCCCATGTAATTCACACACACACACACACACACACACACACACACTCTCTCTCTCTCTCTCTCTCTCTCTCTCTCTCTCTGTTAATGCTCCAGCATTAACTGTGATACATGAGTGATCAATTTCGTACATTTCTGCGTGCTTTTCCCACACGAGCATTAATGTGGCTCCACATCGACGAAGAACGCGTCAGGCTACTGTTGGTTTCTCTTCGCATATGTGTCAGCTCCTCATTGATGTCCTTTTAACTAACATGCCCACTAATTTAGCTGGAATCATAGTTGTTAGAACTGAATTGGATCGTTTTAACTGTGACCTGGTGCTTTGGCTGGTTCGATTCAACTATTGGCCCGAAATCACAATTGGACTGGATAAAACCGATCAAAACTGGATGGTTTCCCTGCAATTCAGGCCAATCCAGACGCGTTGACCTCTTGACACCTCCCGTCCAGTTTTGATAACTATGGCTAGAATATCATCTGTTGTCTTCTTCTTGATTCTAATTTACAATATGTGCTTGGGAGGATGGTTCCTGACATTCCCTCCCTCCTTCGAAAGCCCTTTCCTCTGCTGCAACAAAAGCCTGTAAACACGATCTTGAGACAGCCCAGTCCTCCCAAGTGGCATCACTGGCTGGAGAATTGGACCATCTAATGAGTGATTGAGGGACATAAGAAAACCCTCTTTTTATCATTCTGTGATCCATGATGTGGGTGGGCTCAAATATGATTTGCCTTTCACTGTTGTTGACAGGTGGTAGTATGGTTGATAGCTAAGAAACACCGACATGGGTGCGGATACGCTGATACGGCATTTTTGAAAATTTTAGGATATGGGTGCGGCGGGGATACGGCAAATACTATATATATATATATATACTATGTACACCTAGCATTGAATTTCTAAACAAGTTGTATCTTAAGAACTAGGGATAGCAATACTATCTGAAGTTGACATATTTGGCTTTAATTTAAGCCTTTAAACCTTTAACACACAAAAAAAAAAAAAACAGTCCAAGTCAAAAAATACACACTGTCACAGCAAATTAAAAAAAAATGATGTGAGAAGTGAGACTATAATTACACAAAAATACTTAAAGGCTAACATTCCACATTGTCAAGTCTCAGCAGAAACCAAAAAAAATTGAAGACAAAGGAAGACAGAGGAAGTCAGTGACATACCTTCGAAGCAAAGTTTTCAGAGGTGAGTAAGGTGGTCGCGGGCCCGATGGTCGCTAGAGGTCCCTGATGGCTTTTGGTGGTCGCGGATGTTCGGTGATGTCGCGGGACGTCGCGGCTGTTCGATGGTTGTCGCGAGAGGTCGACGGTGTCGAGGGAGGTCGCCGGTGTCGAAGGAGGTCACGGCTGCTGCGATCTGTCTTTCTCTCTATCAGATGAGACTCGTGTGCCCTAATTGGTTAGTAATATTGATTTGTTTTTTCACCCCCACAGAAATTAAGTTTTATGTTTTTATCCCCCAAAATATCTTCCGACAATTATGTTTCAACCCCCAAAGTGTCCGATCCGCATCCGAACCGTATCCGAACCGCACCCGAGCCTCACCCAAATTTCTGCAAATGAAGAAAATAAATGGAAATTAACGGGTGCGCACCCGACACGCACCCAAGTTGCACCCGAGGCTCACCTGCATCTGATGCGCACCTGACCCCGATACTCCCCCCCCTTTGAAGCACCCGTGCTTCATAGGTTGATAGCAACCTACATGATGGGATTTCGGACTAAGTGGGTAGATCTAATCGATAGGCCACATCGCCCACCCTTACCACAATTACAAATGGCCCATATTATTATTGAGATAACTTCAAATTCCTCCTGAGATCTATGTCATTTTTCTTGTAAGGTTGTAGTTTAAGGAAAACCATGTCTCTTACTGAAAATGTCCTCTCAGATCTATGTTTGTCAGCATAGAATTTCTTGTGCCACTACCAAGTTATCTATTAGGAAGTTTAAGACCTTAACCCTTTTTATCATGTAAGCATCCATAGAGGCAATGTGTATTGTCTCATCATAGCCAAGGTTAAGTGGTCTTGGGTATAACCATAGAGGGCTTGGAAAGGTGTCATTTGTAAAGAGCTATGATATAAGGTGTTGTAGTAGTAGTAAGCCAATGTAAGCTATTTGCTCCATGTTTTGGGGCTGTCACCATAGAAACACCTCAAGTAGGTCTCAAGGCGTTGGTTCGTCCTTTTGGTCGATCCATCACTCTAAAGGTGATAATAGGTACTCATGCTCAGCTTAACCAAGCAGATGGAATAACTTTTGCCAAAAATTGGCTGAGAAAAATACTATTCTTGTCAATGACTATGTTTTTAGTGTGCCATGCAGCCTAAAGATGTGGTCAAAGTTTACCTGAGCAACATCCTAAGCTTCATGGAGATGGTTGAGTGCTATAAAGTGGGAAAATTGCTATGCCTGTCAACCTCCACCGTTATGACTTCTTTATGCTCAGACTTAGGTAAACTTCAGTGAAATCCACAGATACACTGCTTCAAAATTGGTTTGGCATGGGTAGAGGTTGCAACAAATCCAGGGGAATGAATATGCTCATGCTTGTTTTCCTGGCAAGTTTCACACATGCTTTGATGTAATTCCTTAATGAGGGCCAAAAGAAGAGTGCACTTATTCTCTTGTAGGTGGCTGTGTTGACTGAATGCCCTCCTTGTCCAGAGAAGTGAAAACGTAACAATGGGTTTAGTGTCTTTTTGAGTCCTCAGGTTGCCCTCTTAACCTGCACATAACCTGCACATCTCAGTGCCCTATTCATTCATAAGTGTATTCTGAAGTTATATATGCTAGTGAATTTGTTGTTGTATGCGATTGTCTCCTTCATAACTATCTTATAACTTAGTCAGCCAAACTGGTGTGACGTGGGAAATGGCTTGGCATTGACCAGTCTCATCAGTTCACATACGTAGCATGGACAATGCATCTATAGCTCCATTTTCAATCCTAGACTTGTAGTGGATCTTAAAGGTGAATCCTAATTTTTAGACAAGCGAAGTAGTGATGTAACTATATGTCCTGGCAGATACTTGGGACTATAGTGATCAGTCATTACAGAGAAAGGTTGACCGCTGAGGTAGGCATGTCAATGCATCACAGCCTGAACTAAGGCCATTAGTTTCTTCTCATATGTTGATATTGCTAATGCCTTGGTCTAAATGCCTTGCTAAAGAAAGCCAAAGGCCTTCCTTCTTGTATGAGTACGACTTTCATCCCTTGATCACTAGCCTCTATCCCCACTACGAAAAGTAGTGAGAAGTCTGGTAAGGCTAGTACTGAAGCACTAATCACAGTTACCCTGAGCTCACCAAATGCCTTGAATGACTCTAAAGTCTAGTAAAAACTGTTTTTTTTCTTTCTATACTAGTATAGTCAAAGGCTTACTTAGAATCCCATAATTTGGTATGAATTTGCTATAATACCCTGTTAAACTTAGGAATCCCTAAGCTACTTAAGTGTCCTTGGTATTGACCTGTTACCCATGGCTTCTATTTTTCTTGGATTAGTAGCTACTCTTGCCCCAGAGATGATATGTCATAAGTACTCCACCTATTAGTAGCAAAAGAGCACCTAGATTGCTTGACATGTAACTTATGCACCCTTAAGGTTAATGGCACTATAGGGACCTGCTGTAAACCAATATACCATTAAAGAAAACTAATACAGACCTCCTAAGGTAAGGCTGAAAAATATTATTCATCACAGACTGAAGTGTGGTTGGTGCATTGATTAATCCAAAGGGTATTACTTTCATGTAATAGTGCCCAAAATGGGTAGTAAAGGCAATCTTGGGTATGTCTGTAGGGCTAACCCTTACTTGATGGTAACTTCTCCTCATTTCCAGTTAATTCACACACACATATATATATATATATATATATATATATATATATATATATATATATATATATATGCCAGTGCTGGCAAGTTGCCAGCTCTCTTACTAATTTTATTTTCAACCCCTCAACTTTTCAGCAGTTCACTTAAAATCATTCATACTTCTCAAAAGACTAAAATTAACCCCTCTCAAGATTAGAACATGTCATTCCTGACCAAAGGAGAATTTGGCCATACCAAATTGGTATTAGAGCACGACTACAAATCTGATGATGAAATAACATCAGATGATGAAGAAAGTTTAAACAGAACTTTGAAAGGCATAGGCACGATCTTCATGATGTCAGAAACCTATGACTATGAAGAAGAGATGATTCCTTTATCTAATAACATAATTAGTTAGAGCGGATCAATTGAGGAAGAAACTCTCGGTTCTACTATAAACCATTGGGAGATGCCTAAAATCAAGGTTGGAGAAATATACAAAAACTCCATATTCAGGTTCAGGAGTAAGATGAATGTAGATATCTTTGAAGGAGAAATCCCAGTTTGTCAAACTGAAGAAAGAATACTAGACATTCCTCTCTTCAAGACAAATAAGGCAAGACAATACATTAGAGAAGGATATCACCATCTCCATATTGGTATGATACAAGTTAGTCTTTGTCCATTATTCATAGATGGCAGAGATACACCAGTAATCTATTGTTTAACAGATAATCGGTGAAAAACTTTTGAAAAGCCCCTAATAGGGGGTATCCAAAGTAACTTGTATAACGGACCAATTTGGTTTAAAACTAAACCAAACTACTTCATGTCCTTAAAAAATCATTATCTTAATAAAGCATTAGGACTGAGGATTCAGACTCAAGGCATGACTGAATTATGTGAAGTCTGCAAAAACATTGCAATACAATTCCGTCTAGTTTACAAAGTGGTAAATATCACTAATCCACTAAGTAAAACGCTAAACAGTTAAGTAGAACTATTTGAACAAACAAGTAGTAGTGTCCGAGCAATAAAAGCACGGAAGATAAATCCAAAGCAACTATCATGGCCTAAAAAATGGGTGATAGGAGAAGGATTAGCCAGTAAGCAACTAGAACAAATGCATATTACGAAAAATAAAGGTGTGGTTATCCTCTAAGAACCAAGGAGACACTCTGTCTCTTTAAGACCTTCCACATCTTCAAATCCAAAAGGCAAAGGGAAGGAAAAAAATGGTAGAAGAAGCTATCAAAGAAGAAGACAGTTATGATGAAGATATCATAGGGTACAAAACAGTTACCATGCCGATTAGACGAAGCATGTTATCACGTGTAGAAACCATACATGTAATAACCATGTAAATGACACTGTCTAGAAGAAACTTAAAGAAAAAGGCTTGACATGAGATAATCTTGAAAAATGTATTCAAGACATTATGAGTATTATCAAAAAGAAAACAAGGTCGAAAAAATGAATAATAAATGAGTGGCGGTAAGTCCAAACAATTCTTATATAGAATTAAGTTTCAACTTACAGGGTTATCATCCTTTCAAAATAAATGCTTTAGTAGATACTGGAGCATCCTATTGCCTGGCATGATCAGGAATTTTATTCTCTGAAAAATGGATAAAAACAGATCAACTCATGAGCATGTGAATGGAACATGGCGATGAATTCAAGCCAGAATATAAAGCATATCATATTCTGGTCATAATAAATGAAAAATAATTTATTATAGAGCGATTAATCCAATTCAATGACTTAGACGGTGATTTTCTAATAGGAAATGCTTTCTTCAAACAAACTGAAAATCGACCCTTTATTCAGGAAGAACTTCATATTAGAATACAATGTCAAAAAATTTTGTTGTTAAGATATGCTACTCAAAAATATAAATTTGATTTTCGTCCAGAAAACTTAGGAGAAATTCAAAAATATATCCAGAGTGAGTCTCTCTATGCAGCCTAGCATGGTGAAGAAAACAAAACATGAAGAAGAAGTAAATAAGGAAGAGTTATCTAACAAAGAAATAACCAAAGAAGATAACAGTTGGGTTAAACAAATAAACCAATATTATCAATGCAAATAAGGAAAAAAAATTCCTAATCTTGATAATATAAAAAAGATGTTAGAAAACAATTTTAGTGAAGATCCGCTAAAATTATGGAAAAAGGATAAACCTTGGGCAATATTGACCCTCAAGGATAAAGATTATATTATTAACGTAAAATCAATGCAACACAGTCTTGAGATGGTTCAGGAATTTGAAAGACTGATTCCCCAAATACTAAAACAAGGGTTAATAAGACCCAGCGAGAGCCCTCATTCAAGTCCAGCTTTCATGGTAAGAAATCATGCAGAACAGGCTAGATGAAAAGCCAGATTAGTTATAGACTATAGAGTTTTAAATACAACAACAGTAAAAAATGGCTATAAAATCCAAACAAGGATATGCTGATAAACAAAATCCAGCTAGCCAACTTTTTCTCAAAGTTTGATTTAAAAAGTTGATATTGGCAAATCAAAAATGAAAGAATCATCAATTTCATTAACTGCCTTTAGCGCACCACATGGGCACTATGAATGGACAGTGTTACCATTTGGATTAAAAAATATTTCACCTTTTATCCCAAATAAGGATGGATAACATTTTTAGAAAGCACGGAGATTACTGTGTAATATACATAGATGACATATTAGTATTCTCAAACACCAGAGAAGAATATAAAAATCATCTAAAAAAGATAGCACAAGAATTCATTGACCACGATTGGTACTATCACAAAAGAAATGTGAAAGGGAACAAATCACCATTAACTTTCTGGGATTGAGAATAGAAGACAGTAGAAAAATTGTCCTTCAAGATCACATAGCTGAAAAAATAATGCTATTTTCAGAACAAATCAATGATGTAAAACAAATTTAAAAATTTATTGGGTTGTTAAATTACGCAAGAAAATTTATCCCGCATTTATCAAACCTAACAAAAACCTTAAGTAAAAAACTTAGAAAAGGAAAATGGATATGGAAAGATGAAGATACCCAAAATGTTATCTGGATAAAAGGTCAGGTTGAAACTCTGCCAAAATTAAGTTTGCCTGAACAAGGAGACAAGTTTGTTCTAGAAACTGACGCTTCTGAAAATTATTAGGGTGTAGTATTAAAAGCAATACCCCCTGATCAAGCTGAAGAACAACTTTGTGGATACTGGAGTGGAACCTTTAAGGATGCAGAAACTCGGTATCACATAAATGAAAAAGAGTTTTTAGCTATAAAACGTGGCATAAAATCTTTTTACATATTTCTAGTTTCAGAACACTTTCTTATAAGAACAGGTAATAGGTGTTTCAAGGCTTTCCTCAAAAGAGACGTAAGAGATGTTAGTTAAACAAGACTTTATCGATGGCAACAATGGTTCAACTATTATACTTTTGATGTAGATTACATCTCATCAGCTAAAAATGCACTTGTAGATAGCCTAACTAGGGAATTATGCTTTATGATACAGGGAGTTGGTGTTACTGCAAAAAAGACTACTCAAAAGGCCTTAAAAGAAAGGTATGAAGCAGAAGATCCTGAAGTCGGTCTATTGGGAGAACTATCAGGGAAATTTGACTACTATGTCATTTACCCTAAAATGAAAGATGACAGTTCTTTGACACTCACAAATCCTCCCCCAGTAGCAGAAGAAGATGGTTGAAACTACCAAACTAAAAGCCCAAAACAGGACGATATAAAATTAAGCGTTCAAAACCAATGCATAAGTTTTGGAATAAAGCTGAAACCTCGACAGCAAAGCGCCTTAAACCAATGGGCAAGAAAATAAAAAATTACTATCCTAACAACAAATATTTAAAAAGAAAAGTGGTAACTGACGAGGATGAAAAATCTTCAAAGCAAAATGCTACCATAATACAAACCAATGGTAATAAAACAAAAATGTTTTATGATCCAGGGTTATGTGAAGAAAGTAAAAAACTCTTTAAAAATGTCTGGCATTATCTGAAGGAAAATTACCGAAAAGAGTTACAAAGAACCCTCAGTTAATTAACTGATTATGTTAAGCACTTAGAAGAAAGGCTTAAGATAAATAATAAAGAAGGAATGATAATCCTGCAAGAGAGGAAGAAAGAATTTGATTGCTAGAAGAACTAGAATCATTGCTTCCAACTGATATCACTACAAAAATAAAAGAACTAGCCAGGGAGGAGAATGAACACGAAAAGATTCTTCGCGAACCAGAAATGAAGGCGTTCCTGAATTAGGATTATAGATGTCCAAGCCTCACATTACCATCAGACAAAGTTGATCTTAAATGGATTGAACATGGACTCGTAGACACATTCTAAATAAATCGAGATGATTATCGACTCATCGATAGTCTCCCAGCTACAGTTAGATATGCTCTTGGAGTTATGAGATTTAGTCGAAAGATTATCACAATCCAAATACTGTCAACACTGGCAGAAAGAAGCGAAACCAAATTATATCAACCATACCAGATTTGGTTCATTTATCGATTCGCTAATAAAAAGTTAATGAATTTCTACCGACCAGACAAGGATGAACTATGTAGCACGTATAATCCGGAAAAAGACAAAATCGAAAGAATCAGTTGTGCTCATGCAACCATTGAAACCATGGTAGCTGATCCCATAGAAGCATGTTTTTGTGATGGACATAGTAATCCTGAAATGGTGTAGAGCATCCATAGAACCCTCCAAACAAGGTCAAGATCAGGTAATCAAACTTTATGAACAGTTCAACTGCCAAGAAGAAGAAGAACCTGATCTGTCTAGCCAAACTTTTGAGTTGTACAAGAAGGTGCAGGACCACATGATAGCCATGATAGAAATTGACATAATAACCAGCGAAAAATGACAAAGTCAAGTGGAAAAGAGAATAAAGTTGTCTGCCATAATAAAAAAAGAAAATGACCCTACATAAAATAATAGATGATTTTCACTGTTGAAAAATCATATGTGCCTGATCCTTTCATCAATAAAATGGGTCGATGTAAGAGCTAGATGGCAGAGGAAGTCTGAGAGAGAGTGAAGCATGTAAGAGTGTGAAATGTGCTAAGATTTAGAGTGTGCAACAATCGAAGGAAACATTCTTTTCTATTGCTCTTATAAAATATTTCTTTTTCAGTATAAATAAAGAGGTATTGTTTTTTTAGTACGACGTTTTCTACTACTCTTTTCAAATCAATATCTTGAAAGCTTGAGAATATTTGATAATAGCCATTAGCCAAATTTGAGAAACTTAAGGCAACGAGCTGTCTGTCCACTTAGTGAAAACTTGAATATCGAAAAGTAACAGGAGAAACATGACAGGCATACATTAAAGGACCCAGAGCAAACTCTCTGTAAGTAGTTTTATATCCTGAATTTTCTTTATAGTTTATTTTGTAGGAGACGAGATATTAGTGTGCATAAAATAATATTTTTCTAAAGTTTTGAGACTAGATTGCAAATATATTAAAGTACTATAGTTATTTAACACTATTGAGGGAAAATATTTAATCTGGACCATTCATAGATCACGGATAGACGGTCAGATTGCATTGACAAGAAAACTAATTTGCCTCCGCGGACAGTGGATCGCGCATATATATATATATATATATATATATATATATATATATATATATATATATATATATATATATATATATATATATATATATATATATATATATATATATATATAGGGAACTGATCCGTTGATAGCGCTAGCAAAATAGGAGATTTTGTTAGCGCAATCTGGCCATCCATCCTGAAGGGGCAATATGGTAAAAAAGGTCGTCCGCTACACTATGTAGCGGACGACTGACAGCTTTCGAAAAAAAAACGATCTGCGCCGTCCATTCAGAAGAGATGGACGGCCAGATCGCGCTAACAAAATCTCTCTTTTTGTTAACACTATCAACGGATCAGCTTCCACATATATATATATCCTTCAAAATTCAAATCTTGAATCTTTCCATCAAACGGAGCATTTAGGAAAAGCCTAATATTTGTCCAAACAAAGTTATTACACCCCGTCTTATTTCAATAAGATATATACATATACATATATATATGCTTTTTTTTTCTCTCATAATTTTTTTTATTTTATATACCTTTTAATTATTTGTTTGTGTGGCTTTTATTAACACATCCTCAAAACACAAGATATTATTTGGAGAGACTATCTTTACCATTTTATATTTAATTTCTACATTTATTAATAAAAACTAAACAATTATTAAAAATAACTTTTTTATTATTGTTATTATTACTACTACTACTACAGAGCAGAGTTTTTTTTAATTAATACATATTTAAAAAATAATTACCAATATACTTTATTTCAAAAATAATTATATTTTATTTCTAGTTTAAAGTAAAAATCGCTATTTGAAACCACGATTTCAAAATAAAAATCGTTGTTTTAAGGTAAAAATCGTTATTTTAAACAACAATTTCTGCTTTAAAATCGTGATTTCAAACAGCGATTTTCAAAAGTGTAATATACAGATAAATAAATTTTAAAAAAGAATAAATTAATAATTAAATTTTAAACATATATTAATTAAGAAAAAAAAACTCGTATTAAGCATATGTATTTTCACAAGGACGATTTTCGCAATTATTACGTAAGTACGAAACAGATGGTCAAAAGTATTGGAATCAACATGATATAGGTCATGGTGCCAGGCAATTGTTCCTCTGCAAACCAGAGAAAGCAGGAAAGATGATTTAATCTCAACATTTTTTTCCAAAAAACTGTGATTGCTTTCAAAAATTAACCCCAAACAGAATCCTAGTCGCACCGAATATGCATTGTAATGCACCACAACGCTCGATTGATTAAGAACACTGACAAGATTTGGGTGGGGGGGGGGGAGAAAGAGGAGGAACCATCAGCAACCAAAAAGTTATCCCCAAAAGCCTTGTTACAGCTATACGGTCCGCATCATGGTTCGATCTTTAAAGACCGCATCACTTGGTTCCAACCCCTATGGCTACAGAGCTTCAATTTCAGTAAATCGTAAAATTAAATCTCAATCAAGTAAAAAATATCAACAATAAAAAAAATTCTTAGAAAATTGATTAAGGGAAAGGGCTCAGAGAGAAAGAATGGGTATGAGAAAGTTTGTCATCAAAGCATCAGAGTGGTGCATGACTTTCCTTCGATCTCATCATAACCCAGTTCCCCAATCGCAGATCTAGATGTGTGTTTACAGGGACAAAGAAAGAAAGAGAGGACAGGCTGTGCTTGTGTGTGTCTGTGTGAGAGAGAGAAATGGTGAGGCGAAGGACGGGCCAGCCAGAGAGAGCAGAATAAGAGCTAGAGGGACGAAGGCAGAGGATGTGTATATATAAACTGCGAGACGAGAGGGGTTGGGGGAACCCTAAACCCTAATCCATTTCCTTTGGATGTACGAGCTTACGTTTTTACCCTCGTCTATATGCTTCAGTTTACCATATAGCCCCGTCTCTTTTCCCAAAGCACGAAAAGGAATAGTTTCAAACTCGCATAAAATAAAGAGAAGCTACCGGAGGATGCAAGCCCGGCCCAGCCCAAGCCCAAGCCCAGGCTCAGCGGGCCAGAGGAAAAACAGGTCAGACCAGGCTTCAGGCCATGGGAAACCAGGCCAGGCCCGGAAAAGGGCCCATTAGGAGATATTAGGGTCTGGTCCAAGCCCAGGCTCTAAGCCCTAACTTTAGGATCGAGTTTGGGTTAGGTCCGGGCCTAAATAATTTTTCAAAAAAAAAATAAAATTATTCATGTTTTATGTTGCGGATAAAAGTACCCTATATATTATGCTATTAACTATTTTGCTCCAACTTGATTATATATTTCCAAGACGAGTGTAAAATTAGAAAATAATTGCTAAAAAGTTGCTCCTATTAAGAAAAATGTAATCCACACATTATCCAGTATTATTTATCAAAGTCACTTCATATTATATGTGCTTTGTTTCATTAACTACATACAAATTGTTCCTAAAAAAAAACAGTATGAACGGTAAGTTATCGTAAGAAAAATCATAAAATTTCATATATTTGGAAAGTGCTCAAAATGGTAACACATAAATAGTCTTAACCAAAAAAAACGAAAAAGTAATAAATATACAATTAAAGCCATAACAAGCTACCATTAAGAGAAACAGAAACGAAACCGTAGATGACAAAGCAAATTCTGTAATAGAAACATTAAATGAAAGCCCGCTTAGAAATTGCAAAAAACATGTCTCCGTCAGCACACACCCACACTTCACTACGTGTGTTAAAAAAACATTGATCAAATGAACTCAATAACACCTTTAAAACTATTAATTTAACCAAAAAGATCCAAAATGCCAAAAAGATGAAAATGTAATAAGATAGAACATTAAAAAAAAGAAAAAACATTATAAGGGGGTGACACTAGGGCCGAGCTGGGCTGGGCCAGACCCGGATCGGGCCAAACAATGGGCCTTTTTAGGGCCAGGTCAGGTTGGCTCCCGGGCGGCCGGGCACTAGATGCACCCTAAGTCACTCAGAGTGACACTGAGAGCGAGAGCATTGATTACTGTTAAAAATATTTAGTGTTACTTGAGGGACTTTCTAACGGACCTTACAAAACTCGTCCAATTACATTATCCCCCAAACAAGTCTCAATGACCCTATAAAACTCGTCCAATTCTTGCATTTGTTATGCCACTTATCCTAACTCGTAAAGATTTGCGGCGCAACGACAAACAATTTATGGCATGTGGCCCCACGTGCCTGAGGAGAAGAGATCTCTTCGAGCTAGCAAATGATGGTAATTGTGATCATAGTTTTCTTCAAGGGTTCCTCATGAAAGACTCATTTTCGGGTCGATATGCCCGATCGCAAAGTAGGTTGGTTATGGAGTAGAAGATGTTTGTTTTAAATCAAGCGACTATGAGTTTTCAATATTGGTCGACTAACTAATCATGTACCCTTTGTAACTGTGTAGAGCTTTGAGAAAATATTGCGTGATCGCAAATTATTGGTCCCAACTATAGACACCCTATTTTTGTTTGCTTTATTTTATATATTAGGCTTTTGGTTATCATTTAATCTAGGTGTTATAATCATAGGCTTAATTTAGGCTTTCGGTTATCATTTAATCTAGGTGTTACGATCATAGACTTAATTTAGTTAGTTAAGTCCGGTCTAGCTATCTCCAATTTAGGTGGTTCAATTCAGTTACTTGATCCAGTTAGTTTGAGCTTAGCCCAGGTCATAAGTCTAAACAGGATATGAGGTCTAATACTAACTTTGGATTAGATTTGATGATCTATCCTAAATTCAGATTATTAACACGTGGTTTGTCAGTAAAGGTGTCTTTTCCCTCTGGAGTTGGTTTAAAAATACATGAGTTGAGTGAGGAGAACCGAATGATTTTCTAAGGAACCGATCGGTAAATCAATTGCCTTAAATGAATCAACAGGCTGATTTGGAATTTTAAGCATATTTCAGCCTTATCTCTCAGAGGTGATAAGCACGACCATACTGGATTTTTACTGCACCTAGACCTTTATAAAAAAAAAGCCCTTTCGCTGCTCCAAAAGGGTAGTCAGTCGGAAACAGAACCCCCCCCCCCAAGAGGTGGTTAAATTTATGGGCGAGGTAGATTAACGAGAGAGAAACGGGGGGAGGGGGGCGAGAAAAACAATTCTCATCCTTTGATCGAGGATACCGATGTCAATGGTCAGACAATCCAGGCCACGAGGTACGATTCTCTTCATTGTTCTTTTGCTCCTGTTGATTAGAGTAAAATAGCCACATTTTAGAAACCCTTTTTGTTTCAACCAAGTTTCGATCTGTGATAAAAAAAAATAGAAAAGAAATCTCTAAGCCTGCTCCTAGAAAAAGTTGGTTAGTATTAGAACTTTGATAGGAATAGAATTCTGTTATAATTATTTGTTAGAATTTACCTTCTGTGTCAATTAGAATTCTAAAGCAACTAAAAGGTCAAAACAGTTCCAAAAGTAGTCAACTAGAAGAATTTGAATTGAATTAGGTCTTTAAGGAAATATATACTGCGATTTATGCTGCCTCACCTAGGATTAGTCGGTATTACAGAGTTTATACCAACTTTTTTGGTCAAGTAAGTAGGCCATTTGACCCATGATGTCAAATTCAAACTAGATTTAGGTTCAGCTTAGGATTCATTTGCCTTCATATATGTTTTTGTTTAATTTGTGTTTTGGAATAAAAATTACTTATAAACAAGTTAGAGCCCTTTATTGTATGACGGGATGCTTGACATCTTCCTGTCATATAAATTAGTTCTTGAAACCGAATCTCTAGTTTCATAGTTTAGAAGCTTTGATTGGACAATATAGAGTCAAATAGGATTTTTCATGTTTTTCCTTCTTAATTTTGAAGTTAACTAGAAAATAGATTGCAATTTGAATTATACCTTCTTCATTTTTTCAGAAGCGGTTCGTCACACCGATCATTTAGAACTACTCGACCAAGGGAGCTTATGTGATTGAAGAAGGAGCTAAAGGAGGCATATAGTCATTATGTAATAGAAAATGCTATTCAATTCCCTTATATTCTCTTCCACCCTTTTTGGGCACAAACTTATTTTAATAACAAATATTGGTATTGTAACAATAAACAAGGAAGTTTATTAGCATATTAAAGGCTAAAATATTCTCTACCTTTTATAATATATAACCTATAATGCATATAAAATTATGAATTCTTGAAAATTATTTTTTAGACCACAATACCCTTCTTATCTCTAAAGATCACTCCTTTGCCATTCAAAATACAATTAACATGCCTAGAATTTAGCTTCTTTTAACATATTCATTTTTTTTTGCTGCACTAAGTTCTACGGTTCCTTCATTTCGTATAAAACTTATCATTAACAAAATGGACGTATGTTCATTATTATGCACAACTTGATACTTTACATAGATTAGGACATGCAAGACCTTGATGATGATAACAATTTATTCAATGTCATCCACAACTTGATACTTTACCTAAGAGCAAGACATGCAAGACTTTGATGATGATAACAACTTCTTCATTGTCATTCACAACTTGATGCCTTATATAAATTAGGACATGCAAGACTTTTGTGATGATAACATCTTATGACATTAGTAGAGCAAGTAAATTTTCAATTGATCATTAGATCATAACAGTTACCTCTCAAAATAAATGAATTATACCCTGATGTCGTTTTATGGATAATTGGTTCATTGACAATAAAAAATTGGTAATATGGTTCAACAATAAAAAGATAAAAAAATCCTAGAAATGACGAGTATTTTTCTCCAGCATTTCTATAATTGGCTTTAAGACCTGACATCATATTTGTGTATTCGTGTACGTGTGTGTGGGCGCGCGTGCATGTTATATGTGTTGTGTTAATTGTATGTCTTAGGTTTGGCATGCAAATGTTAGTAATTATCTAACTCAAGCTTGAAAATACTGACCGACTTAACTTTCTTTTTCTTCGGAGTACTCTCATGGTCTTCCTATTTATTCATGGTTGTGACTTGGATTGAAAATTATGTTTGGGCCATTATGCCCAAATAAAATCTAGAAATTACTCATTTCACATTAATTATTGAGTAAGTATCTACACCACCCTTCTAATTAAGGGTGGCTCTACCTCTTCCGCTAGGTATTCCACTGTATGTGATAAACACTTGCCAAACATATTTTGCCTTACCTATAAGAAAAAAGTATTCTGCCTTTGACCGGAGTAAGTTATGATGATTTCACTTCTTAATTATCTTTATGCATACTACCATTTCCGTTTTAGATAATCTCTAATTGGATTCGACATAAATGGATGGTTTTACGTGTTAGAAATCAAAACTTAACTTTAAAATAGTAAAAATTATTCTTGATGCTATTCTTAATATTGCCGAAATGAGATGATAACAAAAATATTGATTTCAATGGTACGAGTCATTGCTTTTTTCTATTTATTTGTTGGAATTGCATCATTCTATAACCAAAATTATGTTTACTAGAATATAGCAATGGAGTAAAAGATTCATCACTTGCCGATAACGAGGTACAAGAACGGCCCTAAAAAAAATCACTAAAGCTTTCTTGGAACAAAAGAGTACAGTAATTGGATTGGAAACAATTGAGAGCATAGTTGTTGTTTAGCCTGCAACGCATAATCTTTTTTCATTTAACAAGGAAATTCCTATGACAATATTAATCTAGAATGTTATTACTGTAAGATTAGTATTTAACACATTGCTCTTTAAGATCGCTGCATGAAAGGTTAGTAACTTTGAGCAACAAAACATAAAAAGTACCTATCTATTTGCAAATACACAAGTAGTACCGTGTTTATCAAGTTAGACTGTAGAATAGATATAAATACTAGAAACAAGTAAAAGATGATTGAAAACTAAAATCCAAAAATCACGGGTACTTCAATGCTGGTATGAAGATAAATATTAATTCATTTATTGCTAAATTTTAAACCTTTTAGTTTAGACTAAATGCATCGATCTAAAATTATAAATGTTTTTACTTAAAAAGAATAATGTTTAAGACCATGATAAGGAGATGGGCCATCATTGACATCAAATCAAAGTACACATTTTTACTTTCTATTTAAATTGTAAGAGATGAAAGTAGTTGGCATACAATAGTCCAGTGTAGATTCTAACAAAGTGCGAAGAAGAAACCCTACTTATTTTTGGGAAATCTACAATGTGGAAAAATTTGAGATGTTTTCGAGGTTGGAAAGGGAGTTAAATGATATTTTCGGTGAAAGACTTCACGATGATTTTTTAAATAGCAAATCAATGCAATTTTGCTTACAAATTTTATGAGGATCTTAAAGTATTGTGATGCTTCAATGTCTACAATTTTGGATTATTTCAACGGAACCGGCTTCCAAGCATTTTGTACAATTAAGGTTTTGCAGTTGAAAATTCCCCAATGAACTTTTTAGTTAAAAAATCACTTTATGCTTAAAAAGGCATTTTAAAGTGCTTTTATGATTTTTCAGTGTGATAACCACAAGTGTTGTTTTGATAATTTTACCTACAAGAGGATGTTTTTGTAAATTCACATACGATAGGGATATTTTGATGATTTTACTTATGAGAAGGTTGTTCTCGGGATTTAGATATTAGAGGGGTGTTGTTGGTAATTTTATAAGCGAGGGCTATTTAGGTAGTTTCCCACACCTGGTGGCAAATTTAGTGGACATGCATATTTGAGCATCAGGGATGGTAGAAATTGAGTTATTCTCTATTAATTGATACATGAATTAATTTATAGCCGATTCATCTGTTCAGATTCAGTAAAAGGTGATTAAGCTCAAATTCAAAGGAAAACTTCCAGATTCATTTAGTGGTTCGTGTAAGTGACCTTTGATTCAATTAGTATATGTTTATCTACCTTTGAAAAGTAGTGTTTATTTGTATTGAACTGTTTAAATTACGTTTAGCTGCTTTTGCTTTGAACAAAGAGTTTTTTTCCAAAATGCTTTAGTGACTTATTTCTCGTTTAAACTGGACCAGCATGTAAGCAATGTCTTGTTTTGAGATTGTAATGGAATTTGGATTTGAAATGCTTGATGCAAGTGAGATATTTTGGTTATTGGTATTATTGTAGATATGAATTACTTGAAAACTATCATAAAGCGGTTTGAGATGGTTTGACCATCAGAAATTCAAGGATGAGATTTGTGATATAAGAAAAAGATGATTTTTGGTTGCTTGATTGCTGTGTCCTATACTTAATGGGAGAAAGTTGGGTTTCAGGCCTTTCTCAATAGGACTGTGTACATTAGTGTAATGTGCATTACTTTTGTAAGTTGTTGCACCTGATTCCACAGTGATGTTTATTTCGAGGTAGGGATTTCGGGTCCAAGTTAGTGTGCTATGTACCCCCCCCTGACTGCAGCATATTGTCTGAGTTGGGGTTTGGTCAGACACATCTTGTGATGATTTTTTTTGTAACAAAGACTTTTATGCTCTTAGTTTTGTTCCATTTACTCTATTTTGTTTTACCGAATGATTGAAGTTTCTATTTTACAAATGAGTTATTTTATGGCATGTTATGGTCCAACTAGTTAAATTATTAGTTATCTACTGAGCACGTGAAAGCTCATTCCTTACTCATCATTTCAGGTCAACAGCAAGTTGATGGCCACGATCTAGGGCTTGAAAATAGTAGGGAGAACGTAGTGGATTCAATGATGTAGTTATTTCCTTAGATTCAGTTTCTATTGCTATTGTATAGTTCTTGGTGAAACCATAATGGGCCTGCAAATAGTCACGGATCTGGGTTCATGGGCCCAGCAATAGGTTTGGGTCATGATAGAAATAGTATTAGGGTTTTGGATTATGATTCATTAGACTTTAGAAGGTTGTAGGGGAATGCCTGAATTTTTGACAGGAGAATTAGGCAAAACCTTAATACAATATGTGAATCTGAGTCGAATAAGGTGTACTTTAATGTCTTTATTTTTTGTTGTAGAAATGGTATCAGAGCAATATGGTCTTATGGTACTTAGAACTTAGGTAAGAGATTCCGCAGATTCCTAAGCCTAAGATAATCTGTGATTGGGATTAGATTTTGAGAACTTGGATTAGGTTTTGACAATTATTTGATGTTTCAGTATAAATTAAGATTTTGATTGAGCACGCAATAGTAGATACCGTATACTTACCTTTAGAATTCAGTGATTGTAAGTGTTAACCAAAGATGACGATTGAAGGATAAGACAATAATTTTTGGTAAGTGATGTGATTACGAGTCATAAATGATCTGATGAATTTGGTAATAGTTTGAACTCGTTTGATTTGAGAAATCAGAGTGCGCATTGAAAGCATAGTGGTTATTGGTTCTCTGTCTTTAGTGTGTAACAAATTTGAAGACCAAATTTTCTTAAGGTAGGAGGAATGTAATACCCCTTACTTCTAGAGGTGTCTAAAATGATATATTTGTTGGTCAAAAAAATAAAAGGGCATTAATTTTTATCAAAAGGAATTAGTATAGTATGAGGGGTTAAATTGGATTTGGGGCCAAAGTGCACATTTTGTAAAGCTGAGGGGTCAAAGTGTAATTAAGAAAAAGTTGAGGAACTAATTTATAAAATTTTAAAATAGGTAATTCGTGGCAAAAAAAGGTGTCGTTTATGGGGAATGTTTTTTGGAAGGTTAGACACCTCCTACTTAAACGGTGGTGACTAATTGAATAAACGATAAAATATGAATTGTGGGATAAAAGAAGAGAAAGAAAGGGAAAAGAAGAAATAGAAAAGAGAAAAACAAAGCAAGCAGTAACAGAGGAAGAAAAGAAGAATAGAAAAGGAGAGGGAAGAGAGAAAAGAAGAGATTTGAAAACCCTAAAAAGGGTAATCTCTCTTAATTGTATTCTGTAGGGCTGGTTGAGGGGGTGTGTGTTCACAGTTTATGAGGGCACGCAGTGTGTGCGTGCGTGTCTAAAATTTTGTGTGTGCGCGCGCGCGCGTGGTGTTGTTTATGTTTGTCCAAGGTGCAGGGTGTGTGCAGTATGTTTGTGACAGTGTGGTGTTGTGTGTGAGTAAATGGTGAAGGGGAAGGAAGAAGGAAGCAGCACAGGGCTACTGCGCATGGAGTTATGTGTGTGATGATTACAGAGTGTGTGTGTGTGTGTGTGTAGGGTGTATATTGGTGCGGATGTGTGTGTTGTAAGGGTGTATTACTATGTGGGTATGTGTAATTGTGTGGGTGAAATGAGGATTTGATAAGTGTATGCTCAGCAATGAATGGAGGAAGAAAGAGGTGTGTATGTGCATGTGTAGGTGTCAAGGTGAAGAAGTGCGTGGGTTTAATTCATATAAGTGGTGAACAGTAACAGTAAGTTTCACTAAAGGTAGTTAGGATTTAGGCAATCCACTGTTCAAAATTTTAAAAATAGTTCGGGATAGATTCTGACAAAGTGCAAAGAAGAAACCCCATTTATTTTTGGGAGATTTACAATGCGGAAAAATTTGAGATGTTCTCGAGGTCACAAAGGGGGTTAAATGATGTTGATGGTGAAAGACTTTATGATGGATTAATAAAATACCAAATCAAGGTAGTTTTGCTTAGAAATTTTATGAGAAACTTGAAGTATTCAGATGCTTCAATGTCTAAAATTTCAGGACATTTCGAAGTCGATAGCTATTTTTAGCGGTATCAATTTCTGAGCGCTTAGTATAGGTATCAATTAGGGTTTGGCACTAAAAAATTCCCTAACAAACTTTTTAGTCCAAAAGCACTTTAGTTTGCTTGAAAAGCAATTTTAAAGTGCTTTTGAAATCTTTCGGTGCGATACTCACTAAGGGGTGTTTTGATAACTTTTCACCTGAGAAGAGGTGTTTTGGTAATTTTACTTAGAAGAGGGATGTTTTGGTAAATTCACAAAAAGATAGTGATATTTTAATGATTTTAAGTATGAGAAGGTTGTTCTGAGAATTTAGATATGGGAGTGGTGTTTTATGTAAATTTACACACGAGGGGTATTTGGGTACTTTTCCACACATGAGTGGCAAATTTAGTGAACACGTGTATATGAGTGTTGAGGATGGTAGAAATTGTGATATTTCTATGATATGATTACATGAATTAATTTATCGCTGATTCATCTATTCAGATCGGTAGAAAGTGATTGAGGTCAGATTCAAAGGAAAACTTTCGAATTTCAGTTAGTGGTTCGTGCAAGTGACCTTTGATTCAACTAGTATTATTGTATAAAACGTATATGTTCGTCTACCTTTGAAAAGTAGCCCTTATTTGCATTGAACATTTGAATTGCGTTTAGCTGCTCTTGCTTTGAAGAATGAGCTTTTGCCAAAAAGCTTTAGTGTTTTATTCCTCGTTTAAACCGGACCAGCATGTAAATAATGCTTTGTTTTGAGATTGTAATGGAATCTGGATTTGAAATGCTTGATGCAAGTGAGATTTTTGGTTATTGGTATTATTGTGGCTATGAACTGCTTGGAAACTATCGAAAGGGGTGTGACATAGTTTGACCATCAGAGATTCAAGGATGAGATTTGTAATATATGAAAAAGATAGTTTTTTGCTTGCAAATTTTACATATTCGGCGAGTAGGTCATTTCGAGAATATAAGTGAGTTGGTATTGGGTTTATAGTATCATAATATGGATTGTATCATGAAAATTGGATTGTTTTGTTTAGGTTAACGTAGAGAACTTCCGGTTAGAATAATTTAGCTTTGGATTGAGGTAAGGAGTAATGATTTCTATCTAAATCTTGAGGTAAAGATTGAACCTGAGATTCATCAACTTGTGTTCGTATATGTTCTTTCGATTTGTTCATGGCTATTCTCTGAATGATGAATTGATATCAACATGTTATTTGACATTAAAACCATAATATTGAGCCTGAATTGGTTATTCGAATTCTTATCAATGCTTGTCTTTTATTGTATGCTGAGCATTGAATTATCTGCTGATTAAGTGATCATTGTTCTTCTATACATTGACATGAGATTCTGTTTGGTGTGTATTGGGGGCCGTGGTGTGTATTGGTGCATTTACTGCATGGGACTAGGCTACTATCTTGATGGACTAGTTATTAAACAAATGTATATATAGTCTGTATTGCGCATTGCCTGTGTGGCTTTGCTTATGCTCATGGTCAATATCATCTAAACTTGTTTATATTTTGTTTGAAAATGATTGTTTTGATATCTAATTGAAAGGGATTGAGTTGAAGCTCTTCCCATATTATTATCAAACTATTTCTGTTTGTTTAAAATCCTTTGGAAAATTGTTCGAATCTTGAATCGTTTCGTAATTCTTTCGCTTGACTCTTGAGCGACGTTACGGAGCTCTCAAAAGCTCACCCTTTGTTTGTTCCTTTCTACAGGTAATGAACATCAGTAGATTGCTCGAGGCTGGGTTTGAGCCTAAGTAAGATTTTGGAGTACTTGCCACTATTGTACGTAGTTGGACCCCTGCGTGGGTCAGTACTGCTGGCTCGTCTTGTAGAGAGCTTAAGAATTTTATTTATGATCATTTGTTTTAAATGAAATTGAGGTATTACACTATATGGCTATCTATTTTTGAGAAATTGAGTTAATGTCTATTTAAATGCTCTGGTATGTATTGGAAGTTGCGTTTGAGTTGAGATTGTTTATGTCAGAAAGCGGCATCTGATGTGTTTTGATGCGTTTAACACTCCGGGGCTTCAAAGCGTCAAGGCTTCGGATTTTTGGGTCGTTATAGATGAACACCCCAAGTGATGAAGCATTAATAAGAGGATGGCTAGTGAAAGTGGAGTAACTAGTAAAAGAATGAAGCGTGCTAGATCTGTCCTATCCAACCAGGTCATGTCCGATCTGTATTGTAATTGAGTTTAATTGACGTTATTGAATTTACTATTTAAGCTTTGGTGATAAGTATGAAAGTGGTGAACCCTCTAGAAAGGGTAAAGCGAAGATGTATTAAAGAAGATGATGTGAAGATTGCTACGTCTTCAATTGTGTTTCATTTTGTAAAAGACTTTAGACTTAGTTATTTCGAGGTGTGTAAGTGCGTAAAGCCTTCCGCTGCAAAATTTTTATGTAATGTTGAAATTTTTTCTATAAGGACACATTTTTAATGTCCGATAACGATGTTTGATTTTGTAGTTGCTTTCTTGATCCCGTATTATGGTTGTTGTTTACGTAGTTTTGAAATACATCTCAGCTTCGGTGACGTCACTGGAACTGGGGGTTCTCATAGGTGGTATCAGAGCATATGATTCTGTAGAGTTTAAAAGTGCGTTATAGGGCGCCTAAGTGTTCAACAAGAGGAGGTTTTAGCAACTCAACTTAACCATTCTGGTAACTGAGTTATATGAGGCGGGCTCGGCCCTGAGCATGTTTTTTATGACGTCTGTATATTTTGTTTGTCTTGTTGCAGGAAATAGCAGAAGTATCCTATGACCTAGACCTGGATAGGTGGCTCGACGATGGCATGTTTTTTGGGTTTGCACTTCGAGGAGGACTCAGAGTCCTTACGAGGATCTAGATGAGCTGGAACCAGAAATGGAAGAGCCCGAGGAAGGTTCGGTAGAAATTGAGTTTGCAGGACCTATAGAAAAAGTGGATGAGGACGAACCCTTTTATCGCCTAGACCTAGAACCCGAGGGTAGAAGAGCTAAAGAGGCCGACTAGAAACCCGATGAATGTCCAGAAGAAAAAGTACATCCAAGTACATGGGAGGAAGGATGGGCTACCAATTTATTTTGGTCTGTTATACCCCAAATAATTAATAGCCAATTACTTTAATTTTGGATAATTTTTGTTAGTTTAATAACATTTTGGGATACTTTTGAATATGCAATATATCTTTAGGGGTCTTTGGAGTTATTTATCAAGTTTAGAAAAATAAAGACTAGTTAGTTGTGTTTTGTCGATAAACTGAGTTTGGTCTTCTCAAAAGATATAACAAAGAGAAAACTAGGGTTTTGAGAATTTCACCCTTCTACCCAAAAATTGATAAGTAATCCTAGACCGAATTTGATTATGAAAAGATATGAATCAATTTCTAATTACTACAGCGATAGATTTTTATATATGTAGGTTATTTAATTTTTAGGCTTTCAATTTGTTTGAGACTTAAACAACTTTGTGAAGATCATCGTATAGATTGAGGTAAGGGTTGCACCCATTATATTCACCTCCTTATCATTATTATTTCAAGATTCGCTTTATGGCGGAGTTGGATCAACCCAAAGAGAAGAAAATTATTGAGTTCATGTAAATAGTTTGGCTTGATGCATTTAACGTTCTATTGGAGATTTTTGAAGTTTTCCATTACATCGTGCACAAGTCTCGTTTAATGCATTGTAATTTCTGTTCATGTAACTGTTCGGCAATTCAGACGTGCTTTTCATTTGTTATGCAGTCCACCCACCAAAGGAGGGTACTTGTGTTTTATCTGGGGTAACCATTCAACTAGGGGTGAACACGATTCGGTTTGGAGAAAAAACCCAAATCCAACCGATAGACATCGATTCATAAATTCTTGAACTGAACCAAATAAAGACACCTCGATTTGAACAACTCTATATGAACCGTTCAAACGGTTCAAATTGAAGGGTTCGAATCTGCTTAAATGTAACTGGACAAACATACAAAAGTTTTATTTATTTAAAGTAAAATCATTTTGTAATTAGAATTGGGTAACCAAACATACGCTAATCTCTGCGCATTCACTAAGCCGTAACGCTATCAACTCGTACTACTGGAATTAATGGCAAAATAAGAGAAGGATGAGGTAAACAGGTATAAAAGAAGCAGTCTCAGGAATCCAACAATCTCTAGGAAACTTGATACATACTTCCGTCCCTACTTTTCTTAAACAATTGGCTGCTTTAATTTTGTGACTACCACAAAGCCTACTAGAAACCGCCTAATTCCCTAAAAAATTTTAGAAGTCATCATATTACTTAATTAAACACAAAGAAAAATAAGAAAAATCCAAAAGTGACTCTAGAATCTCTAGAGGACAAGTAATCTATTGAAAAATAGGAAAATGGGTCCGGGGACTAAGTTATACGACGAGAAGATATTAGGCAGCCGCCATACCATTTTGGTCTCTACTTCATTTAAGTAACTAATGATTTTTGGCCTTTCTAATACATAACACATAAATATGAAATAAAGCAGAGAAACTCAAGTTTATTTCTATATTAGTGGGTTGAGCTCGACAACAGGGGTCAAATGGCCTATGTATCCTATCGGACAAACCAGAATAAAAACCATCGTAGTTTGATTCTGGTCCTATGAGAGGTGACCTACACTTTGGTCTCAAACTTAGGCTGGAAAATGAAAATGACTCTTTTTGCGACTTTTGTACTAGAAATGAAATGTGATCGCAGGAAATAGGAGACAATTCTAGACTACTAGTTTAGACTAGAAAGTTATTAAATATACTTCGCGAGTCTGCTTGTCTTGATGACTCGTGAACGCTCTATGAAAGATCCATGATGCAAGAGACAAAGAACTCTCTTTAAAGTAAAATATGAGAGGCTAATTTCTCTTAAGAGATACACCATTTCCAAGAGAAATGATTTGAAAGCTCTAAGGAGAAAAAGTTATGATCCTTAAAAATGTAGGTCGAGGGACCTATTTATAAAGGTCTGGGACTCTAGAAATGATAAAAATAGTCAGGCCAATCTGCAATATAATGACGAGACAACATATGTAATAAAAATCACAGATTGACAAAAGTCAACTAACTGACTGGTTTTTCGAAAATTGGCCGGTTCATCCCATCATTTTTGTAAATTTTTTTCCAAAATTTGAGACATAATCTGGCCAGTGTTGGTATTTATCTCTATTTTTATAGCTGAGATGCACCATATTTGGCATTTATCTTCATATTTCTCATAAATCCATGAATTAGTAACTTGCACACGGGATGATTCACAAATAATTCCCTTAGATCATCCAAATAAATCATAAATCTAGACATGGACTGGCCTGACATATTAGGACTAGACTGGATTGAGCCCAACAATTGAGTAGACTAGACCACTGGACTGGACCAAACAACTAGACTAGAATGCTAGACTGGACTTACTAAACTAATTAAGTCATGTTATCAAGCCTAACCTTAATAATAGACTCTAAGAAATAATAAAGCCCTAAAATTTATCTAATTAAAATTGACTACAAAAATGGGGTATCTACAGAGCCCTTCGGTAAGGAAGTTGGTCTGCGGGCAAACATCACTAATAAACAATGCATTTTTTTGTAGCAAAATATGGAAAAGACCACAAGACTCAAAATAGATTCATGGACTCTGACTCAGATTTGAGGTTGGACCTTTATAAATCTTCATACATATCCTCGAATAGGAATCAGATTGACGTAGTTCATGAAGGGGTATTGTTGGACGCTGCCGCCAACAATAACAATGATTATTCATTGAACAATCTTACAAGGAAAATGATGTTGAACCTCGTCTGGAGCTGGAGCCAACAGTAACAACAATTGGTAGCCAAGGAAGGGCATCCTCAGAAGTGGGAGCCAAAAGCAACAATGATCGATCATCTAAGGATACTGAGAACTAAGTTCAACCTTGTTTAGAGCCGGAGCCAACAGTAACAACGATTGATCGATAGACAAGGGTCATATCCTTAGAAGCCAGAGTCAATAGTAATAACGATATATTGGTCGTCCAGGGGTACTAAAAGTCATGTCTAAGAGCCAGAGCCAACAGGCAACGATTGGTCACTTGAACATGATGGTACATCTAGGGGTCCGAGCCAATAGTAACAAGCATTGGTCATCTAGATGTATTGAAAGCTAATGGCTAAGAGCGGGAGCTAACAGTAACAATAGTTGGTCACTTGGCCATAAGGACATATCCCTAGAAGACGGGGACAGGAGTAACAATGATTGGTCATCTAGGAACATGGAAAACTCATTTTCTAAGAGCCAAAGCAAATAGTAATGACGATTGGTCATATGGACACACTAAAGGATTATGACTAAAAGCTAGAGAAAATGGTAACTGTTAGCCCTATGGTTAGATAATCTAGGTTTACATCTTATTTTGAGGATAACTACAAATTAATTATGTTCTAATGTGTGCTTTGAGTGGATTCTTAGTAGGTATGTACATACACTCTCATGAAGACACATTTGTAAAGTTAGATATATGGATTAAAGACAAAGAAGCTTAAAGCTATAGTGGACATGCTATGGAAGCTTCATCAAGTCCAATGTCAAAGAGTAAGAAAGAATGCATAGGCTAAGTTACTATCGATTATGATTGATCTTTATTATTATGTAACTAGTCTTAGTTTTATGTTGAATTGATGACTATGACCTAAAATGACCTTAGGATACCTTGTGCATTGCATGTGAGTTCATAACCATTCACACAAGTGTGGTTCTTGAAAATGAGTGAAATTTGGAGCTCACTAGGATTTTTTCAAAAATGTTTTTTATGCTAAACTTTTTATATTTTGATAAAAAATTTTCATTATCTTTCGAACACAAAAAATGACACCTTAATCCAATTTTTCTAGAGAAAGTTATGCCAAAACTAGGAAATGGGGTTCTGTGAGGTAACTGATAGGCAGTAGGGTAATACAGTCGGCTGCATTGGTCAAAATTCAGTTCCAACGGCTATTTTTGAGGACAAGACCCCAACGACTAGTTTAGAGGGAACCAGTCGACTGTATTTGGAATACAGTCGACTGCAATAGTAGTTTTGCTTATTTAATGCCTATAACAGCTATATTTCATACCTTCTCTATATAAATGATTTGGGGTTTCATCATACACCATGGAAAACCATATTCTAAGTCCCCATTCATTAGAGAAACATCAAGTCTAATAGATTAAACTTTTCTCTCTTTATCTTTATGATTTTACATCATTAAAGAGAACATCTTTGTGAGTAATTCTTTGATTGAGAGTGAGCATTTTTCAAGTCATCAATTCTCTCATATCCCTATTGAACTAGAACTTCATTTTTAATCATTTCCTTTCAAGAGGTTTTCTTGTATACAATTGATCTTCATAAAAGGATTGTGATCAAGGCTTGCGTTTGTCAAGTCTTGGGTGAGCTTTATGGATTCAAGGCTTGTGCTTGGTGTGGGGATATCACTAAGTGTTGTAAGGGTTTTGATCTTGACCCTAAAGAAGATTGTTGTTAGTGGATTCTAATGCTCTTACAAGGGACTTCCTTGAAGAGGTGGATGTAAACTTGAGAGTAGTTCAAGCCAAACCATTTAAATCTCCTTGTCAAGTATCTCTAACTCAATCTCTTTACTTATTGCTCTATAATTGCTTGTGAGTGTGTAGCAAGCATCTCCATTGAAGTATTACTTGGTTTCATTGAGATTCATGATTGTGCTTAGTTTAAATTCCCTATAAATTTTCAAAAACCTTATTCACCCCTCCTCTATCCAGGATTGTTTTATTGGTTTCAGTAGCAATGATTGGTCGGTTAGCCATAAGAACATTTCCCTAGAAGCCAGAGCCAACAAAAACATGATTAGTCGTCTTGGAATAGGGAAAATTCACTGCCTAAGGGCCGAAGCCAATAGTAACACTGATTGGTGACTTAGGCGAATGAGGGAAAAGTGTATCTAGAAGCTGAAGCCAACAGTACAAGGATTGGTCATCTAGACACACTAAAGGCTTATGACTAAGAGTTGGAGCCAATAGTAACGTCGACTAGTCACCTAGCCATAAAGATCGGACTTAAATCTAAGAGTCGGAGCCAACAACACATCAAAGTGGTTAGTTTCTTATATATAAGGAAATTTTGAAAATACCAGCCAAAGCCGAAGCCAACAACACGTCAAAGTGGTTAGATTCTTATATATAAGGAAATTTTGAAAATAGTCAAAACCCGAGCCAACAATGTCCAAGGACAGCTGGTCGTTGGGTGCCAAACATATCAAATTCACTTGATATGAAGAAAGTTTTACTTCTGGCAACAAAACGTGAGATGTTGCACTGGCCTTACACCGTGCAACATCGCTGAACTGAGCAACAAAATTTGAATAATTGGATCAAAAAACAATCCGAGGATAGGGAAGCAAACATGCACAGTCAAGTATGCGAGCACACAAATACTGGACATAAACACCTTATATGAATAAACTGGGCATTAGGCAAAATACACAAGTAGCCCAAACACCTAAACTTATAAAATGAGGGATCATGCAAGCACGCAAAGCACACAAAGGTATGCAACCTGAATTCTAAACATGCATAAATAATTTTTTTTAGTAAGATAAAAAATTGGCCAATTGATAAGAGAGAGGAGGAGTCAAAATAACAGGTCAAAAATCATTCGGTTAATCAGAGACTTCGAAAAAATTATGTGCTAGAAACCGTTCGGTTAGTCAGAAATTTATACAAATTTAAATGAAAAAATGGCTGGTTTATCCGTTCAGATTTGACCTTATATTAGGGTTCTTTCTCAAAGTTTTAATCACAACCTATTTACACACATTCTATCTCTCTCTCTCCCCCTCCCTCTGGCTATAAGGAGGACTCTCTCTCTCTCTCTCTCTCACTCAATTCCTACCCCAACCATACTTCTTCTTTATAAGTTTGTATAATCCCTCTATCTTCTCTCTCCAATTTCTTTGATAAAGATGAAATTCTTACATACTAGGAGAGGACATGAAGGTGGGCCTCACATCAGGTGTATTTCACAATTCTGGCTAATTTTGGAAGGATGATCATTCCTCTCACTCCAGATCAAATACACACATTAGCCATCATTTTATCGCCAATGAGGTATGTTTTCTATCGATTGCCCTTTAACTACATGAACTCTTTCACATACTAGGCACTCCCAAGCAAAATAGATCCTACTTTAGTTTTCTTTCTTGTTTTCTATGCACGCCATGCATTAACCAAACGCTCTTGAAGCTTTTTAGTTTTCCCTTTGGTTTTGTGCAACACCTCCCCAAATTTGGTACGAAAATGGTGGGAGAAGATACCGGATTCGGTAGAAAGTAGGATAGCCAAGACCGACTTTGACTATTTTCTAAATGGGTTACATGTTTTGTCCGAACTAAAAAGGCATCATTTGTACTTGGCAGAGTGTTAGTGAGATTCCACCAATACATGCCATTTAACCGTCGAGCAGGCCACGTTGACGCAGTACGACTTCATATATATTATGACTTTTTGAGTTTGAAGGAGGCCTAATCTCGGGCTTAGAATCTCGACAAGGACCAGGACCTTGTGGTCTATTTCCTTGCATTCAAGCCGCCCTACAAGAAGGGCGATTCAATTCTGCCTGATACCTTCATTCCCACTGTGAGGGTATGACTTTAGCGGATGATGACAGGGCATCCGTTGATCAGTATGTCCAAGGCATCCAGTTGTACGTCTTGGGAGAGACAATGTTCAGCGACGGGGATGGCTTAGTGCAGCTCTAGTTCTTGAGAGCTCTAACAAAAATTAGGGAGATAGGGGAGTATGGTTGGGGTACTCCAGCTAAGACTGTATACGAATCGAGTTCGAGCCGAACATGGGCGTGTTCGAACTCGGTTCGTTTATTTTCAAGGATGTTTGAGCTCGGCTCGTGTTCGTTACGAGCCAGACATGGATGTTTGAACTCGGCTCGAGTTTGTCAATGCAAAATTCTGACTCGGCTCGTTTGTCTAAGAACGCTGTCAGAATCAACAACCAGAGAAGAAGCTGTAGTCGATGGATCTCTAATCTTTACAAAGATCAGAGATTCTGATCTTCACAAAGATTGGACATTTCGAAGGCGTGAAAGATATCAGATCTGATCCGGGTTGATGCGCGATCGAGAGTGAGATTGAGAGTAAGAAAGAGAGGTGTGCTTGAGAGTGATGAAGAGAAGGTGTATGCGTATATGTGGAAGAGTGTGTCTGTGTGCATCTGTGCAGGAGCGTATGAGTACGTGGAGGAGTGCGTTAGAGAGAGTGGGAAGGTATATATGTGAAGAAATACATAAGCCAAAAGGGAAGGAAGGAACATACATTAGTGCGGCTAGAGGATTAAGATCTTTAGGGTTTTCTAAATGGATTAAGAACATGGACTGCACTTTTGGGCCTTTTATGTAAAACTAAATTTATGGCTTGGGCTCCATGTAAAATTCTTTTTGGTATGATATTGGGCTTGGGATTTAAGCAAATTAAGTCTAGGGCCTTAAACATAATTGAAGGTTTTTTGTTTATTAGACATAAAAAAATAATGTTCATGCTCGGTTCGTATATTATACAAACAAACATGAACGAGCTCTAAAGGGAATGAACAATGAGCGGTTCATGAATGGCTAGGTTTATTTACAGCCCTAACTTTAGCCATGGCCCATCCATACTACTCGATGGGCGCAGTATCCAGGGGCAGTCCTCGAGCTTCGTGGGATACTGTGATGTCTGGAAGGTATATCTTTGCTCTTTAACCCTTTTGATTATTTTCATTCATGAGATATACCTATTGTTCACATTTTTATATTGACTCACAGGTTGGGCTTTCGATGTTTTGGGACCGTGTGTGCCGTGATTTTGATAGGGAATACCGATGAGACAGAGCCGATGTACAGATGGAACTTCTGGGATGAGCGAGTTGGGGCCACGGTGGGGTGATAGCTTAACGAGTTAACTCAACACCCAAATGAGTTATTTATTCATTTGTATTTTAGCCTTTGAATTTCTGAGCGAGTTGGGGCCGCGGTGGGGTGATAGCTTAACCAGTTTACTCAACATCCAAATGAGTTATTTATTCATTTGTATTTTAGCCTTTGAATTTCCCTTAATGTTCGTTCATGCATACTCACGTCTGTTCTTCTTTCAGGCGTCCTTGTCCAATTTGGAGGGAGCAGAGACTTATCTAGAGAAGTTGGCGCTCACTCAGTGCCAAGTTCTGTTGGTAGGGTACTCCCGGGAAGACTTATACATGAGGGGGAGGGTGCTCTTCTAGCATCTTATGGATGTTGAGGCTCACAACCAAGCGGCCCCTTTCGTCAAGATGTATTAGATGGGGACTTTGGATCAATGGCTAAGACAGAGCCTAACTCGGCGGTTTATGCATCTTCTTTGAGATGGCCGAGCGATCTTCTTACTTACAAGGTGTTCATGAGAGAGGATTTCCCTTATTAAATGTGGAGCAGGCGAGGAGGATTTAGCAGGCTAGGGCGGCCAGAAATTGGAA
The DNA here is from genome assembly GCA_033070095.1 of Escallonia herrerae. NCBI lineage: Eukaryota > Viridiplantae > Streptophyta > Magnoliopsida > Escalloniales > Escalloniaceae > Escallonia > Escallonia herrerae. Next base: position 220,159 of record JAVXUP010000400.1, on the reverse strand, counting down.
AGGGCAGGACAAGAACAAGGAGAAGTCTGCAGAGGGGGGTTTCATTCCCCTCTTGGATAGTGCCAATGTTTTTTAGAAGAAAGGTTGAGAAAAATGGAGCCAATTGTCCGATCGAAGAAGGACAAGAAGTCTTTGGGCTCAAAGAGCTTGCTCGCGTTACGACGGTAAACTAGTCTTTTAACTTTGTGAAATTTGACTTTAATGCTTAGCTTTGACTCTATGATCTCAAGGATGCCTATCAGATGATACACAGTCTAAAGGACATGGTATCTACTCTACCGAACTTGTTAGAGGTGTATAGGCCATCTGCAAAGATGACAGAAGTGCCGGAGTAACGAGTCAGGTGAAAGAATGACGTGTTCTTATGATACCATAATCCTAAATCATGAGCACATTTGAAATATCTAAGGATTCTCTTGATGGCTACTAAATGATATTCCTCAGAGAATGCTTGAAATCTAGCACATAGACAAACACTAAACATCATATCGAGTTTACTTGCGGTAAGGAAAAGGAATGAGGCGATCATGCCTCGATGGTGCTTAATATCAACATCCTTATCTTTTTCATCTTTATCAAGTTTTAACGATGAGCGCATTGGAGTGTCAAACGCATTTGAATCTTCTATTCCAAATCTATTGAGTAGCTCTTTGGTGTATTTGGCTTGGTTGATAAAGATTATATCCTTGCTTTGTTTGATTTGCAATCAAAAGAGTAATTGAGTTCTCCAGTCATGCTCATTTCAAACGCCCTACTCATACAAGAAACAAGTTCTTCGCATAAGGATAGGGATGACAATAAGACCTGTAACCGGCGAATCCCCACCCAGCCCCGGTCAGATAGAAGCGGGTCATTTTGACTTTGACAGGATCACGGGGCAGGTATTATTTTTTTAAAAAAAAATCTACAGCGGGTTAGGGTCGGGTGTGGTATTTCATCGAGCCCGCCCCCGGTACCTCGCCCGCCCTGCTCCCGCCCAGCTATATTAACCATGTACTTCATTTAATCCTAGCCGTCTATCCTTACATATATATAAGATTTCATGATAAACCCTAAAGATCCATCTTCTCTCACTCTGCCGCCCAACACCCTCTTCTCTGTTCTCTCCCTCTCGGTGACTCCGCCGAGCTTCCCTACCAGCCACCGCAGCTCATCCTTCTCTGTCTTTCTCCCTCTCGGCGACTCTGCCAAGCTTCCCCACCAGCCACCGCAGCTCCTCCTTCTTTGTTCTCTCCCTCTGGGCGACTCCGCCGAGCTTCCCTACTGGCAACCAGCCATCGTGACTGAATCTCTTGTCATTGGAAGCGACATTGAAAGAAGCTATCGAGACTGACCTGCTGGAAGCAAGCTTAGCATTACCTTGTCTTTTCTTGATGGGTAGCAGTTAAGATTTGATTCCAAAGACTAATTTTTTGTGTGTTTGGAGGATTAAGGATTATGAAGTACAAAATACTATAATGTGCATACCAATACTGATTTCTTTTTTTTATTTATTTGTGGACTGTGGCAAAGCATTTGTATGCTGGTGCAAATTTGTGTGTTTGGAGGATTAGGGATTGTGAAGCACAATTATTTTGATTTTTCCTCTGCCCTGTAGAAATGCGTTCCCAGTTGTTTTTGTAATGAGTATTTTTTGTAATTTCTTTTCCTTTCCACAAGAAATTGTTTTGCTTCTGTAGAAACATTAATCCATTTTTCTTTCTGACAATAGAAGTTGAACTGTTTAATCTTTTGTGTTAGCAAATCCATGGTCAAAAAGCAATTCTGCGAAGTGCCAAAGCAGGCGGGGCGGGTTTGGATGGGTTTCGAGGGCATTAGGGCGGGGATGAGATGGGTTTTCTAAAGTATTTTAGGGTCGGATATGGTATTGAGATTATATAACCCGGTGCGGGGCGTGGTGGGATTGTAGGGGTAGTGGGGCGGGTGTGGATCTTATAAGATCCGCATCCAACCCGTCCCATTACCATCCCTACATAAGGGACCCGCCCATCTTATAATATCATTAACATAAATTTTATTAACAATAAGTCCTTACCCTTAGACGTTATAAATAGAGTGTTGTCAAGTTTTCCTCTTGGAAAACTATTTCTTAAAAGAAAAGTACTTAGCTTTTCATGCCAAGCTCTAGGAGCTTGTTTCAAACCATAAAGAGCTATGCTAAGTTTCGAACACGGTTTGGATATTTTTCATTTTCAAAAGTGGGAGGTAAATCCACATATACTTTCTCTGAAATAAAACTTTTTAGAAAAGCACTCTTGACATTCATTTAGTAGAGCTTAAAATCTTTATAACATGCAAATTCTAATGACATTCCAATAGAATCAATTCTAGCTATGGGTGCATAAGTCCCAGCGAAATCAATTCCTTTCGTTTAGTTATAATTTTGGGCCACTAGTCTAACTTTATTTCTAATCACGATTCTGGATTCATTAAGTTTGTTTCAAAATATCCATGTTGTGCCTATAACCCTATATTCTTGAGATTTAGGTACAAGAGTCCAAACTTGGTTTCTTCTAAATTGAACAAGCTCTTCTTGGATAACAAGCATCTAAGATCATGATGTTGAGTTTTGGAGAAATTTAGGGTTTAACTTGAGAAAGAAAGTCTAAATTAACATGTTATTGGAGAGAGTGTTGAATTCCTACCCCACTTGAAGGATTATTTAAAATTTGATCGCTTGGATAATCTTTTGTATAGGTCCAATCTTTTTGGTAATGCTTGAAAGTTATCTGAATTTAAAGCATCATTGTTTGCTTCCTTGTCGCCCCCTTGAGAACTTGATTGCTACTTCCCTACAACAATCTCTTTGGGATTGTCTTTTGATATTTCACTTAAGTTCAAAGTTCTCATGCCATTGTCCATCTATTTACTTTGTTAATGTTAGTCCTTGAGAGAAAATGATTAGTCTCATCAAAAGTAACATTTATGAATTCTTTTGCAACCAATGTACTTTTGTAATAATCTTTATATGGCATACTATTACCAGAGTAACCAAGAACAAGTCCCTCATTGATTTTGGATCAAATTTGTGAAGGTGATCTTTAGTATTGAAAATAAAGCATTTGCATCCAAAGACTAAAAAAAGTTCACCTTCGGTTTCTTATCACAAAAAAGGTCATAAGGGGCTTTTTACAAAAAATTTCTCAATGTAACTCTATTGAAAACAATACATGCACATTTGGCCGCCTCTGCCCAAAAGTACTTAGGTAAACAATATTCGTTAAGAATTATTCTTACAGCTTCTTGCAATGACTTGTTCCTTCTTTCAGCAACACCATTTTGTTGAGGAGTTCTAGGAGTCAAAAAGTTGTGTGATATACCAATGTCATCACACAAAGCTTCTACCTTTAAGTTTTAGAATTCTCTACCATGATCACTTCAAATGTAGGTTATCAAATATCCTTTTCATTTTTATTTTTATTTATTTTGAAGCCTTTTCATTAAGAAAGTGAACACATCAAGAGATTCATCTTTGGTAGTCAAAAAGGAAGTCCAGGTATAGCTAGAATAGTCATCGACAATAATAGAACAATTTGATTCTACTAGTAGAAATTGGTCCAAACAAATCCATGTGAAATAATTGCAAATTTCTAGACCAAATACCATTTTCTTAGGTTTGTGAGAAACTTTCTTTTACTTACCCATTTGACAAGCACCACGTACTTTATCTTTCTTAAATTTGATCTTTGGAAGTCTCCTCACAGGTTCTTTGCTTACTTTATCCTTCAAATGCTCCACGTGCATGTGTCTAAGTCTCCAATGCCAAAGTCAAGATGCCTCACTAGTAGCACTAAGATATTCACATCTTGGTCAGCCAAATCATGTAATTTTATGGAATAAACATTTGCATCTCCACTGTCTAGCAAGATGGTTTTGTCATTCTTCATGAATTCGATTGTGCAATGAGAAGCCTAAAAAATCACTCTAAAGACTTTATCACTAAATTGACTAATAGTTAGCAAATTATGTTTCAAGCCTTCAACATACCACGTATTTTCAATTGAATGTGGTTCCTTACCAATAGTACCTTACCTTTGATTTTTTCTTGTGCATTATCACCAAAGGTTACTTTTCCTCATTGTCTAAGATCGATTGAAGTGAAAAGAGAGATGTTGTCGGTCATGTGTCTTGAACATCCACTATCAAGAATCTACTTCTGCTATTAGATTTTGCTTTGAGACATACCTATAAACATAAATCAAGTTGTGATTTTTTGGTACTGATACTTTCTTAGGTCCTTGGGTGTTAGTCATAAATATGTAATCTTGACATCTAATTATCCATATTTTCTTTATGCATCTACATATACAATTGTACAAGGATAATAAATTAAATTAGTCGTATGCCCTTTCTTGTTGCGCCAACTGCAATGTGTGAATATTGTGCAATAATTCTTTGGTTGTCTTGTATTGACATTCAACCTAGTTTGTTGTTTGAAAACTTTAGAAGGCGAGGTGAAGGGATCTGATCCAACATCACATTTGTTTTGGCCAACTCTTTGGCGTCCAAGCACGACATTCAAGTTGTTTTGACCATCGACAAAATTTTCAAGACATTTCTTCAAATCATAAATCTCAAGTTTAAAATATTTATTTTGTTTTTCTAAAATTAAAGAATCATAAGAGATTTTTTTTGGGGCTAGGAATGTTTACAATCAATTCAACTAGATAATTTCACATGTTCTACATAGAGATGGCTAGGTATGAATTTATTTTTGACATGCAACTCATTTCTCTATTTTTCTTATTAGCATTAACCAATTGTTTAGCCAATTCAATGTTCAAAACTTTCTTTGCTTCTTTATATAAGCTATCATATACATCTTCTAAACTTTCACTTTCACTATCGGAAGGAGAGTTTACCTAATCATGTACCATGAAGCATACATTAGCTTGTTCACTCTCCTCATTTTCTTCATCACTTGATTCGAAGTCACTCCATGATGGAGTATGCTCAACATTCAATGCTCTTTCCTTCTCCTTCTCCTTGTTCTCTTTTTTAGCAAATTGTCTTTGTTTAACTCGCTCCCATACATTTCTTTTCTACTTCTTCTCCTTCTTGTATATGGGACAATCCATCTTCATGTGTCCTACTTGTGGCATTTATAGCAATTCTTCTCTTCACAGCTTTCATTTTGTTGTCTTCTTTCACCATTTTTCTCTAAACCTCAAGAACTTCTTGAAGTTCTTTGCAATCGTTATAACATCCTCTTCATCACACTCTTCTTTATCATCACTTGGCTCATTGTTTGAGGATAAAGCTTGAAGAGTAATTGAGGTAGACTTCTTCTTGAAGTTCACTTGATCGAATGATTTTTGAGTTTTATTTCGTACGTCGTTAAGGAGCACATCAATTCATGCAGTTATCTTTTGACGGTAAGTTATTTGTTTATAATCAACGAGAGCAAAGAGACGGTCTCGCTGAATTTGTTATTCACGATGAACAAGCCTTTTCTTTTGCCGATAATGCTAAGCACTCTAGATATATGAACACATACGTTCAACCTTTGTACAAAAAGGTTCATAGAAACACAACTAGATCCGATGCACTCCGACAGTATAATGCTGCTAAAGCACGCCTGATCGATTATTTCGATAATTTTGACGGTAAAGTTAGTCTTACTTCTGATATTTGGCAATCTCCATTTACTTTTGTTAGTTATACTTGTGTGACGGCCCATTGGATTGATGTAGATTGGATTATGCACAAGAGAATCATCGCTTTCGAGCTCTTTCTTTTTCCGCATGATGGAATGAACATTGCTACTATTATATTAAAAGCATGTACCACGTTTAAATTAAAGAATAAGATTATGAGTATTAGTTTTGATAATGCTTCTAACAATACAACTATTGTTGATGCTTTAGAGGAGAGCCTCAAACCTGTACTTTCTGGTAAATTATTTCATGTTCGTTGTGTTTGTCATATAATTAATTTAATTGTTCAAGATGGTTTAGCTGCTGCAGGAGATATTCTTGTCAAAATGAGGGGTATGATAGCGTATGGAGAACAGTTACAGATGTGGTCCACAGGTGGAACTCTACATACCATATGCTTTTACACATTCTGGCATACAGAGAAGTCTATACGCATTTTCTACTAACCTTGTTCCCAGCCGGCTTGCCAACTCAAGAGGAATGGCAGATGGCCACATACCTAGCTGAATTTTTGGAGGTATTTTACACGTCTACCAATTTATTGTCTGGTACGTACTATCCCACCTCTCCTCTCGCTGTAATAGAAATTCTCAAGATGGCTACAATGTTAACAAAATGGAGATATATAGGACCCTTTAAGGAAATAGTAAAAGTGATGGATAAAAAGTTTAATAAATATTGGAGTGAACTGCCTGTTGTTTTTGCTGTGGCTACTTGTTTAGATCCTAGGTTAAAGTTGCATGGCGTGAACGTCTCGATACAAGAGATATCGAGATTAATGTGCTACCCAGTAGAGGACACAACCGCACTCACAGCGAAAGTGAGCAAGACATTTGAGGAACTGTTCAACCTCTATCGTAATTCTGCTGACGTGCGCGGGCGAGCTTCATCATCGACTGCTGAGAGGTATTATGCGCCATACCTTAAGGGCTTTGAACATCTAGTAGCAAGACAACTACCAGGTGAAGGTACTTCTAATTCGGCAGGTTCGTCTACTTTTTTCTCTTTTAATGAGATTGGTGTATATTCAAATACTGATCATTATTCTGATTTATCAATGCAAGAACAGGTTAATTTTAATTTGTTAAATTTTTGGAAACAAAATCAAAACATGTATAAAACTTTATCCCAAATTGCACGGGATGTACTGCCAGTGCAAGCCTCCACGGTTGCTTCAGAGTCGGCATTTTCAGCGAGCGGGAGGGTTTTGGATGACAGGAGGAGTCGTCTTAACCCCGAGTCGCTCGAGCTATGTGTATGTTGGAAGGATTATCTTGATGCGAAATACCGCGAGCAAGATAAACCGATTGATGATAGGAAGAGCAGTGACTCGGATATTGAAGTACTTCCGGATGATTAGGTAATTTCTTTTTATTTTCCTTCTCTTAAGTTTTAAGAATAAATTTTTTCACAAAATATAGTTTTTTTTCATATAATATATATATATATACTCGGATATAGTTTTTTTTCCATTGATAGCGCTAGCAAAATGGGGTATTTGCTAGCGCGATCTGGACCGTCCATCCCGAAAGATGGACGGCCCAGATCTTTTTGCGTTTTTTTTAAGTACGTCCGCTACATTATGTAGCGGACAATTTTTTGACAAAAATACCCTTTGTGCCCATCCGCTACATTATGTAGCGGACTATCGAGACTACTGTTCTGACTTTTTTTTAAATCCGTCCGCTACATTATGTAGCGGACAATTTTTTGATAAAAATACTCTCTGAAAACTTGTCCGCTACATAATGTAGCGGACTTTCTGACTATCTCTTTCTCTGTCCTTTCTTTCTCATTTCTGTTCTGACTATCTCTCAATCTCTCTCTCTCGCTGTCCCCACTCCACTCCCCCATTCCTCCTTTGCTTCTTCTTCAGACGAATAGGACGAATTGGACGTGTGGAGCTCGGTCGGCTGCGGCGTCGTCTCGCCGGACTACAGGAAACCGGTGGTGAGTTCGAGGAAGAAGCCGCTGGCGGCGACGAAGAGGGCTGAGGCGGTGGTCGGGGGACGACGTCGTCGCTGCGGTGAACATACCAGATTGCGGTGAAGGGGTTAAGTTCGGCGTCGTCGTCGTTTTTGTTGTTGGCTTTTGTGATTGGGTTAAGTTTGGCTGCTGACTTTGTTGCCACGGATAAGATTTTCTTGGACTGTGGGGGTTCTGGGGATTCTACCGATACTGATGGTCGGAAATGGACCACGGATATTGGGTCAAAGTTTGCTTTGGTGGGTGCAAGGTCGTCGACATCCTCTGCCGCTACTCAAAAGCCTTCTGTCCCTGAGGTCCCTTACTTGACTGCTAGAATTTTTGAATCGGAGTTCACGTATAGTTTCCCTGTGACGTCTGGACGCAAGTTTGTCTGTCTGTACTTTTACCCAGCATCTTATGCTGGACTGAATGCGTCTGATGCTGTGTTTTTTTGTGGCTGCTGGAACTTATACCATTCTGAAGAACTTCAGTGCGGCACAAACTGCTGAAGCTCTGAATTGCGATTATATGGTTAAGGAGTATTCGGTCAATGTGGCATCCGGGTAGTTCAGGAAACAGGGAACCAAGAGCGGATTTACAATCTCGCCGACGAAGAAGAAGGCAGCAATATGGAGGGAGCCTGTCGCGAGGAAGAAGGCAGTGACGGAAGGTGTTCTGCCAGGAGTGACGAGGTCGGCGAATACACCTACCCGTTTGATTCAGACTCGCTGGGGAGAGAGAGAGAGACATGAGAAAATTAGTCCGCTACATTATGTAGCGGATGAGAGAAAGGAGAGAGAAAGAGAGAAAGAAAAAAAAGTCAGAACATTAATGAAAGAAAGAGAAGAAAAGTCTGAAAACTTGTCCGCTACATTATGTAGCGGACAGACCCGGAGGGTATTATTGTCAAAAAAATGCAAAAAATTGTCCGCTACATAATGTAGCGGACGTACTTAAAAAAAACGCAAAAAAGATCTGGGCCGTCCATCTTTCGGGATGGACGGTCCAGATCGCGCTAGCAAATACCCCATTTTGCTAGCGCTATCAATGGATCAGCTCCCATATATATATATATATATATATATATATATATATATATATATATATATATAAAATAAGTTTTTACAAGTAAGATAGATATTTTTCCGTATATATAAAAAAATAGGTAACTTCGTCTGTTTGTTTACAAACAGCCGGTCCCAAGTCCAGTTAAAAGGAGGAGGGCCTATAAACACATTTATCTTCAATTTAACTCTATGTGGACGTTAATAATTTACATACATTCATAAATTCTAACCTCACTTACTTCTTATTTTCTGACAAACACAATATATTAATATCATAAATTCTTTTATACTCACCCATAACCATCTTATATACATATGAGAGTCATATATATAGAATACAATTTTGTATATGAGACCAAGTAGAGAGAAAAAACTGTTAGTCAAAATCTATACTTATTACTTAAGATCGTATCGAGAATTAACATGTATCAATCTTAACCAATTAATTTGATGTATTCTTATTGGCCATCGGCGCAAATAAATAACAAGGAGTTGGGAACCAAAATATATTTTTTTTGGGCCCGGGCTCGACCCAAGCCAGGCCCTAAATATTGGGCCTAGGGCCAGGGCTTGGATTGGGCCCATATATCCACATTTCAGGCCCGACCCTGACCCATTTTTGTTGGAGGCCCGTTGGGCTTGGGCTGGGCCAGCCCAAGCCCGGCCCATTGGGACGACTATTTGCTCCTGGCTCAAGTTGGCAGTATGATCTAGCTGTCCATATATAATCTGTGGAATATCTAGATATTTTTGCCTTTTTTTTTTAAAAGTTTGTCCACTGTATAATGGGCCGAATAGGGATTTTAACGATTTTACCCCCTCATTTTGTGCAAATGTAGATGAAAACACCACTCTGCGCCCCATTTATGAGACAGATGATTGGTGAGGGAAAAACGGTTCTAGTTTCTTTTACCTCCATGCCCTACCCCTACCCCTCCATCTCACTGCCGCTTGCATTATACCACCTGTTTCCACTATCGACCGCCATCTAGTGCCACCCTCACCAGCACACAAGATATGCAAATAGCACACACACGTACACTTCACAGTCACACACACATACACACTGTGATTGTGTTTCGTGTGTCTTCCGTGTGCATGTTGTATGTCTGTCCGTCTCTGTATTTGTGACGTGTGTAAGGATGTAAATGAACCGAGTTATTCATAAACTGCTCGTAATTCGTTCTCAAAAGAACTCGTTTATGTTCGTTTGTATAATATACGAACCAAACACGACCAAATTATTAGAGCTCGTTTATTAACCGAGCATGAACATTATAAAGTGTTAACGAGTGTATTCGTGAACAGCTTGTCTGAATTATAACTTAATTATAATATGTTCGAAACCCAAAAGTCCTATAACTTAATTATAGTATAAATTAATTTAAACTTGGAAGCCCTGGAATCAGTTAGACAATTGGATCAAGTAAGGTGTAGTTCTGATTTGAAAATAATTGTTTTGAACGAGGCACGAGTTTTCAAGTTTGAGTTTGCTTTGTATAAATAAATGAAGGAACTCGAGCCGAACACGAGTTTTGTGAAACGAACTGCGAACGAGTTCAAACAAAATTTTGAAGATTAAACGAACACGAACACGGCTTGAAACTAAACAAACGAGTTTGAACATACCTCTGTTTGGCAACTCGGTCCGTATACAGCCCTAAACGTGTGTGAATGATTGTGTCGTGTGCGTGTGTGCAAGGCTCTGTATGTCCTGGTGACAGAGTTGGAAGCACGTGATGCTAGTGGGCACGACACGGAGATTATAAGGGGAGGGTTGTTGAGGAAGAAGCAAGAGAGCTTTTCTTTTTTTCTAAACCAGCCCTATATTCCATGATGGGGTGGATGTTAATGTTTTTATATTTATTTGCCACAAAAATGAAGGGGTAAGATCGTAAAAAGTCTCATCCAATGCATTAAAGGGCGGACAAACTAAAAAAGAACAAGAAAAAAAATCTGAACTAGCCACAAATTGCGATTGAACGCTAGATCGCTCTAGCAGCGGCAAGTGATTTGTTCATACACAACCGAGATCTACCGACTTTATCCAACAAGGATTAACAACTGTAACTTAAGGTGCGCAACTGCAATTTCAAGTAACAGGCATCAAGATGCCTTACTGGATTTAAATTGCACAGCTAAAAAACAACTTGAAGCTTAAGACCGTGCTCTTAGGTTACTGAAAATAAGTTCAAATCAACTTCAGCAATAGATGGAATGCAAATAATGTCAGGGAAAAAAAAATGCTCTAGCTAATTCTGGCGAAAAGCAGAGTCGAAACTTAAGTAAGGCGAGAAACTTCTCCTAATGGAATCAAAAGCTATACTTCTAAGTTTGCAGTAGAAAAGGTGACACGCTTGTGTTGCAGGATGAAGCTTGAAATAAAGGCCACAAAACAGGGCTGTTATAACGATATTCATGGACGTGGGGACCTCCCTTTTAGGGTGGGTAGGACTTTGGTGTTATTTCCTCCAAAAGTCATTACAACTGTCTATTAACAGAAAGTCAAAGGACAAAATTGTTTGGGCTTAACCCTTAAGGGTGGTGGAAGTGGCAAAGTGTTTCGAGGAATGATCTCGAGGTCTCGAGTTTGATTTCCTATACTGACGGGTCATATTGAATTGCAGTTCCAAAAAAAATAAATATATATTGTTTGGTCTTGATATAGTTAGTGAGAATGTCAAGCGTTTTTTGAGTCTCAAGGGTCCTCTTCCATGATCAAGAAATTGGACCAGACAATAAACCTCTGAATTCGCACCACATTTCAGCATAGAATATTAATCAATCTCCAAGTTCTAATCCCCTCCTGCATATTCCTACTGAGCTCTGAAGATTCACAATACTTATTAAATGGGAAGGGAAAATGGTTCAAATCAAAAGTCGGGGTACTAAAGGATTTTCCCCCGCCACTTCCAAAATATCAGAGAAGACATAAGGGGAGTATTACCAAGAGGAACTGAGAAAGATAACCAAAGGGATCAAGAAGTTTTAAAGTAATATTAACAATCCGTTAACTCATCTATTAATAAATTGACAAAAACCCCCTGCATAAATAAAAATAGGATTTCGATTGAACACCGTCGAGGAACGTAACACTAGACCGCCCCATATACCCTCACGGCCAAAGGGAGACGCATTTTTGCTAAGTCACATACAGCTTGGACCAGTCTTAGCAGACAGCAAGGAATGACTATAACTGCGTGTCCTAAAAACAGATATGTCCTGGACCTGGACCTTCCATGCTTCAGAGTAACCTTATAACAGAAATCACAAGCAAGGAACACTTCATATAAACCAATATTTTGTGTATTGCAGGAAGCTTGATTCCTGCAAATTCAATCACAAGCTTGACAATGTCATATATTCTCCAGATTTTGCATATTCAATTCCAATTTCCCTCGAATCCTTCAATTCAGACACACTATAGAGTCGCTTAATTTAGTGCCGTAAAAAGCACGAGTTTTATTCTTATGGAACCTCTATGTTCCCATTTTAATTTATTTGCCTTTTAGCAAGTGCAAAAGTATAGCATAACCTAAACATTTTGCTGCAATTAATATTGCTACTCCAATAAATATGACCTAACTAACTTAGTAGTATGTCCCGTGTACAACACACATATCAAAACTAGTGATATCATTGAATCACAAAGTACATCTTATATGCTAGCGTCAAATCCTTATGAGGAATGAATTCCATAATCAATCCAGTCAATTATATAAATTTAGTGCCTAGTTAACTCTTGCACAATATGTAAAGGATCAATCAAGATGACTACAAAGTCGACTATTGTACAACAAGAAAATGATCAATCAAGAGCAATGCCTAGTCAACTATTGTGCAATAAAGAAGAAATCAATCAAGATCGGTGTCTAGTTAGCTATTGTATAAGAAGGTAAGGATTATTCAAAATGTCCTTGAATAACTACAATAGGAGGCAATCGGTAGTACTCAATTAGGGATGCCGACGACAATCGGTAACTTTTCCTTTCTCTGGAGTTGTTTTGCAACTTTTACAACAACCAAACATTTTTGCTTTGGGTCGATAACTGATAATGGAGCGTTTCAGAGAATTCTGAAAAGACCTTGAGGAAGTTCTCAAAATTCTCAGTATTTATGCTTTGGGTCGATAACTGTTTCTCAAGAAAAAAATTCGTAAAAGCTTGAAAAATGTGTAACTGCTCTCATCAAAATAAAGAAAAAAAAAAGAAGACGGAAGCACTTGCTATACTGAAGGCTGAACTCTATTGAGCACTTTTTCTTTGACTCCCTTGACGGTATGGCTCTGCCCCCCGCGTAGAAATAACCAGTAATTGCTGCATATGCTAATGCTAAGAAGGGTTCTCAAGATTTCACATACTTTACGTGGACAACGGGGGGGTGTGTGTGTGTGTGTGACAATCATTTGCCCCTGGGAGCTTCTAATTTCGTAATTGTGTTTTTAGGTCCTATTTGTTTCGTCAAAAACATTTTTTGTATTTTCTTGTGTTTGGCGCGTTTATTAAAAAACTATACCTACAGGATCCATAGGATAACGTTGGCTTGAGTGTTCGGATTCCTGCACCGAAGCATTTCCAGAAAATACTTCTACACCCTTCATGTGCGATCGTGGCTTGCTTTGTATTTTTCTTCGAGTGGAGCGAATTAGCCATCATTGGATATTGTTGTTGTGACAATCATTCTTTCTAAAAACAAGAATTTCATGACTACAATTAAATCACACTCATCCATGTGAACAAAAAGATGATTACATTTTATTGCTAATTTGTTTTTGATCTTATTTTGACCTTTTAGTTTTCTTCTGGAAGGGGCTGGGTTTGTAACACCCCACATCTAAATTGGGACTTAACAGTTGCTTTAAAGTCTCGACCTATTTTTGTATCATCAATTTCGAGATGAAAAACTCTTTGTATTTTAGTGTTATTGGAATTTGTGGGATTAAGCCCAAAGAGTTAGTTTACATGATAAAATAAATTGGCTGAGGAATTAAATAAAAAGATAAGCTAAATTAACTGTATTACTTACGTATTAGTGGTAGATTCACTTGATTGCCCTCAAACAATGGCTATATTTAAGCAGTGACAATTATCAATATCTTTGAATATAAATTGTTTTTCCAATTGGAAACTAATGGATTTTAACCTCTTCAATATACGATCGAGTTGTGCAAAAGTGTACGCATATATGTCTTGGTTCTTGCGCACTGTTATTTACTTGAATCGACTCTAATAATTGATGTGTTGATAACACCCAAAAAAACGAGTAATAACATTTTAGATACTCTTGCGCTTGTAACATAATCTCATAACAAAATAGCACTAATTCATAAGAGAATACACACATCAACCAATTAACAACTTTTAGTTTATTACGCTAAGAGATAGACCATACTTTTTCATCAGCACGTGCTCCTAAAACTTAGTACCCGACCAAAAGCATACTCATGCGAAAGAAAAATTCACCACATACAAGAAGTAAATTCACAACATATGGCAATTGACGTGTAATATAACTTAATATCCGCCATCATATGAAACGTTACATAAGGCGATAAACAAGAACATCAAAATCGCGATGCGAAATAGATTATGAAAATAAGAATAGAAGTAGATACCACTTATATCTAGCGGAGGTGACCGCTGAGACACGACACAACTTACGCATCCACGGCTAAGTTTTGCAAAGCAATTATGTGGTTTTGGAGAAAGGGCAGCCTGAAGGCATCTCACTGGTAGAATCTTCTGAGCTACCGCCTTTGATAAGACCCGCAAGCAGCTCGCCACGGTCGTAGAAGAATTCCACCTTGACAATCTTGGACTCATGGTTTAGCTGCATCAAAACATGGTCACTGGGTATCAATTTCGTGTATGTATATACGTTCAACACCCTCACTAGGATCCATGGAAGATGCCCAGCTTCCTGTTTCTTTATTTCTAGGTCTAACTTGTTGCTAAACCAAGTTTTCTCATCATTTTCAAAAAAAAAAAATCTGAAATTTTGTTTAGATATTTTTCTTCTCTGGGAAAAGACTTCATACTCTTTCAAATACGTCCAAAGATAAAGGAAAGCTGATAAACAGTTGTAGGAAACAAAGTAAAACAAAATTTACAAATTAAAAAGTTAATAAGATTACTTTAGACCTAAAAACTTATTTCATTAGAAAAAAATTTGACTGCAATTATGGTTGTAGCAATTTTATAAAAACCAGGTATAAAGACAAGTAATGGTCTCTAATTACTATATGTGGTAAGAACCTAATCTTATAGCCCTACCAGGTAGCCCCACCAGGGTTCAACCATCACGGCGTGTCAAGAAGCCAACACAGTGGCCTCTACAATTACTTGAAAAGTCTACTAATACAATAATTGGTTCATTGGAGATGTTTATTTTGAAAAGGTTAAATAATATGTATCAAAATAATTGCCATAACAGTGGTGAATGGAGAACATCATATTTTCCTTAAATTATGAGCACGTAAAGACCTGGGTCACAGTTAGGGATGAATACGGCTCGATTCAAGCGTCAAATTGCGAACGGAACTGTTTCTTTCGGTTTTAAAAACTGTACACCGAACGAACAAAAAATTATCAGTTTGGATGATTCTATTTATTCAGTTTAAACGGTTAACTTTGAATCGGTTTGCGCTCATTTGAAAAGGTTATCCACTTGCACACCTAGCATATTCGAAATTGAAGTTGTATTTCCTTCAAATTGCAAGTAATCTTGTTACATTGATATTTAAGTGCTCATGTTAACATAGGGTATAAGTATTGTTCTAGATATATACTACAATAGAAGCTCAATTATACCTTTGTCATTGATGTATGAGAAAATTTGATTAAATATACAAGAGATACTAATCACTAGACTTTTAGATTATAACTGCTCCTATTATTTTATTTTCTTTTAACTTTTAACTTTTTGATTATTTGAATTTGTCTAGTACGTATATATGAAAGTTATTAATATATGTTACTAAAAATAAACTAATACGCCGCAGGTCAAATCGATTCAACTTTTAATCCTTTTTTAAAAAAGTGAACCGTGAATAGAATCGACCGAGATCTGTTTAAGAAATATGAAACAAAATCGTGAAGATTTTTTGATGATTCGAATTGATCTGTTCGATTTAATCGATTTAAGCGGTTCTTACCAAGTTTAATACTTTAGTACTTACCCCTGGGCACAATGACTTCCTCCTAGTCTGATCAAGATTCTGGCCCTTTACTAGAAAGTAGAGCAGACTGTTTCAAAACTCCTTTAAAACTTGTTTTAAGGAAAGAAAGTGCAAGATTGGGGTGCAAGAAAAGTGTCCCGGTTGTAAACCATTTCTATGTTCAATTTTTGCAGTGATGCTAAAAAATATTCCTAAGATTGTGTATGTTTATGATCATTTTTTATTTTAGTTTTGAAAAAATCTAACCCAAAAGGTGTGAAAATATGAAAACACCTATAAAGTGATTTCACTTAATCGGCTCTCTAACTCATTATTCGAGAAAAGAAGCTAAAACTGAGTTGTTAACATAATTAAATTTCACAATTCTAATTAGATACGAAAATAATGCAAATGTAAATAAGAAATAAAAATGATAAACGAACGGGCCTTAATTGAATATAGGATGGATGGAAAAGAAGCAGAAAGGAAAAGATTTTGAGATACCTCAAAAATGGCTATTCCAATAAACTCTGCCTTTTCAGCAGTAGGGGCATGTCCTTTGAATGGCCCCTCCATGTAACCCCAGTGCCTAAACTTGTACACAATCACCGGGGGCCCTGAATAAACCTGGAGAATCTCCACAGCGAATCCGCGTGGAAACGTCGTCGTAAATATCTTATGCGACGAATCATTTGTTTCCTCGGCCGGATCGTAGCAACGAAGCTTCTCCGGCAGTGAAGTTTGCAGAAGGTTGTTGTACCCTCCCCCAATCTTTGCCACTTCTTGCAACGATAAAGGTTTCCTCCCTGAAGGTTAATGAACCAAATTGCCAAGTACAAACCAAATTTAGAGAGAGCAAACTAGACAGGTCAACAAATGAGGCCTTCAAAAGGGGTCGTTAATGGGATCGAAGAGGATTGGTTTACGAAGGGTTTTGCTAATTTTAAATTCTTCACATATAGCTTACCACTTCTACAGAATTGCACTGTTAACCCCGCCTTGAGAGCGCCGACAGCCAAGTTCCACTTATTACTTTGTTTCAGTTATCATCGTTGTCATTTTATGTGCTCGTTATATACGGTGTGCGTACAACATATGTACAAGTCTTAAAAAAAAGGTCTACTTCTTTCCAAAAAGATAGAGGATCCCAATATTGGAAAACATAAGACATTTTGACGTGTAAAGTTGACAACAAAATTGAGAAGTACAATATGCGAACAGTTATTTCCGGAAGTTGAAAATCTCTCAACTTGTTAAATTTTGAACGTCACTTTTACGTACCACGCAATTCTTATTGTGGTTTCAACGATTATCTGTGTTAAACAGTGTGATGAGATAGTAAATTTCCTTGTTACCATTAATGCTGATTCTAAAATTCTTTACGTCGCAAGTTTTCATGTCTTCCGGGCGCACTTTGTGGAACAACTCCATCTCCCATGTCTTCACAAGGTTTTGCACTTCCTCTTCAAGTGAACCCGGAGGCCATATCTACCATCAAAACAGTACCAAGTCAGAGCGACAAAAGAGAACATTAAGCACAAAATTGATCCCATCTTAGAAACCCTAAACTCATTCCATTCTAGGGCTTTGTTTGGTTACCTGATAGCTTCACAAAAATAATTATGAAGTGAGAGAGTTCAGATAGATATGGTTATGTGTAATCACCTTAGTTCTGCCTTCTTCAAATAGCTTGTTCACGACATCATAGTTGGGAGGAGCACCAAACCTCCACTCCTCTGCATCCAAGAAAGACCTGTACTTGTCTGAATCAGAAGCCAAAGGTTCCATATCTGCAAACTTTTTGTGTGAATCTTGTACCTAGCTACTGTGATGCTTCTTGATTTATATTCTACCGAGTACCACCCAATAAGATGTACAAGGAGGAATAGTCTATTATGACAGGAGGCAAACAATATTCTTTGACCAGGGTGCATAGGATTTAACAACGGAGTGTTAGGAGGATCAGGTGATGCTAACCCAAGTTAACAGGTTAACAGGAGCAAACAGTATTCGTGGACCCGGTTGCTCCGGAATCTTCAATGGATTGAATAATAGGTAATTTTTAATTGATCGTGTTTAACTTACACACCTATTTAAGATATAAATTATAATTTATAAAATTTTTATTATATCTTTAGATGAAGAAAGGGAAGAAAATGGGTCGAGAGAATAGAAAAATAAATTATTGGATGGTTAAATATGCAGAGAGAAGTAAAATAAAAAAAAGTATAAGAAGACTAAATATGAAAAAACACCTATGAGATCTTTTTTATTTTACAAACTGAATACTTTTTTGGGACAGTTTAAAAAAATTTATGATCAAATATTTAGGGTGGAGGGAAGGAGTATAGTAATATACTTTATTAAATTATTTCTTGCTTACATGATCATTGTACTAAAAACAAAATATGAAAAATACAAATATTGACTTTACTTTAGTTTTGCTTAAGTTTGGCCTGTAAAACCACACTAACAAGAGAATATATATATATTCAACTCAACGTTAAAACAAGGGGAGTATAAAAAATGGACAAGTGACGGTGGATTTTATAAAAACTTACGAGTAATAAATGGCGATTGGGCGACGTAATCAAGTAATCATCAGGGCTCTGAAATAATATGAAAAGACCTGTTTACTTTTGTCAGAGCTAGCTAGCTCAGAAGGAAATAGAAAATTCAAGAAAACATATTTTAATTTTGTTCCAATTTAAAATTAAAGTGGGGTTTAATAAAACTTAAAAAATTCATGTTTCAGACATCCTGACCCTTTTAATTTTACTATTCGCAACCCCTTCGAGTGGCCAAACGGTACATATTAGCAAAAGAAATAGAAATAACAAATGAGATTCCCCAAAGTAATAATAAACAAATTTTTCATTGAACAAAGACCATTTCTTAAATGGGCAAAGAAGCTGATCCCAAAAATAAAAAGATTGAGGCCCGCCAAGTATATTAAGTGCTCCAAACTAAACTTATTATCTACTACACTATTACCCACCATGACGTCAACAGTTAAAAAGATTAAGAGCTTCACTACGGAGAGGGAGAGTATGCAGCAATAAACGGATCGAAAGGCATCATTTTACCAATTTTCATCCATAGGAAAAATCCGATGATATATAGGTATAATTTGGGTTGGGTTAGAATAGGCTTTAACCAACCCAGCTCAGAATTCTAATATATTTTAACCCATCAAACTCAACTAATTTAAAAGTGGGTTGGTTGGTTTGAGCTGGGTTAATGTTTTTATATATTAAATTGGGTCAAACCCACTAAAACCAAGCTAACCCAACAAAAAAAAAAAAAAACAAGTCAACGAATCTCCCTTCGTTCTCTGATTTCTCTCCTTCCTCGACAGTCCGGCTGAGGCGTAGCCAATTTTGCCCAAATCATTTTCTAGGATTCCCGACAGTCCGCTCTTGCTTCTCCGGCGAAGACACAGTGGTCTCGTCATTTTCACCCTCCCAAAGATACAGTGGTATGATCGGCCTGCGGCATGCCGTCTCTTTATTTCACCATCGACAACTCGCAACACAACCGCATCCAAACACATCCATGTGCTCCCATACTTCTCACAAACACTAAAGCAACCATGAATTTGAAGAAACAGATTTTTTTTCCTAGGCAGATTTCGGCGACGTTTGAAAGTACCCCAAATTGAGATCGGCGTCGTCGTTCACTTGTCGCCGGGATATGCCGTAGCTGCCGGTGGCCATGGCTGCCGCTATTGTTGATCCTAAAACGGGTCACCTCACCGTCGTCGGCATCCACCGTAACTCATTTTTTTTTTCAGATCTGATTTACCCATCTACCGGCGGTAGTACGGGCTGGCCGGCTCTGCCTTCCGGTGTTCTCCGTGGCAGTCGCCGGTGTGCCTTCGCCCTTTGCCGCGATGCTCAAATTCTTCTACTTCCGTCTTTTTTTCTCTTCTTTGCGCCACCTGCTGCCTTCTTTCTCTTCTGTTTTATTTTCTTTTCAAGACCCTTTGTCTTCTTCTTTCTTGGTTTCTTCTGTTTTCTCTTCAGACTTCTTTTTCTTTCTTTTGTTGCCTTGCGTTCTTCTACTTTTGCTTCTTCTTCTTCTTCTTTTTTTTGTGCAGAGGCTGCAACTTAAGTTTGGTAGCAAGGCTTGAGCCCCGATTGACAGTTTTTTTCTTCAGTTTAAAAAATCAGTTTTTAAACCAAAGCTGTTTTTAAAAACTCCAAAAATGAGTTTTGGTTTTTTTTTTTACCACCACCACCCTCCCACCGCGGGCAGCCACCTCCGATGACCACCGCTGGCAACTATCGGCGGCCGGCAGTCATGACGCCTGCCACCACCACCGTCAACCACCGCCACGCCCCACCACCGCCACTGCAAACCACCACAAAATAAAAATTAGGTTATCAAACACAAAAAAAAAACTCAAAATAAAAACTGGGTTATCAGACACCCACTTGTTTTTATAAAAAAATTTTTTAATTGCTCTTAAGTTTTTTTTGAAAACTGAAAACAAAAAAAAATGTTGTCAAACAGAGCTACCGTGTCTTTACAAAGTGACTTGAGATTTTATTTCTGCTTTCAGAATACTAGGACCTTTTGTTAATGGTTTTATTACTTCTCAAATGATTTAAAAACATGCATGAATTGAAGTGAGAGGGGATCTATTGTATTAAGTGTTATAGCTTATTGCTTGTTTTTTTTCCTCTACACATGTTGATGTTTATTCATCTTGCTAATTTAAGGAAGACTGTAGTATTTTTTTATTACAATGGAGTTTATTACTTGTCTTTAATATTAGATCTATGTGTTTGTTTAGTGATTGATGTAGAAAGATTTCTTTATAGTATTGTATTTCATCTTTGACCAAATAAATTAAACTTTTCATTTATTAAAAATAAAGTATATCATAGAAGTCAAATGCGAGTCATGTTAGTCTTTAGATAATGAAACGAGTTGAGGATTATTTTATAAAATTACAGACAAAAGATTTAACGATGTTAGTTGTACTTGGGTTTGTTTGGGTTGAAACTCGACCCATAGTATTTTTACTTGGGTTGGGTCGAGTTGGACTTTTTTCTTTACAAAAAACCCAAGTTGGGTTGGGTTGAGATGGGCTTTTAAAATATTGAGTTTTCTCGAGTTGGGTTAAAATCCAACCCAACCCGTTTAAGTTGCACCCCTAGTATATTCTTTGTTTTGTTTAGTTGAGTAGTGAAGGAAAATGAAAAGGAAATATAAAGTTACGATAATTTAATAGTAAACCCTTTCAAACGTAATAAATTCGCTTAATTTGTCCCTTGACTTCCGACGGAGAGAATACGGCCAGCCTAAAAGTAAACTTCATCTCTCTCAATTTTCCTTCCTTTCCGTTTTTCACTCCTTCCTTCTACTTTTTATTCGGGCTGCGATTTTGGGTAGAGCTTTATGGTTTTAACCAACCAACCCAAAAAAAGAACTTAAACTTGTCTTTAATTGCCAAAACTCTATCTGCATTCAAACATAAATATATGAAATTAGTGAACTTCAACGACTTCTTTAAAAACTATAAGATAAAACATATTACAAATATTTGTAATAGTTTGACATGAATTCCATCAATACGATTAAGTGAAGCTGTTGTACTATCCAAGGATTTGAAATGGCATGATACTTGAGATATGATTCTAAGGATTGCAGTATACGTAGAGGTGCCACAAGGAATGCAGTTCGAGTCAAATTGGAGAATGATGGTGTGAGAAAAAGTAAGGGCGGGGTATAGTCAGAGACTAAGGTTTTCCAGGCAGAGCCTAAGGAGTGCCAACACTGCGAGGGCGAGGGCATAGGGTAGATATGTGATGATAGTCGAGAGTCCAAAGTTGAGGTCAAAAATGTCAAGGTCTTGAGTTTGGGTCCAGAGGAGAAGTCAGGATCTAGTGTTGAGGGTCCAAAGTCCAATGTGTTTATCTCTCTCAAATCCTTTTCCTCCGAGTTTGTAGAGTGAGAAAGTGAAATATTTCAATCGGTTTTGTGCTCCTAAAAATGAATTCTCAAATATATAACTTATAAGAGTTAAAAAAAGTCATGCCATCTAGCAAAACATTGCGCTCGATGGTAATGACACCTCGGCCTTCCTAGCACAGTTTCGCTCTGTTTATTTATGAAGACTAACTCACACAACACCGTTGTGGCCAAAAAGTGCTCTCGATCTAACCACTAGTCCAAAGCCCTTTATAAGTCACACAGCGGGAATCAAGAGACATAGAAAACCTAACAGCAGTGGCAAAGCCTGACGCCCAATTGCTAGGGGACTAGGCGCGATATCCTCCAGAATTTTGCTTTCGTCTTGGAATGACTCGGGGGTATGGTCCGTAGGGGTGCCAATGAAGAGCCCTAGAGTTGGAGCACGTAGACTAGTCGCGTGGACACCCTAACTACGATAGTGTCCTAGAGGAGTCACCTATCTAGCAGTGAATTCTTGTGTCAAAGCGTTCGGAATACGCCACGGTTATGTCCCAGAGGAGTCCACTAGGCGACGCGCTGAGGTGGTGTCCCATAAGAGTTGTCTACCTAGTAGGAGAGGAATCCTCATGTCGGAGTAGTTGGAAGGAGACCGAGGGAAGTAAGAAGGACCTCTAGTCAGACCCAGAGCCAAGCGGCGTGCCGATGTCACACTTAAGAGTATTTAATCTGATGGAGGCGTGGCACGTGATAGTGAGTGTACGCTCCGAATTAACTGAATTTGTAACATTGAACTTTGACCGTTGAATATTTATTAACGTATAGCTAAAGCGAGACTCAAGAGTGGTTATAGGTGCATGTAATCAGAATGAGCTAGCAACAAGATATAATTTTAACTCACAATACCATACATCACCATTTTTAATAGTAGCTCCATTATATTATTTCCAGAGATCTTAATACTGATTTGATGGATTTATTCAAATGGAGCTCAATCAACATTCAAGCTTTGCTTAACTTAAAGATTTGGATATAACTCGGATAGTTGGAATAGCCTACAACACTCCTCGGTGGGGCGCACACAACAAGTGCACACACACGCACCAATATAGTGACTATTAGTCATTGCTAAATGTTGCTAGTGACATCTTTGTGCATTCTTTTAGCACTACCAGTGGTAATGCACGAGCATCGCACAAGAACACTAATGCTTGATTATTGTTCACAAAAAATCATGTCGAAGTTGCTTCGTCTATCCTCAATTTCTTCGGACTTTAGTGTTCTTATATCTATAATTAAGAGCAACAAGTAAGAATGATATAGTACACAAATACAATCTTATTTTTGTAATTTGTCACTAATACCATCAATAAGAAACATTTATTAGCCTTTGACTCACTAAAAAGGCCTTTAAAACATTACATTCTGGTCTTTAACTATATTTTCCAAACTTACTTTCAAAGACATCTATGATATGTAACAAAGATTTCAAAAGCCTCATAAGTTAACACCTAATAAGTTTGAACAATATAAAATAAAGATACATACTTATTCAGGCACAAGCGAAACATAATGCTATGAAGTGCATATTTAAAAATTAAGATGAGCTTTATATAAAATATGTACTTAATCAATTATCTACATTATCAGTTTTATCTATACCATCATTGCCACCTTTTCTAAGAATTATCTCCCAAGTAAGCTTCAAGTATCATATATTGTGAAATGAACAAAAATTCTCATAGTTCTTCGTAACGTCACCTTATAAATTAGATCAGCATCTTCTTCTTATTTTTGTATTTGCTTTACTTTATGAATGTTGATATATATATATATATATATATATATATATATATATATATGTGTGTGTGTGTGTGTGTGTGTGTGTGTGTGTGTGTGAGTTGAATTGTTGTACGCGCTGAAAACTTAAAGTAAGTTGTCAGCGTCATCTATCCATCCATCATCTGTCTGTCCATCTATTACGGATGGACATGCCAGATCTATTTATTTTTAAGTAAACTTCGTCATCCGTCATATAATATAGTAGACGGTAAAATTTACAATACTGCCCCCTATTTATCTGCGAATCTCTTCAACTCATTAAATACCATCGAGACATTTTGGTCAAAATTACCGTCCGCTAGATAATGTAGTGGACGGCCGTTTTCTTTTTCATAGAAAAAGTTGGATTTGGTCTGTCCATCCGTTATGGATGGACGACCAGATCGCGCTAGCAACTTGCCTAAGGCTAGCGACTAAAACTACGTCGTTTTGTTCAATTTTTCACATTATTTTTACTTTATTTTTTTCTATTTTCTCTCTCTCTCTCTCTCTCGTCGACCATTCTCTCACACATTCATCATATCTACTTAGACTACGTAACCGCCCTATCACCGGCCGGCCTCCACACCGGTGGCCCTCACCCAAAATCACAAACCACTTACACCATATAAAACCCACCATCGTCAGCCCTTTCTTCACCCCACATCGCTGAACCGCACCATTGCCTCGCACGATTGTCGGCCTCTTTCACCGGCGACCCATCAGTCACCATTGCTACAAGTCACCTACCATCCCAACCGTCACAAACCGTCGTCACCATATAAAATCCCATCATTGTCGAGCCTCTTTCCTCCTGCCAGATCACAGAATTAGCCATCACACCATTGATTGCCACCTACCACCGGTTGCCCCATCTACCACCAGTCACCCCACCTACCGCTGATGGTCACGGCCATAGCCACCTAAACGTTGCTACATCAACGGGTTCCATTCATTAGAAACCCAAAAAACTAAATTTAACCCTTATAATTCAATTATTCCAAAATGCAGGCACAACCACCACCACTTACAATGGCAATTCACAATCACCACCATTTAGAATTGACCATCACCACAGACTATTTGAAACAAAGTTAAAATTGTATCCCCTTGCGATGCGATGGAGGCTTTGGTAGGGTGAAGGTCGGAGGCTGAAGCAATGGTGAGAGGCTGGAGTTGGAAGTGGAAGGCCGTTAACGATGTGGCAAAGATGGAAGCTGACTCTCTTGATTAAGGTTTTCATGCTGAAGAAGACCTGATGCTCGTAGCACTGTAGGTGGTGGAATGGATGTCTCTGTTAATGAGCCAGGCGATGGGGTAGAGTCTGGTATGCGTGTGCGTGTGCGTGTGTGCGTGTGTGTGCGAGAGAGAGAGAGAGAGAGAGAGAGGGGGGAGGGAGAGTGAATCAAGGAGAAATAAGGGAAAAAGGGGGAAGAAAAAAGGGAATAAGTATATTTGCTCAAAACTACGTGGTTTTAGGCACTAGCCTTAGGCAAGTTGCCTAAGGCAACTTCGGAATGGCATATACATCACATATCCTGGATCAAGTAAGACTCTATGTTTCCAACTATATATATATAGGGAGCCGATCCCTGTCTACCGGTGGAAAAATACTTATTTCTCCACCAAACCGCTACTCTTTGTAGCGGTTGTGACTATTCCTCACAAAAACCCAACCGCAACACTTTGTTGCGGTTGGAATAATTAATCCTAAAAAGCCCAACCGCAACTCTTTGTTGCGGTTGGTTATAGAGTGTGAAGACAGTTGCTAAAACAGTTGACAGTTGCAATTAACCAACCCGTTGTCCATACAAACTGCTACGGTAAAATGTCTTATACTCCTCGAAGCCGACGAAGAGCACGAATTGGGGAAATTCGTCACATTTGTCAAAGCATAAACCTTGATCACTCTGGTGGAATACTCGTGCAACTTTGTCATGCTATATTGATTCGACTTTAGTAGTTCCTCTTGAAACTGTCTAAACATTTCCTTGGTATAGACTTGAGCCGCATGAGCCTCCAAAGGTGAAAAAACTACTATGGCTCTTTCTCTGTAAACTGTAGCCGCGTCGGCTTCTCTCTCAAGGAAAAATTTCTTGTCAAGGGCTTTCTGCATCTCTAGTACGAACTCTGTTATACTTGAAGAATGGCCTACGTACCCATCAAAGAATGCATTCATACCTTCGCTTCTCGAGGTCGTAGTCATTCCGGCTGCAAAAAACTTCTTGGTGTAGGCACCGACCCACTGTGTCTTGATCTCATACAACGATTGTAACCATTCATGATTGTGCAAATGGTAGTAATCCATTAACTTGGCCCACCTCTCCTCGAACACGTCTACCGTCAACGATTTCTTCACACATGTATTAAAGTCAGTCTTGAATGTCGGATGGTTTGCATATACATTGTGAAGCCGTTCGGGATATTTGTTGCTTATGTGCCATGTGCACAGGCCATGGTGAGTATCTGGAAGGACCTTAGCGATTGCATTTTTCATTGCCAGATCTTGGTCGGTGATGATGGTCTTTGGAGGAATATGATACATTGCTTTAAGCCACGTTTCAAATAACCACGTAAATGACTCCTCCGTCTCATCCCTAAGCAGGGCAAAGCCAAACAAGATTGACTGATAGTGGTGGTTCACCCCGGTGAACGGAGCAAAAGGCATAGAGTACTTATTTGTGCGGTATGTGGTGTCAAACGTCACAACATCCCCAAAATTTTGGTAAGCAGCTCTAGAACGGGCATCCGCCCAAAATATAGTACTAATGCGGTTCTCATCATCCAGTTGGAGACTATAGAAAAAGCCAGAATTCTCACTCTGAAGGTGCCTGAAGATATCAAGTGTAGCTTGAGAATCACTCTTACCGAAAGACTCTCTCCTCTGAGCACGAAGTTCATTTCGAAGGTCTACTTCGTTGAAACTCAACTTGTCAATCCCCCCAGCCTGGCTTGAGAAAACCCCCATCATTCTAGAAGGTGGAATTTTAGCCTCGGCCATTGTAAATATCAGTTGTCTGTGTGCCGCGCTTATTTCTCGGTGTTGATGAATTTGACCAATCTTACTAGGGGTCATCAACTGATGATTATGGCTCAACTCCACTCCCGTCACAACCCAATGGTTTTCATTTTTTCGGTGTACTGCATACACATGGGCCTTGCAGCCAGTACCCGGAAATGTGTCCCGTTTTCTTTGTCTTGATGGCCCTTCGTCACTGATCCGAACAACCGGGGGTACATACGGTGCTCCTCTATGACACTCAAATAGTCTTCCACAAATTTGATCTGTATTCGCCCGTTTTCTAGTAGTCTTAGTTCTAATACCGAAACCTATCGTTTTCGAATATGCTCTATAGTATGCTTCAACTTCGTCCAGTGTTTGAAAAACTTGACCCAAGTAAGGTGGATCAGAATCTTCACAAAAAGTATTTCCTCAAGTTGCATCCATATTTATACTGAAATCTAAAAAATAAAAATTATATCATTCTCAACAAGTCATAGAATTAAATAAAATAAAAATAAAGACTATTTCCTCCAGTTGCGGAAAATTTTACAATGTTCAATTACCAAAATACCCCCGATGAGCGACAAATTACCGAAATGCCCCCGGGGGTTCATTATCACCCTAACGCCCCAAACCAGCTTCAAAACAACCTTTCAGGTGTTTTACTTACATTTCTGGACTAGAAAGTCCTTTGAAAAACTTAACACCGTAAAATTACCAAAATACCCCTCTCGGGGTGGCAAATTACCAAAATGCCCCTGGCATCAGAACAATCTCAAAAGTGCTTTGAAATGCTATTTTAAGCTTCTCAAATTCATTCTTGATCTAAAAAGTATTCTACGGACTTTTTGCCCAAAAATCCCGAACCGGTGTCCGGATCGAGCGCTTAAAAGCCCGTTCGGCCAAAAAAATAGCTAACAACTTCGGAATGGCCTGAATTCCTGGGGGATGGAACTTCCCAACATCCTAGGGTTCTCATAAACGTTTCACGTGAAATTACGCTGGCTTGATATTTTAAATTACACTACAAAGTTACAAGGTTCCCCTCAATCAGTTAACCCCATTCCAGTCTTTGGAAAAATTTGAAATTTTTTCCTGATATAGATCTTTTAAAAATAACTAGGGTCTCTTTTTTGCACTTTGGCACAATCTAGCTCTAGCTATTTTTTATAAATTTGTGAAAAACTATCTAATTAAGTTTTCACCTTTAGCGACAATTACATTTCGTATTCACATTAAACACACATAGTGTTACACCCTAGGAACACACATAGTGTTAAAAATTATTTCCTCTAGTTGTGTTACAATGTTCAATTACCAAAATACCTCCGATGAGCGGCAAATTATCGAAATGCCCCCAGGGGTTCATTATCACCATAACGCCCCAAACCAGCTTCAAAACAACCTTTCAGGTGTTGTACTTACATTTCTGGACTAAAAAGTCATTTGAAAAACTTAACACCGTAAAATTACCAAAATACCCCTCTCGGGGCGGCAAATTACCAAAATGCCCCTGGCATCAGAACAATCTCAAAAGTGCTTTGAAATGCTATTTTAAGCTTCTAGAATTCATTCTTGATCTAAAAAGTATTCTACGGATTTTTTCCCCAAAAATCCCGAACCGGTGTCCGGATCGAGCGCTTAAAAGCCCGTTCGGCCAAAAAAATAGCTAACGACTTCGGAATGGCCCGAATTCCTGGGGGATGGAACTTCCCAACATCCTAGGGTTCTCATAAAAGTTTCGCGCGAAATCGCGCTAGCTTGATATTTTAAATTACACTGCAAAGTTACAAGGTTCCCCGTATCAGTTAACCCCTTTCCAGTCTTTGAAAAAATCTGAAATTTTCCCTGATATAGATCTTTTAAAAATAACTAGGGTCTCTTTTTTGCACTTTGGCAAAATCTAGCTCTAGCTATTTTTTATAAATTCGTGAAAAATCCTAATTTTGACGCCCTAAAAAATCGCTATTTTGGAATCTATAAATGTAATATTGCTCATTCGATCTCCGATTGATCTGATTTTTGTTTCGTTCAATTTGTATTTTCGTTATCTTCGATTTGAGTCTACAATGACTATTTTTGGACTTTGAAATTAACATTGAATTATAAGAAAATTCAAAATACTTACTTGTTTTGACTTGATATATTTAAAGAAAAATCCACCGATCTTTTAACGTAAATTTTTTTTGTTTGTATTGTTGTGGAGATTATGTAGATGAGATATAGAGTGTGAAGACAGTTGCTAAAGATGATGGAGAGTGGAAGAAAGGGTTCCGGGAGAAGGGATTATAAAGAGAGAAAAGTGAGGGAGAGAGAAGAAAAAAGACAGAAAAAAATCCCGTGAGTGAGCAGTCAAAGGCTGTGAAAGAAAAAAAATGGCAGAAGACTCTGCGGCCAAGCTTTGAGCTGCCTCTGAAAAAAAAAAGGAGGGGGGAGGACACCACGTGGGGGGCATCAAGGGGGAAAGGACACAATGTGGCATCACGGGGAGGGGGAAAGGGGGCCATGGGGGGCATCATGGGGGGGGGGGGGGGACACCACGTGGCGGGGGGAAGGGGGGACACCACGTGACGGGGGGGGAAGAGGGGGCCAACTGCAAGATGCCAACCCCAACTCTTTGTTGCGGTTGGGCATGGAGGGGGGCCATGGAGGGATGGGGGGAAGGGGGAAAGGACAAGTGGGGCCATGGGGGAAAGGGGGAAAGGACAAGTGTGGGAGGGGGCGCAACCGCAGCAAAGAGTTGCGGTTAGCTTTTGAAACTCATGATGCCAACCGCAACTCTTAGTTGCGGTTGGGCTTTTTGGCTCAATTATTCCAACCGCAACACTTTGTTGCAGTTGGGTTTTTGTGAGGAATAGTTGCAACCACTACAAAGAGTAGCGGTTTGTTGGAGAAATAAGTGTTTATCCACCGGTCTTCAGGGATCGGCTCCCTATATATATATATATATATATATATATATATATATATATATATATATATATATATATATATAGGGAGCTAATCCGTTGAGAGTGCTAGCAAAATAGGAGAAGTTGCAAACGCGATCTGGCCGTCCACGAGAGATCTGTGGACGGTGCAGATATTTTTTTGCGTTTTTTTAAGTCTGTCCGGTACATAATGTAGCGGACGAGTAGGCAGACACTTCTTTCTCTCTCTCCTTTCCATCATTATGACATGTTTCTCTCTCTCTCTCTCTCTCTCTCTCCTGTCATCAATTTCTTACTTTTTTTGAAGCTTCCTCTGTCATTTCTCTCTCATCCTCCTCTCTTTCTCTCTCCTGAGAGAGAAAGAGAGAGAAAGAAAGTTTCTTTATTTTTTTGTGACTGCACAAGGGCTAAAGGAGTTTCTCTCTTAACCGGGCCAGCTCCGTTAATAAACCTCTTTGAACCAGGTAGCTCAAGAAGATCATATCAGGTTCACATTGTTTTGCAGACCAGTAAGTGGCGCCTCTGACAATCTCCGGGCGTGGTGAAAGGAAAAAGTCAAATTTGATAAGAATGGCCTACTGCAATTGCCAAGTACCAGGCAGACAATTTAGTCCCTGGGAAATTTGAGGATTGCATTGCAGTGGCCTCCACTCCTCATACCTTGCAAGAGCTCCAGGACACTACTCTTGGCTCACTTTTGTCAGCTCTGATATAGCACCGTGACCCACCACAGAGGCGAAAAGGGAATAGCCCCTCCATGGTGGCCTACTGGAAATGAGGAATGGTGGCTTCAGTTAGGCCTGCCTAAGGATCAAGGACTGCCTCCATATACGAGAAAGGAGAGAAGGGGATAGAGAGTCAGAAAAGTAATAAGAGATGGAGAGAGAAAGAGAAAAAAATGATGAGAGAAAAGGAGAGAGAAAGAAAAGAATATCATAACATTAATGAGGGAAAAGGAGAGAGAAAGAGAAAAAGCTAAAAAGATTCGTCTGCTACATAATGTAGCGGATGAGAGAAAGGACAGAATGTCAGAACATTAATGAGGGAAAGGAGAGAGAAAGAGAAAAAAGCTAAAAATATTTGTTCGCTACATAATGTAGCGGATGGACTCTTTTTTAACTGCAGGGTATTTTTGTCAAAAAATCGTCCGCTACATTATGTAGAGGACAAACTTTAAAAAATTCAAAAAAAGATCTAGACCGTCCACAGATCGCCCATGGACAGCCAGATCATATTTGCAACTTCTCCTATTTTGCTAGCGCTCTCAATGGATCAGCTATTTTATAGAGCTGATCCGTTGAGAGCGCTAGCAAAATGGGTTAAGTTGCTAGCGCGATCAGTGGACGGTCTAGATCTTTTTTTTTTACGTTTTTTTTAAGTTCATCGCTACATTATATAGCGGATAATATTTTGACAAAACTGCCCCTAACCGCGCAAAAAGAAGCAAAACTTTGTCCGCTATGAAGTATTGCGCAGAGGGGGCAAGACTACAAGAGAACCTTTTGCTCGATCAACCATGTCTCCAACTCTCATCTCCAAATCCACCATCTTCCCAGACCAGAAATTAATCGTCGGAGACTTGAAGCTCTCCGTCTTCGACCTCCCTATGCTCTTCTGTCACTACATTCAAAAGGGCGGCCTCTTTACCCACCCATCACCGAACTCATCACCCTCCTCAAGCGCGGCCTATCTCCGACTCTATCCTAATACCCAGATATTTTTGCATTCAGTTGGTTGATTTCAGCCTTGGCATTCAATGGGCACTACAGAGATGCAACCGGACACTTCTCTTTTATGCAAGGATCAAGAAATAGTCCCAATAGCTATACGTTTTCTTTTGTTTTGAGAGCTTGTGTTGGCTTGATGGATTTGAATAAGGGAAAAGAGGTTCATAGTATGATAAACAAGTTGGGTTTTGAATTAGATGTATCCTTGGGGAATGCTTTGGTTGACATATATTGCAAATGTGGGTGCATGATTTATGCTCGTCAAGTGTTTGATAAATTGCCTAAACGAGATGTCGTTTCTTAGACAATGATGATTTCTGGGTATCGTAATGCGGGGAAGGTCACAGTCGATTGTTTTGTTCGAGCGAATGCGGTTAAAAGGATTGGAACCGAATGAATTTACATCACCTATAATGACGTCGCCGTCGAGCTTAAGCTGACATCGTGTTCACGCAAAAGCCCATTTTGGTCGTCCGGGTGACAAAGCTTGCAGACGGCATGTTCATCGGTTGCACCGTAAATCACGCCGTCACCGACGGGACATCCTTCTGGAACTTCTTCAACACGTTTGCCTACTGATTATGGCTCCTCTGTGCAATACAGTAGTCCGCTACATAATGTAGCCGATGAAGTATTGCACACCTTTTTTTGCTTCTTTACGTGCGGGGTCAGGGACAATTTTGTCAAAATATTGTCTGCTACATAATGTAGCAGACGGACTTAAAAAAACGTAAAAAAAAAAAAAGATCTGAACAGTCCACAAATCGCGCATGGACGGCCAGATCACGTTAGCAACTTAACCCAGTTTACTAGTACTCTCAACGGATCAGCTCCCATATATATATATATATATATATATATATATATATATATATATATATATATATATATATATGGGCAACTTGGATTAAGTTGCCCGCACGATCTGGCAGTCCATACGCTATCTGTGGACGGTCCAGATCGCGTTGTTTTTGAAAATTTTCTACCGTCTACTACATTATGTAGCAGATGGTCTTTTTACCATACTGCCCTCTGTTATGATTATTGATCCGCTACATAATGTAACAGATGATCCAAATCAACACAGAATTTTTTGCTTCTTTACATGGCTGACCCCGCCCAGTACTCAAATGATGTCCTCACTCAAAGATTTCCTGCAAATACCTCAAGTTGCATACTATTACTAATCTTCCTTGGTTGTTGATTTCTAGTGATTGTACTGAGATGCAGAACGAAAAGTATGCAACAATTTTCATCTCAGTTACTAATCAATTTGCATCGCAGTTTCATTACTTTGCTTTTGTTTCCTTTTTGACATGTTTTTAGGATCCCTAAATGTAAAAAGATGGATATATTATGGAAAGATGGACCAAATGTATCAAGGTCGTGTAGAAGCTCAGATGGGGAGCTTTATTTACGAGTTTTATGTCAAAGAATTGCAATGAAAGGAATGCTCGAATGGGGACCAAAGGAATTATTGTGGACGATCTTCAAGGGAATGTTGACTCATTGGCCACGGAAGAACCACTGCCATGGCAGACTGAGGCTACGGCGCCGCCGAGGCTTCGGCTGAGATACCGAGGCTGCTGTAGCGAACCTTGTCACTCTCTCTCTAAAGGTGCTAGCGATGCTGATGGGTGTGAGGGTTGACAAGGCGAAGGCGGAAGAACTTGTAGTTCAGAGAGAGAGAGAGAGAGATGAACAAAAGAATGGGTTTTTTTCCTAAAGAGAGAGAAAGTGAGAATGGATGTGGGGGTTGGCAGATTGTCTAGTTCTTTTCCAAAATATCGTCCGCTACATTATGTAACAGACGATATTTTAGAAAATATAACATCCTGACTTGGAGATTGAGGGGTATATTCATCAAAAATAGCGTCCGCTATATTATGTAGTGGATGGACTTAAAAAAAAGATCTGGACTATTTACAGCTTATGCGGGAAACTTAACCCAAGTTGCCCACGCGGTCAACGGATTAGCCCCTATATATATAGGGACTGCCACCATTATGCCATTGATAATCGTGTTGGTATTTTTGTATGCATGCAGGCATATGTTATACTTATAAGTAATGTAAAATTAGGTATCTATCCTCTTTAAAAGAAAATAAAGCTTGTAGAAGAATCAGATAAGGAATGATTAAACGTGGCAAGAAATTAGTGGAGAAAGGAAGTCAAAAGACTTAAAAATAAACATTTGCCTTTTGACAGTAAAATCATAAGCTTTGATGTTATTGTTGTATGAGGGATATAAGAAGGGTTACAAGAAGTAACCGTAGATTGAACAAAGAAATGAAACCATTCATTATATTCTCAATATATGTATCATGATTACTATTATTATGTTTCCATATAAATCAAGAATAATAGGACTTAAGGGACATTTTATAGATACTTAGGACTGTTTAAGTTATGTGAATGTTTTAGATCAACTTTCAGTTTATAAGTAGTATTGACATTAATAGACAGATGCTTTGATAAAAAAAAAAAAAAAAAAAAGAGCCATGCATCTAGCATTTGACAATGAACCTGAGAGAGAAATCATGAATTGAGCATTAACACGTCTTCCAAAGGCCATAAAATCGACTCATTAAAGTAAACAACTAAGGATAATTATAACATTAGAAAAAATTTGAGGATAATTTTGTCTAAAAAATAATTTACACTCATTCATACTTTTAGATAAGTGTAGATATAGACTAATTAGAAGCCTATAAAAATATCTAGCAACCATAACTTATCATTATACAGAAAATTGTGAATCATTCTTAATTTTTCATACCAAAAATTCTTGTCTCTTTGGTGGGAAGGCTCAAAGATTGACAGGCGCAGCTGCAGGGAAGAGTCGAGAAAGGCTGCTACCCGGCGACCCTCCTTCTTGTAATGCAAATTCCGAGTGGGTACAATTGGCTCTTTCTGTCCAAGAATTTCGTGGAAGCCTAATGTTGACTGACCACTGCTTAGTCAATGATTAGGCACATTTGCTATTAACGTTTGAACACGTTTTCAACAGTAGAAGTTATCGTTAGTAGCTTCTTTGGTAAGATATATCCCGTGGCACGTAAACAGCAACACAAAATTAGTCATGCTACCTAAATTGCCGCTAATTTCATGCTAACGAAATAATCGCTAACCATATTTAACGGGGACACTTTTTGTTACTAAAGTTAATTGGAGCTAGCGAGCACAGATCTTGTATAGTGTTAAGGAAATTCATGGTCTCCTCCATATTAAAACTTGCTTATACGGATAAATGATATATTCAGTTTAAAATTGAATTCTCTCACTCCACTTTGTCGCCAAACGTTGAAGCTCTATTACTAGCAAATGCCACTAAAGTCACCGATGCACGTAAATGTATAATTCTTTTATGCATTGTATGAAATTGGAACCTACAAATCCTTCAAGTCTTATACTAAATGTTAAGTCTCTGCAACAAATAAGGTACTGATTAATTTTATAGCACAAGAGACTAAAGTTAATTTTTTTCATGCCATACTGGCCGTCTTCGACGTGACATCCAACCATCTGCCCCTCGGAGCTTGTTTATTATAATCATTTCTCTAACTTAATCTAGCCTATGTAAGATGACTAGTCTTCATCTATGAGGTGGTCTCTTCCAAATCAACCACCCCCCCCCCCCCCTCCTCCCCACCCACCCACCCACCCACAATGAACACCATAAGGTTATAGAGTAAGTAGGAGAACCATATCCAGAACCCAAGCTCTTGTCATCCCAGAGTCCAAAAATGACATCTTCTAATTCTGCAGCCGACAAATACAGGTCTTACCTGCATGGAGAAGGAGAAAGGAACACCGTCTGGAAATTTGGTTCACCTCCTAACTATGATGTCGTGAACAAGCTCTTTGAAGAAGGCAGGAGCAAGGTATCCAAATTCCAAACTATTTATGGCCATGACCTGTTCTATCTTTCTTTTTTCTTTTCATCCCTGTCAAGTATGCAGGATCCAATAACTGAAATCAATTAATACCTCTCTAATCCACTGGTCCTTCATGGCAGATATGGCCTCCAGGTTCGCTTGAAGAAGAAGTGCAAAACCTTGTCAAGACATGGGAGATGGAGATGTTCCATAAAGTGCGTTTTGATGACAACAAAACTGTCGATCCGGAGAAATATCGATTCGGCCTCAATGGTTATACGTTTACGAAGCTGTTATTGAGTCATTCAACTGTCAAAATTTTCCTAACGAACTTGGTTTTTTGAGTAAGTACTTATCCAGGGCACACTAATGTCAGGAAGGAAAGGTGTAACACTGGAAGAAAAGCGAAAGCTTGGGGGAGGCTACAATTCCCTGCTGCAAACTTCGTTGCCAGAGAAGTTTCGCTGTTACAACCCAGCTGTGGAAACAGCAGACTCGTCCCACGTGGCATTCACGACAGCATTCCCGCGTGGATTTGCTCTCGAGGTTGTCCAAGTTTATTCAGGGCCGCCGGTGATCGTATACAAGTTCAGGCACTGGGGTTACGTGGAGGGTCCTTTCAAAGGGCATGCCCCTACTGGAGAAATGGTAGAATTTTATGGGATGGCTATTTTTGAGGTATCACCCTAAGCACATGGTTCTTCTGTCTTGTTTTCTCAACCCTTTGTAAAATGAACTGATATATGACACTGATAAGTCTTGAGTTTGGTTTGAAACAGTTGGATGAAGAATCGAAGAAGATCGTTAAGGTGGAGTTCTTTTTCGATCGTGGAGAACTGCTAGGAGGGCTCATGAAGGGAGCTAAATCAGACAATTCCCTCCCACCAAGCTGCCCCCTCTTCAAAAACACTGCATAAGCTATATCTTGGCTGGTGAATGAAGTCTCTGCTAAGGAATAAACATAAACAAATCTTCTGCAATGTCAAAAAGATAACATTAAGAATACATTTTCCTTCAGATATTCGACATGCCCATTCAATTCTCCTCCCTGTTATCCTGTTGTCAACTAGTTCTTGATCTTTGTAGTGCATTCAAGCATATGGTTAGTAGGAGCTTACAATGGAAAGATGCAGTGCCAGAAAAAGCAGAACTGACGACGCTGAAGTGTTAGAGAAGTGTCTTATAGTATAAGTTTTGGCTAATATCTATGCACTTAGTTATCTATCCTGGGATTTCAAAAGAATTCATATTTACCGCAGTTCCAGGGCCGGTAGGCGTAGTATTTCCCAAGCAAGATACTATGCTAAGCGATTAGCATATCTCGCCCCCACAAGTCAAAAAAGACGCAAAGGTGGCCATCAACCTTAAGCCACTACCTTACAGCCGGGTAATGCCTGCACAAGGCTATCCAACAAGAGAGATTTCGAAAAAAGCAGAGCAAAGATTGGTAAAATGATCAACTTTCTATAATTGATACAACAAAAACTGATTGTCAGCTTGTCATCAGGTAACTATATACTTTTTACGGGTTTAGGATTTTAATCCTAACTTACGGACCACAAAGATAAAAAAGTAAGGCAACTAAGCCCAAGGCAGGGAGCCTGGATATGGAACTGCCCCACAGTATCTGAACAAACCTTCGATTTCAGGGCATCCATTTGGATAAGGAATTGACCGGTGAAAAGGATCACGGCCAAGCTTTTTACGACGAAGGGAACCTAAACACCCATAAGGGTCTTCTTGAAATTGAGCCCTGACCAATGCTTCCCCTTTCAAAGCTGCTTCCCTTGAAGTTAATGATGCTGGGGTACCTGCATAAAAGAATCGTGTCTCTGGAAACCTGATTGCAGACCGGTGCAAATGTACAAATCTTTCCTCCTTGAAATCATAACCTATAACCTGGATTTCAATGTCAAACAGAATTAAGGGCTTCAAATGCAAAACTGGTACTATTTCAGGTTCGAGTTCAGCAAAAGGATAGATAAAATCTTCACTTGTTCTCAGGAAATATGACTAATTAGAAATATCTATTTATAGATAGCTCCAGAACCAACCCTTCTAGAATGGAACCAACTTAAGGTGCTTAACAAATAGCACAAGTACAGCACCAGAAAACTAGCT
The DNA here is from genome assembly GCA_033070095.1 of Escallonia herrerae. NCBI lineage: Eukaryota > Viridiplantae > Streptophyta > Magnoliopsida > Escalloniales > Escalloniaceae > Escallonia > Escallonia herrerae. The sequence goes on along the minus strand of JAVXUP010000400.1, from coordinate 182,911 downwards.
GAAATTTATGAGTTGCAAGACAACAATAAATGGAACGGACAAGGATATATCCATGAAAACCAAGAGGTAGCTAGTCCTTTGATGAGAGCTTTCATTCTCTCTTTTGAAGGAATGATGGAGTCAAATAAAATTCTGGAATACTTCCATAAATTTGGTGGGTGGGGGGAGGGGGAAGAAAAACCCTCATTTGACTCTGTAAACACAATTGGCTAATCTGGCATGGTAAAACCCTAGATTTGGACTTGGGGATTATGCGACAGGAAGGTATTTAGGACCTCACACACCCTAATGGTCTCATATTGCCTAGTTGGTACGTTAATATGCTTTTAAATAAGACCAAAGAAACACATAGACCTGTGACAACATAACAAGGCACAATGAAATAAGAGAAACCACTTAAAAGACACATAAGCCTAGATTCGAATTTGACAAGAACCAGATTACCCAAGTACCCGATAGACTCTCTGAATCAGATCCAACATAGTTCGACATAACCCTAGAGGGGTGGTGGTTTTAGTTTTGTTGTCGGATTTGATATCAAAGAACCCTAAGGGTTTTAACAAAAGATTTAATGTGTTCTTAAAATAGGAACGAATTTGAAAAGGAAGAGATTTCATGACGACTTTTGAAGAACAACTTTAGGAAAACAAGGGTCCCCTAACACCAGATGCCAATCAGAATACTAAAATCACGGGAAAAGGGATTTGAGCAAGTATAATCAAGCAAACATCACGATAAATATATGATATATCCAACCGAATTGGCACTGTAAAAGGGTGCTTTATATCTCTAGAAATTAGTACAGTTCAAATAGCATGTTTGACATCTATAATGGTAAAATCCTAGAGCATGCAAAACATCGAAAATTATCTCACTTGAATCACAGAGAAAATTGATTTAAATGGTTAGATACTTACCCCTGGCGAGGCTGAAGAATTACTATAATGGTAAAATTCTAGAGCATGTAAATCATCGAGAATTATCTCACTTGAATCACAGAGAAAATTGATATAAATGGTTAGATACTTACCCCTGGCGAGGCTGAAGAATTTCTATGTTACCATAAGTCAAAAAGCAAAAAGAAAAATCTGGCAGATTAGCAAACGGCTTTTTGACCTTGTCCATGATCGTTGATGGATTCGGCTCCTGCTATAAAGTTGTAGCCTCGAAAAGATACATGACTTAGGCTTTTGATTTGCCTAAACAGGATATCTTATGTCAACATTATGGCTGTTTGAAGTGTGGGTTTGTGCAAAATGCTGAAAAGCCCAGACTTAGGGTCTTTTGAGAAAATTTGTGACTGGGAGGCTAACAAGGTTAAAATCTTATGCATTCCTCCCTTTCTAATGAACCGTAAGACCTCAATTTATAGCTTTGAAGTGCTTGGAGGCTAAGAAAAGCGACTACTACGCAAAAAGACTTAAATACCCTTAAAACCGCCAAACCTGAGGGACTTGGGCCTTCTAGCTGTGCAGACGGTTCAACCTTGGGAGATTGGTTCTTTCGCATCTGCAGTCTGATTTAGGCCTACTTCATCAATGAAAAGCTCTGGAATTCTACTTTCACGTGAACTTGGGATCACCCGAAAATATTGCATATAGCTTGAGATAGTTAATAGATACTGTACTAAAGGTGTGTCAAATTCAGAACAAGTTCGGTAGTCCCTAATGATCTCAATTGATACTTAATGAAATCAGGCTCAATATATGTCTATGGAAAGCTAACTTGAAGACCTTTCCAATAATCTAAAGAACATATAACTAGTATTCAAGATGGAAAATTATAATCCACCAAAATCAACTGATATGCGAATGCACCAGAACTCGATTCCTACCAAGCATAAACATCGAAGACACGCATGAATTACAACCTAAGGCCAATGGCAACATAGAAGAATATGTTATAAAATACAAAAGTGTAAGAATATTAATAAAGTGATTATACATGGAAAATAACCCGAAGACTGACGCGACATGCAAAGGTGGGGTGTACAAATATGAAGTCAATAAATGTATTGCAATCATCAAACTTTGGAGAAACAATGAGAGAGTATAGTTTATAAGTCTTACAGTTATATTAGACGGATATTTCCCGGTAAGCTCCCGGAACCGGCAAACACTAAAGAGAAGATTCTCATAGCTGTCCCTTGCATGTTCCTCTGTGAGTGCCCTCGATCTCACATCTTCTTGCTTGCCTGTTCAGAGAATTGCAACATACTAATCAGTACCATATAATTTATAGCTTTGATTAGTGGTAGCAATGAACTATCTAAGAGTAACTGCAATGGAGGAAACTCCGTTGTATAAGAGAAAGTAATCATCTCCGTTAGGAAACAATTTCAGCAGCAGAGACGCTGAATCACTTTGGCATGGTGTAAAACTAAGCACAGACAGCAGCATAGTTATTAAGTTAGAGCCACTATTAAGAGTGGTAGGAATGTAGAGAACTTGTTTAAGCATAGACACATATACAAGAACACACATGTGCACACCCACACAGCTGATATAATTCACCATGAAAGTTACATGATAGAAAATAGTACTTTTTTGCCTTTAGAGTCTATCACCAGCTACACATTTTCTACCCCCAGGCCCCAGCAGTTGATGCAAAAAGCAACACAGGGATTATCATCACACTACATTGTTTTAAGACAAGTAGAAGTATTTATGATAAAGCAGCGCCAAAAGGGACGCAACCTGGAAAAGAAGATACAAACTCAACTATGCAAACACAGTGGCTTCATGGAAGGTGGAAAAGTTCTTCTCAGCCCAGAAAAATATAGAAGACAAGAAAGAAACATCAACTTAGTCATCACACTGAGTTAACTCCATTACCTCATTCAACACTGATAAAGCCACAAACTACACATAATGCGAAAACGAAACAATGACACAACCTACACATCAGCTGCACGATTACAATGATGCAAACACAAGAATGACCTTTAGACCACCATCACCAATGCCGACGTATCCTCTTTACACTCCATCAACCCCAGCAAACCAAATCATCAACAAGAAAGATATTATGAAAAATTTAACTTGATTCAAGTTTATCACTTGCTTTGTAACTTGTGTACCTGGCATTTCTCTAATCTAATCACATACATTATGCCACATGTTATGTAAACTGTACAAACGAAGTTCAACCCAAATTTCCAACTCACTTAACCTATAAGATTTTTTTAACTACTAAAAAGAATCAAAGGTAAAATAATATATAGTGCATGCAAAAAAAATGCTAGAACTATAAAAATTTTCCCTGCCATTAACACATGAGATTCTTTTAACTACTGAAAATAATCAAACCTAAAATACTACTCCTCCGTCCCTTAAAATTTGATCATATTTCCTTTTTGGGTCATCCCACAAAAATTGATCACTTCCAAATTAAGAAAGATTTTGTAGGTATTTTTACATATTTACCCTTCTTATACTTTTTTATTCTATTTCTCTCTCTTCATTTAACTCTCTACCAACTCATTTTCTCTTTCCTGGCCCACCAATTTACACTTTTTTATTCTATTTCTCTCCACATTTAACACTCTACCAACCAATTTTCTCTCTCATGGCCCAGTCTCTTCCCCTCTCTAAAGGTTAAAATGGGAAAAACACACAATATATAACCTAAACCATTAATATGCGTGCAAAATAAAAGTGATCGAATATTAAGGGACGGAGGGAGTATTATGCATGCAAAACAATGCTAAAACTATAAAAAATTTCGCTACATATGGGATGTCCTCATTACTTTCCTAATTTCGTTCCCCCTTGAGAGTAATGCAGGACAATTCATTGCAGTAGCCTAATCACTTAGGCAATTACAACTTAAAAAACCTTCGGTGCCCATCTTGTCATCAATTACCATACCCACATTTCCTTCACTTTTTACTGTAGCAGACAAGCGATTTATACATACTTTGACTTTGCTTGGATTGAAAGCTACAATGAGTAGTCTATACATAAACCCCTCCCTTTACCTCAATAGTGTTAGAAAGCAAAAAAATAGCACTAGAAAGTTCCTATATTTACTTGTGAACTGCCTACATCCAGCTTGATGCTAGATATAAATTAACAAGGACAAACTTTAACCTTAGTCACTGACAATAGACTGAACTAAAAGCATCTAAATATTACTATAACCTAAACGAATCACATAAATCAGCAATCCATTTGATACGTCTACAAATAGTTCTTTTTTGTATAAATCTTGAGGTTATAACATGGAGAAACAGTGTGGTGCGTTACTGAACTTGGAAGGTCGGAAGCTAAGGCATGAACAGCTCCCTGAGCCGATCTGCACAATTAGTTCTAATCCCAGATTGCCAGAAGGAGTTCACCAATACTTTTCCTGTTAACTAGAAGTGTTTTTTACTAGATAGCACCAAACATGGGGCATCTGTAGTACATACGAACTCAGGTATAAAAGCACAATCACAAACTGTCCAAAAAGGCTAACAAGGCATTGTGAGAAGTGGAAACTCCTCCTCCGCCCACCAAAAGATTTGAAGACAAAGAAGAAGCCCTTAACTTAATGAAAGGCAGCTCCATGCCCTCAAAAACTTTCCTGTTCCTCTCCCTCCAGAAACACCGAAAGAGGCATGGAGGAATCAAACTCGACGGCCTCAAACCCTTTCCTTTCCTCTAAATTGCGCCAACACCTCAACAGCTCCACAACAAAGCGAGGCATTAACCAAAGTGAGCCCCAGACTAAATACCATATCCAAAATTCCTTTGACAACTGAACAATGGAGAAGAACGTGGTCTACCCAGTCACCACTGGCTTTGCACATATAGCACCAATCAACATATACTGTTCCTGTCTTAAGCAGATTTTCCCCAGTACGTATAGCATTCTTTGCTGCCTCCCACAAAGAGAAGCAAACTCTGATAAGGGCCCCAGACTTCCAAACGATTTTTCACAGAAAGGAATCTGTAACGCTCGGCTTCAATAAGGAGTACAAAGATCTCACCCAGAAAGAAGCAAAAGACGCCCCCTTCCAAACCACCCTATCCTCCTCATCTCCATGGACCTCCAAAGGAGTTCACCAATATGCTTTCAAGTATTGGGACAGCGCACAGCATCAAGGCAAATGCATAAGGATTGACCCCACTGTGAAAGGATGACAACTAAGAGAAAATTTTATAACATGGAAAGGAAATCCAGACTACGAGCAATCAATATGCTGCTGCCCAGCGTTGGCTACGAGGTGAAGGGATGGATTTGGAATTGATACTTTGGCTGTCGTTGCACAAAGTGGCTGACCGTAAACATAACTGTTGAACTCCTATCTTAGAGTTTCTCCACACCCGTGTCAACCCATGGGTTCCTTTGGCACATGAAATGGCACAACTGCCACTCAACCAGGGACCAACCACTATGCCGCTAAAGAATGAATTTGAACAATTTATTTATAATTGCAGATTTCTTGACGTCCGGGAAGTTCAACGTCAAATCTGTGCTGCAATTTAGAACTGACTATTTGTATTACAGGGCACTCCGGACTTTCAAAGCAAAATCAGCTACCCATGTTACAGGACGTATTCTAGTCATACAACTTTTTCAGTCTCCAACTAGCGGTTGTTGCATAGGGCTTCTTGGTACAGTTGTGCCTAACCAATTTCTATGTCCAAAAGATATGGACCTCGCAAAATATGCATATATGGGGAAATTTCTCCAACATTGTTCTTTACATATGTTCCGGGAGTGATGTCTCATGCAACACACACCCTTTAAAAGCATATTTGACTCGATTCAAGGAAATTGCGAAATCAAATGAAAAACCAGGATAGCTTTCAGTTTCATAATAAACTTCAGTGACTTCATATGCTTGTCAGTGGCACATTTCATAGAAAATGGAGGACGTATATTTCATACCTTTACCCAAGTATCAAATGTCAGACACGGATAACTAATGCAATTTGAAGAGCCAACCTACTAACGAAAAAGAGATCCCTAGACACTGCTGAGTCATGATATGTTTTCATAGCCGGCTTTAGATAAATATTAAACCACTACAGTTTATGCTACACCCATTAATCACATTCATCTAACTGAATTGTGAATGGATAAGAACTGGTTTACATAGGTTTAAAGAAACATATAGATAACAACCCAACAAACTCAGCAGGTCATTTTAGTCTACAATTCTCGCCAATTTACAAGAATGATGGTAAGAAGAGTTGTAAAATTTCAGTAGACCTTATAACCAGAGATACTAAAACAAGGCTATGAGTATAAACAGTAAGGGTACAATTAACAATTAATTGACTTCGATTAGCATAGTGCACTTTAGAAGGCATGTAGCTTCCTTGCAAACACAAACAGATGCTAAATCCTAAAAGTTCCCTATTTCAGCAGCATCATTAGGTTATACAAAGATGAGCTGATTGGCTGCCTCTTTTCAAAATCATAACATAGAAAGACGGAACCAAACGTGCTCATGTACTTGTACGTGCATAGCTTATAAGCCACCATCATCACACACACATACACGCACGAACATGGATACTCAGTAGCAGGGTGTGTGCTAATTCACTTTTTGTATAAGTTATTTTTTTCTCTTCCACAAATTCTGTTTCTTTATATGCCAAGACGGTATAATTGACCAAATAAAAATACTTGCAATTAAATGAACCAAGAACTCACCGAACCATCCTTTCGATTCAGCAACCATCCAATAACTTTGTGCCTCGCTTCGAGGACCTGCATCTTTCCGAGTTTCCCCACCACTAAACAAGAGCAGAGCCTCAACATCATTTGACGTAATTTCAACACCCTGCTGTATATGTGCCACGAAAGTAGCAGCCTGACCTGGATGCTTCTGATAAGGCTCCAAAAACCAAGATTCCTCCTTATCAACTTTCTCACAACTACTACTCGTATACACCGAATGCCCCGCAACCATTACAAGATTATGAATTTTAGCCAATGGATACGCATCTGAATTCATATTGAATTTCCTATAACTACTCATCATTCGAAAATGGCTCTCATAAAAAGAAAGTACTATGAGAATTGTCACCCCAAATGCCAAACAAATGAAAAAAACTACCAGAGGGTGCAGCTTGTAATAGTAATGTATGCGATTTCCAATAGACTTAAACATTTTGATGGGATGATATGACGAAGTTTTGGGCTTTCTTCCTCTTTTGATGGTTCCAGATTCTAAATCAAAGTCACCTCTAGGGTATGCATGGAAGGACTTTGGACTATCTGTAAATGGGAAATTTATCATGATAAATGGGTAAGGGAAACTAATCAAACATACCCAGACACAAATTTAGAGGTAGATATCAATGGTGTCATTGAATTTAGATTCAAATGGAATTTAAAACCAACCGCAGTTGGAAATTCAAAGAGAGAAATTAATTGGATCGAGATTTTCTGATTCAAATGAAAAAAATTAAGCACACCCAGATGTTAATTTATAAAGGGAAGTCAGTGAAGGGAAAGTCAAGCACAAGTAGGGGCGAAAGTGCCCTAATCTCTTCACAAAAGGTTAACAGAGAGAGTAGAAAAGACACAATTTTTCAAACGTATACCATATCGCATCCTACGAGGGCACCCCGAGTTGAACCCTCACGGCACGGGAGAAGAACGGAAGAATAGACACTTACCCAGACGAAATTGAAGGAAAAGAAAAACTTAGGACAGCTTATTTGAGATTCCACCAATTGTAAAGACTCTGAGCAGGTAAAAGAATTTTGGGTCACTTCGTGTTCACTAAAGTGTTGGCTGCTTTGGTCTTGAATGGAATCAACATGGAAGATCTGTAGATTCAAGGATCAAAGAAGAGAGTTTACAGGATGAAGAAGATGAATTACATTAGACTTACTAAATTTTCTATTATTCTATTCTAATTATGGTAAATAATAAAAAAATATGAAATTTTGACCGCCAAAAGTATAGTTATGAATATCATCCGCAGCGCGTATGATTTTTTTCCTGTAAAATGATACGTACCGTCACTGGTACTGTATCGGTACCGTCTTAAAATTTTCAGTAATATTATATATATGTAATATTTATTTATTAACGGACTAAAAATATATACATATATTTTTTTACTTACAGCTCCTCTAAAATAAAATGTTTGTCTTATATAGAGCTTGAATTATCTTAATTTTTAAAAAAATTATTAGTTTCCAAATAAGTTATTTATTCCACCCTTTTTGACGATCTTATTCGCAAATTCTTATGTAAGAATAAGCTGTTTGTTCAATTATAACGTCTTTGAGTTCAAGAATTCTTTTTCTAAGTGTGCTCACGCACGCATAAATAAAGCAATACATCATGTAAATAAAAGAATATACATTAAAACTAAATGAATATTAAAAACTTATCAGGAAAGTTTTTATAAATTGTAATGAATATTATGAGTAAAAGGTTACAGTGACTTTGATTTGTAAATAGAACTTAATGTTTTTATATTTAGTCTCTATATGGTCAATTTATAAAAATTTCTAACAAAATTTGTCACTTTTACATTTTTTAAGGGACTGGTACAAAACACACTATCTTAGTCGATATGTAATTCTCGGCCGGTATCATCTGTACCGGTCGGTACAACCGGTACATAGCGTTATTTTGACCGGTACAAAAATGTAAGGGTTATCGTACCAATAAAAGGTAAAAGAGGCTGGTACGATCAGTACCGGTACGATACTGATAACTATGACAAAAAGAATCTGTTACTTGAACGGAAATGCACAAAATTACTAAATTTCATCAGCAAACTATTATACTCCCTCCATTTCTAATAATTTATATATTGTGAATTTTTCATTTTACCTTTAGAGAGAGGAGGAGAAGAAAGTAGGTTAAGAGGGAAAAAAATAGATTAGTCGAGTGTTAAATATGGAGAGAGAAATGAATAAAAAGTGTAAGATCCAAAGTAGGCCAGAAGAGAGAAAATGAGTTGATGGAGAGACAAATATAATTTAAAAAGTGTAAAAAAGAATAAATGTGAAAGTATTTACAAAGTCTTTTTTAATTTGGAAATGAACAATTTTTGTGAGATGACACAAAAAAAAATTTGATCAAATTATATGAAACGAAGGAGTAGCATTTTTATGGTAAAGACAATGTAAAAGACAAGATTTGGGATAGAATTTTGGGGTGTCGTCTCATATATTTTTATATTTTCTTTTCTTCATCAACTTCAAAATATGGTAATGGATATTGTGACTGTCGAACAAATTAACAAAGTAGGTGGAAAATTTAAAAATAATAGGTTAGGGTCGAAATGAAGACATCAACCTTGAGTACAGCTGTGAGCTGAAACAACTTTCAGGTAGCGCCTTCAAAGAAGATGATGAAATGGAGAAGAAGCTCAGGCCAAGCCGTTTCTCCTAAACCTCGGAACGAATCCACTTAGCTACGCACTTAATGGCGTTCTCAAGAATTGTTTAAAATTGCTTTTTATTTTTGTGTGAATTATATACAACATTTATGAGTTACGGTTCTTGAAAATAATATATCTCCTCCAAATAATCCTGAAACAAACTTCAAATTTGTTACAAGAAACTTTTATGTCAATCTCATTACATCGAATGCCAGAAACTTTTAACCTACTTTTGGTACATTCAAATAAATGGGATTTTATTCAACCCAAAGAAAAGAAATTGAGTTTAACTTACATTGCTGGATAAAATACTTTTTTTTTCTTAACACAACCAAATGAACGAGTTATGATTTTTGCAATTCCATACAGCGTACTTGTTATTAAAATTCAAATGCCAACAATTGGTTTTGAAAACATGATATTAGTCAGTCTAAATGTATACTTGGGGTGAGCATTAAATTGTTGAAATTAATCCAACCGGTAAAACCGAATTGGCCAAGCGGTCAATCAAGAATATATTTAAAAAAAAGCATTCAGTTTGATTTTTTTTCTTTTTTGCAAGTCAAATTGTTTTTTTTTTTAGTTGTTTGGATTTAGTTTTTTTATATTAAGGATATATTGACTTTAATCTAACTCTAGATATTATAACGTATCTACCCTACTTTTGATTTAAATACTAACTCTTATGATTTAAATACCAATCTAATGAGTTGGTTCCAAATAACTTGTGATCATAATTATTATAAAGGCCATTTAGTTTATGGATAGGCTAGCTTATGATGTCCAAAAATGACAATAGGTCCAAACTGATCAATGAATTTAAACCAATCTGTTTGGTCGGTCTAAGCCATTGAAACCAGAGGATTCATTAATGGTGTAATATTAATTTTTTTTATATAAACTGATGATGGTTGGTTTGTTCTCATATTCAGTTTACAAAATCAAACTAACTGGACTTTACTCACCATACTTACAAATTATGACATATTTTTCGTGCTGTTGATTGTATCACTAAATCTTGTCTTATATATGACAGACTTTTTATTTTTATTATTATTATTATTATTATTATTATTATTATTATTATTATTTCTTTTATTACTATTGGTATAGTGGGTTCACATTCCCAATTGGCTAAAAATAATAATTGTTATTTACGTCTACGACTTAATAAGACAACCTTTGATTAAAGAAACAGACAAAACAAATACAAAGTGCATAAATATTTTTATTTCCGCGGTCCATATATTGGGACTTAATACATCATATATATTTGTACAGTGAAACATCAAAAGAAAAAATACACACAAATTACAGAGGGAGAGCTATCACCGGGACCTCCATCTTTAAGCTTCGAATAAAATTATAGCTTTTATTTTTTCTTATTTGCTCTCTCTCTCTCTCTCTCTCTCTCTCCCCCCATCATCATCCCCCGGGCGAGTCTTGTATTTTTCTTCTCTTCTTTTGCTTTTGCTGAGGTAATTTCGTAATACCTCTAAGCTAGGGCCACGGCTTTCAGTGCTGACCTAAAAAAGAAGAACCGAAGGAAAGATAAAAAAAATACCTCATAAGGACTGCTGAGTCTGTGAAACCCTTGTCGCTACATTTTCAATAATATTACTTATCAGATTTGTTTATTGCTTTAGCAGCAGTTATTATAAGTAATATTATTGAAAATGTAGCGACAATTGTTATGAGCAATATTATTTGCAACCTTCAACAATAGTGTATAATAACCATGAGTTACAAATCAATGAAGTGGGTGCAATAGAGAGATAGATAGAAGTGAATGGTGACTTTTGAAAGATTATAATAATCAATTAAGGGTCTATTACGTAAAATGTGTTATATCTAAAAGCAACAAAAAAAAATTTACGCTACACACATATAAATAAATAGATAGAGAGTGGGAAGCAGAGAAAGAAAATATTGGAGAGAAAGCTGGAGAGACCGGAGGTAATTAGAAAAGGAAGGAAAGAAAAGTCAAAAGGGGAGAGATTAGGGGGTTGTGTGTGTGTGTGTGTTATATAGTCCTATGATGGTTGTCTGCGTGTGTGTTATATAGCATGCACTGTGGGTTTGGAAACCTGATAACCAGAATTACAGAGCTTGTCGGACAAGATAGGATTCAAGTTAAAGTGATTAACATAATAGATTTTCCTTTTCTACTTTAAGGAATAATTTTTGATGCCTTCGTATTATTTTTTATTAAAAGTCACTAGTTTAGAAACTGAATTATTTCCGTTATGTTATGATTCAGCTAATTGGGTCACTGATTACTTACTACACACTTAGAAGCTCACTCTTTACTCAACATTTTTAGGTTTTAAATTAGGTGATGGCCACGATCGTGGGCTTGGAACTTTTTAAGAAAAAACTCTTTGGATTAAAAGGACTGTAGTTGTTAACTTTGAACCATTTAATAATTGTCTGTATATGAATGTTTTGTAAATAAAATTAGAAATGAAAGTAGCGTTTGAAATCACATCCAGTTTTGATTTTCTGTTTTAAAAAAACTAAAACTAAAACCAGTTTAGTTTTTATTCTTTACAAAAGTAAATGAGTGTTTGATTACCCAGTTTCTATTTTGAGTTTTTTTTTTATGGTGATTTGCGGTGGCGGTGGTGGGGCATAACAGTGCTTAGTGGGTGGCCGACGGCGGTCACCGGCGGTGGCTGTCGGCTGCGGGAGGTCGCTGATAGTGGCTGTCGGTGGTCCGCGGCAGTCGCCGACGGCAAGCGGTGGTCAGTGTCTGTGAACGGTGGCTGCGGCGGTGGGAGGAGGGTAGTGGTAGTGGTCTCAAAACTTAAAACTCAAAACTCCTAAATAGGAGTTTAAAAAACAGTCATATTTTAAAAACTGGTGTTAAAAAAATGAAGGGAAAAAAAAACAAAAATTGTGTTCCAAACCCTTTTTTTTTCTCCAGTTCACAAAACTGGAGAAAAAATTAAAAACAAAAAGAAAATCAAATAGAAGTTTGTATTAGTTTTTAGTGAGTGAGGCCTAATAGTCCCATGAGAGACTGTCATACGGGCCTGCGGCTGGTCAGGTTTGGCTTATGGACCCAACTGTGGGTTCAGACTGTGACAAGCCTCTTCTTTCTTTTTCTTTTTGTTGGTTTTTTTTTTTTTTTGGCTGGATTTTTGTCCCCCTAGTTGTTGTCAAAGACTTTTTTTATATGTATTAAAAGTCCAAGTTTCCAAGACTTGTACATCACTTCAAGATAATTACCACATGTTATCGCGTGATTAATCTTGAATTTTATCAGATGTAATGAATATCTGTACTTTGATTTCCGTTAATTATCTCCAAGAGTCTTCCATTTCACCCCAAATGTTTTAGCCAATTGCAATATTGGTGGACTTTTAAATGCATGGCCAACTTGAAAAGTCTGAATATTTGGACCTCATTTCAGCAAAATTTTCAACAAAAATATTGAGCTTGCTTGTCAACCTGGTATTGTTTAACATTGGATGTTATTTTTTCGTCAAAATTTTGGTGCGAACAGCAAGTAACATTAAACCAAATAGATATAGTTATGATCGGTATGTTCTCCTTTTTATAACACGCACAACTGAAAAACTTGTGCTATGTATGACAACATTATTATTTGACCTTCTTTTTTGGCTAGGCAGGAATACTACTTATTTATTTTATTTTATTTTTTGCAGTTGGAAATCACCAATCATCATCTAAAGCTACACGTTCAAGGGTTTGTGAATTGTGTAACAAAGAAAATCAATATTTTGTCTTTAAGGCACTTTTAACGACATATGAGAGGCTCCATTGGTAGTCAGTTGGGCAGCTATTGAGGTTGCTGAAGCCTGAAGGACCAATAAATAGATCTGACGTAAATTTGACACGGAGATTGGGCCTGAAGGACGGTTTGGAGACGACCAGAATTTAAGCCCCTCTGGCCCAATCTTCACCTGAAATTTAGCCGCTGGCCCAAACTTTGCGTGGACGGTTTCTCTCTCAAAATAAGAGACAAATGATATGCATTGGAATGACCGTAAAACCGGTTATGTTTTGGTGTATTCAAACTTCCTTTACTTCCAATGTTATCCAGCTTGAAGTCTACAAAATATCAAAAGACCATTTCGTTACTAGTTATGCGCTTTTAGCGTCGAAATAATGTGTTATTTGTCTTTTGCAACAAACGAGTCATAAATTGGAGCACAGTCTCGTTCGTATATCTTGTGTGAAAATGCGGATTTTCTGCAATGGCAATGAACGTCCTCATAACTCTAAACAACGCGAGTGAAAAATATGTAACGACCTTTGTCTTGGAATCATCCAATTAGTATGCTTCAACAAATGATGCATGCAAATTCCATGTAGCAGTACCTAGTGACTATTGGTAGAAAAACTCCACAATTTTCATGAGTTTATTCAAGAAAATTTCTTCCAAGGCAAAGTTTTCCCAAGGAAATTCTTTTAGCAACTCTACCAACAAAACTAGGACAAGAAGACACCAGTTGCATAGTTGGCCTTATGCATTGGGAGTCCTTGTCTGTGCAAAAGTTTTCTTAGGCAGTACCATCTTCAGCAAATAACCATGCCTCACTCCCTAGGATCTCCAGCACACACTTCTCCCTCTGAATTAGCAGATGTGCAACCTGTAAGATTTGTTCATATTATATCGGAGTCTGGCCGCCTTCTCCCTTCCTCTAGCCAATGGAATTCCATAGAGATCGACTATGGTCTCTTTCCTCAACCTCAAAACGCCTCCGGTTACGAGTCCCTCCCTTCAAGATTCTCCAAATCTGTTGATTTCCATCTCATCATCGCGGAAAGAACCTACTTCAAGCGTTTCGTTTACATCACAATCGCCACAGTCCTTTTGCTGTCCTTTCTTGTTCTACTGTTACATTTTTTGCCACACAAGCATCACCACCATGGCTCTTCCAAAAATCTGACGTCTGCGATAAATCAAGCTATAGAGTTCTTTGATGCTCAAAAGTGTAATAATCATGAATTAGTTTATCTATATGTGCTTGTAGCAGTATTATCACATATCCAGCCTATGATCTTTTTTATTTTCTCTGTTTTAGCTGGGAGTTATCCAAAGAATACTTCAGTGAAATTTACTCTCGCTTACAAGATGGGATTACAAGGGATACACATGCGGATCTTGTGGGGGGTTTTTATGATTCTGGGAATAATCTAAAGTTCAGCTTCCCTACAGCTTATACTATCACAGTCTTGAGTTGGACTGTGATCGAGTATCATCATCAGAAGTATGATGATATAGGTGAACTTGATCATGTTAAGGACATTATTAAATGGGGCAGTGACTACCTGCTCAAGCTGTTTCTTCCTCCAAATTCGACTTTTGATCCCATCACTTTGTATTCACAGGTAAGCCATCTCAGCTTTGAACCTTTCTATAGCTGATAGTTCTTTTTTGGGTTGCTTTTGCTTTTAAAGAGTGATTCAGGTCAAAATAATGAAACTGATTTGAGTAGCAGCATCTCTTTTGGCTACAAGCAGAAATATTCATGCTTACTTATAGCAAGCAAATAAAAGCTAAACGACTTTAGTAGCTAAAAACGCGATGCCAGACTGACTCTAAATCTTGTAGGTGGGAACGGGGAATGATATTGGTGTTGACAATGACATAAGCTGTTGGCAGCGACCAGAAGATATGAGCTATGAAAGGCTCGTTTCAAAATGCGACAGCACGGCTTCAGACCTAGCAGGGGAAATTATTGCAGCATTGTCAGCTGCATCAATGGTATTCAAAAATTATTCAGGAAACTTAATTGACAGAGCTGAAAATTTGTTTGATCACGTGATGAAGGAAGGCCCTAATCTTCAAGGCACATACACTGCAAATATTGCTTGTGGAGGACAAGCAAGGCAGTTTTATAATTCATCTGGATATAAGGACGAATTGGTTTGGGGAGGAACTTGGTTATTCTTTGCAACTGGGAACACCACTTATCTCAAATATGCTACCGAGAAATTTGCCTTGGCAGAGGAGGAGGAACTAGTCTTTGAGAAAGGGATTTTTTATTGGAACAATAAGCTCACTGCTAGCGCGGTAGTCTGACAAGTCTTTCAACTTTGGTTTCTACAATGTTTTTCTAGTAGAAGTGTATGAGAGATCTGATCTTGATGAAATCCCAATTTTCTTGTAGGTATTGCTAACAAGACTTAGATTCTTCCGTGATCTTGGATACCCTTTTGAAGATGCTTTTGGATCATCAACAAATAGTACCGACTTTCTCATGTGTTCATATCTTTCTAAGCTTACCTTCAAAAAGACTGAAGGTAATTACGATTCTGTTGGCGTATAACCAACATTCCCTATCAAAGTGTCTGTTTCCATAAACAACAATACATGTTTCTCTTCAATCAACTTCGTTTTATTTTCTTCGAAATTAATAGGTGGACTGATCCTCCTAAGGCCTGATTACGGTGCACCACTCCAATATGCTGCTACAGCGTCTTTTCTTAGCAAATTGTACAGCGATTACCTTGATCTTTTGCGGTAGATCTGGTAGCAGTTGCGGTAATGATGTTTTCTCCCTGGAAATGTTGCGAAGTTTTTCCATGTCTCAGGCAAGTACAATGTATTAGAGAATGTGTCCCAACTCTTGAGCATCTTTAAGATAGAATGGCTTCTTACTGCCACAAAAAAACTAATTGTTGGTATCCTACAAGAAGAAAAGGGAATCCATTTGTCCCTACAGAGGAGACGTCTTTAAAAAACAGATCATTTTAAGAACAACCCTTTGCGATTTAGGGGAAACTGAAACATTACATGGTTTAACAATCTATTAGTAGAACGTGGTCATTGGTTAGAAAAATACCAAAAAAGAAAGAAGCTCTTCAGTGTGTATGTTTCAGTATTTGATTGCTCCAAGTTTTATGATCTTTTTCCTCCAAGAATTCGAATGATTCAGAACCGATGGACTTTCCAATACCTATAATTGTATACTGGTTCTGGGAAACTTTTTTAATACTCTGCAATGCATCTAATTGGCATAATTGCAAAGTCCTGGAAATAAGAATTTGACCAGTATCTCTGCTTTAAACTTGTATCTCCTACTCTTTGCAGGTTAGTTACATTCTTGGCGAAAATCCAATGAAGATGAGCTATATGGTGGGATTTGGAGACCAGTATCCCACCCATGTTCACCACAGAGGTGCATCAATCCCATGGGATGGTCAACAGTACTCTTGTAATGATGGAGCAAGATGGCTTAATGCAAAAGAACCAAATCCAAGCGATCTCTTGGGTGCCATGGTAGCAGGACCAGACCGAAACGACCTATTTTTGGACGAAAGGGACAAACCGTGGTTTACAGAGCCAACGATATCAAGCAATGCTGGTTTAGTAGCAGCCCTTATCGCACTTCAGGATCCTCCTCGCGACTCTTCTGGTTCTAACGCTGTAAACATAGGTATCGACAAAGATGCTATCTTCGAAAATATTCAGATAGTTCCTGCAGCTCCTTGACACAATCACAGTGCGTCCATATGTAGATAGAAAAATTGCAACAGGCTAAGAAGTAGTAGAATTTGAACAACTTGTTGCTGAGACTTTAGATGTTACTCATTCTTCAGATATTCTTACTCCAGATTGCAAGCGAAAGTTTAATAAGGATCAGAAAATTGAGATGTATTTTAATTATACAAGGAGTTTGCCCCACAGACAATTTTGAAGGAGACTCATTTAACTTTAGGCTTTTCTTTCTGAACTAGCAGCGGAAGCTACTACTGCTCCTGTCTCTACCAAAGGCAAGAGCAATTTGAGTATGTACAATCTTGAGGGACATAAGCAGTTAGCCATAGCAACTGTGTGTTCTAACTTGACGGAGTAAGCGTAACATAAACGTTGCAGCATCTGTTCCATCAGCAAAACTGCAATTGTTTTTACAATACAAATAAGCTAATTTGCCTTTTGAGTTCCCTACATCATGTGTGCTAACTTATACATTTGCAAGCAGAAAGGTCGACGGAACTGTATTTACATAGGAAAACGGAGATATACAAGATTTCATACAAAACTGAGCTTTGTACAGTTGTTTTGGTTTCTTTGTTACTCTCTCTAATCTCTTCAAGTAGACTTCACCCTATCCAAGTCATATGTTTTCTGCAAAATAAGAAAACATTAGAACTAGAAATTAACTTTGGGTATCTGACCTCAAGAAGTTATATGGTTACTGTAAAAGATGAAAGAGCAAAATTTAGATGCTACTTGCCAGAATAGAGTGGATGTCTTCCAGAAGAGGTGTGAGTAAAGAAACCAAGGTCTGTATTTCTTCTTTAAGGGTGTCATGGTCTTCGTCTTTGGTCATGAGGATTCTAACAAAAGTTTTGTTATCCGGCACTAGCTTGAGTCCTACCTGCAAATTTGATCGAAAAAGTAAGTGCAGTTGCTGGTTGAGAGAAAGCTATATCGCAAGCCTGTTTCGTTTGTGTAAGTTGAAAACATCAAGCGGAGACAGTTTTAATTCGAGTCCATTACTTGTATTAAGCAAAAAGTTTCCTTAACCATTGTACCAACTTTACCCACTGGAGGCTAAGTACTCTCTGCCTTCCCCAATCTTGATTTTCTTTGATGTTATTGCTATTGTTTCTTATCGGTGTATACTGACATGAAAATGCATGGCCTAACAACTGCATCATGTCAGGATAATTTGTATTCCAGTATGCATCTGGAAAACGAAAAATTTGCTAGAGAACTTAGCAATGAGTTTAAGTTAAACTGAGTGAAAGACATCACGTTATTTGAATTGGAACGTTTCGAAGGATAGAAAAGAACGATAAACTTCAAGAGAAATAGTTTTATATTTTCTGGAACAAACCAGAAACAGATTGTTATAGCTCTTCGTGAATTTTCTAGATCTAAATTTTTAAATCTTTGAGTACCATTCTGATTTAATTTACGTTCATATATAGGCGATTTAGTATTTAAGTTGTTTCAGTGCAGAAGAAAAGGAAGCATGTAGCACTGCAATTTTACTTTGCAAGCAGCTGAAGAAATCCACCCATGCCATGGTTTTAGAGTGATGTTGTAGGCCTCTTCCACTGCTTGCTCCATGTTCACCCCAATATCCTTCAGCAGTGATTGTAACAATGCCAAGGTGAAATCTAGGGATCTGCAAAGGTCAATACCAGTCCTTCAAGATTTATTTAGTAGTGAAAACTGATGACATAACATGAATGACTGACAAGAATGTACTGGATGCCGTGACCAAAAACTAGACACAGTAGCTTCCATTGACCTTTGAAGGGATCTTAAATGTTGGGAAATTGTTTTACCTGGTAAGCCAGACAAAGGCTCTGCTACAGCTAGCAACCTTTCTTGCACTTCCTTCAGTAGCCTCCTTTTTTAATATCTCAACCACATTTGAATACAGTGAAGGGTCTGATTCATGGAGCTTCTCCAATCTCTAGGAACAAAACAAGAAGATCACATGGCTGGACTCTTCATAAAACAAATGCCCCCCTTTGGTTGTTTACTTTGTACAAGGAGACAAAAAAAAAGGAGTAAACATCACCCCCGCGAGATAGTATATATTGGTAAAGGACAGATGGGAGGGCAAAAGTGTCCACATAATCTGGATTTTTGTCAATCATGCATGAAAGTCAAAAGAGGGCCTGGCCCATTCGCAAGGTAGGTTAGTTTGCAAGGTGTGACTGGGCCAAAGGCGTGTGCTTCTCACATACTTTGAAAATGACAACATTTGTATAAAGTCACGCCACTTGCTAAGGCAAAATTTAGGAGAAAATGCACCTTACCCCCCTCTATTGTACATGATGTAAAATTTACACCCCTTTACAATAAAAATGTGCACTACACGTCAATGGCTATGGGTATCATAGGATCGGGGTGGTGTCAGTTACGGCGACGGCTGTGACGATGGATGATAGTGGATCGAGGGTGGATGACGAGGTGGGCGGCAACTATGGCGGTCAAGGAGGATGATGGGTGATAGTGGATGGGGTTGGTGGCAAAAGGTGGCGGTTGGAGTAGATGGCTGTAATTGAGGTGGGAATGGAGGGTGGATGACGAGGGTGGGTGGCAGCTATGACGGTGGGGTCGGATGATGGGGGTCATAATGGATGGGGGTGGGGTGCAGGGTGGTGGCGACCATGGAGGTGGATGGCTGGGGTACAGGGTGGTGGCGACTATGGCGGTGAAGGTGGATGGCTGGGGTACAGGGTGGTGGCGACTATGGCGGTGAAGGTGGATGACGATGGAACAAGTGCTGCTATATACAATGTCAGGCTTTAAAAATACACACTTACCGAAAATGTGAATGTGATACGTTTAAGCATATAGTTCAATTTTCCGTACAAAAGCATAATTTTGAACTGTCATTGAAAGGAAAATGGCAGGAGTTTCAAGAAATCAACAACTAAACGTGAAAGAGCAACAAAACCAATGGACTCGGCAAGAAAGAAGACAAAGTATAAGTGAAAATTTTGCAATATTTAAAGTGAATGAAACGCTATTGTGAGTGTACTTATGTCTTTTCAATGACTCACCTAACGGTTTTTGGTTAATTTGTGAACTTTCTTTAGTAGAGAGAGATGTTTGGTACACATTTTTATAGTAAGGGGGTGCTTCTTATGTATTGCGTATAGCATAGGGGAATGAATTGTAATTTCCCAAATTTAATCAATGCATTGTTTGTAGTTAAGTACCTGGATGTTCTGATGCATGTCTTGTCTCATAACAGCCATTGTTGGCCCTATCTTATCTGCAAGAATCACGACGATATTACCACAGAAACTCTCGAAGGAGGCCTTGGCCGCACCAAAACTTGTACACTTCAAGACAAACATTTTCAGCTATTATTGTACATTAATGTTTGCTGACAAATTAACAATCAGCTATTTATGCAATCGTTGTGGCGTGCTTTTCGAGTGTTTTAATTATTAATTTTTTGAGTGCTATGTGTCGTTTTGTAATTAAAAAAAACTATCTTTTGCATATTTGATGATGGGTTGTTCTTTTTTTTATTTTATTTTTTTTGTGAAGAAAATCCCGTTTAATCATAATAAAATTATGTACTTTGATATCAGATATGGTCAACTTTTATGACACGTAACATGTTTTATGCAACGGATATTTACTAAATTTCAAGGCCCCAACTGATTCTATAGCTAAGGATGAAACTTATAGTTCAACTACTGTACAACAACGTTCTAGGTATATGAGCGAAGAATACATATAGAGAACAAAACTTAGAATCAAATAAGAAAGAAATGCTAAGAAAATGTGATGAGCACCCTGAGAAAACAATCAAAATGAATGCACACATCAGTGATCAGACGCACGCACAGACACTGATATATGCAGATATATAGGGCGCAACTCAAATTCAAGAGAGATGAGAGAGAGAGAGAGAGAGAGAGAGAGAGAGAGACTTATTACCAAGAATTTGAATGACCAAGTTGCAAAAGGATAGGAAAGGTTTGGTGGAGATATGAGCAGCATTATTATGATCATCAACACCAGATTTGGCTATGACCCCTTGCTCCATCGATAGCTCCTCAATAACTGACCTTATCTCTGAGACTTTCTCAATCTCTCTCCTCCTCTTCATTTCTATTTCTATCTCCTGATCCTTGATTCTTGCTTCCGTATCTACTACCAAGCTCTCTACATTTATATGATATCTCAACTGGGTGTATCACATATCTAATTCTTAAATGAAAACTGCTGACATAAGGAGAGAGAGGCAAAGGTGGACAGGGGGTTTAGAACTTTCATCAATGGCTATATTAGGCTGTTAGACCAGTACTGGCCCCCTTGTTTGTTACTTGAGAATCTTTCTTGGGGAAGCCTTCTCAGCTCTGAACTTCTTATTCTATTTGGATTTCCTTATATCTATTAATCATATCTTCAAGGAGAATAAGACATGTGATTACGACCCTATATTTGACCTTGAAGTTGTCACCTATCCTCAACTTATATACTAATTTACTATGGTTAAATGTTTAAGCTAGCATCTTGGCAAATATTTGTAATCTTCTTGATCATTCCAGATATCCACATTATGTAAAATGTCATAGGATCCAAACAATGTTATCTAGTAAAGTATCAAAAAGATCCTTAATAATTTGTACTATAAGTACATAGAATCAGTGCTAAAAGTTGATATTTGTAAGTCCCTTGTAGAGATGTCAAACGGGCCGGGCGGCCCGCGGCCCGGCCCGACCCAGCCCGAAAAAAGCCTGGCCCGTTCATGAACAGGGCTGGCCCGGAGGAATTGGGCTTAGGGCCTGGGCTTGGACCAGGCCGAAAAATCTGGGGGAAAAGCCCGGGCCAGGCCCGGCCCGGTCCTGGCCCGGTTATCCGGCCGGGTTCTGGGCCCGGTTCCGGCCCCACCTGTTTGAATTTTTTGTTTTCCCCCCCTTCTCCCCCCTTTTCCTCCAACGGATATATTCCCCCAAAATTCCACTTTTACCCCCCCCAACAGCAATATAACGGCTAGTTTGGGGGGTATTTTAGTCTAACTTAATTTTTTCAACTCCTTTAAAGGTTTTTACACTCTTACCCTCCCCAACAACTATAAACGGATAGTTTTTAGGGGTATTTTGGTCTTTTGTGAAGTTTCTAAAATCTATAAATTCACACCATTTCTCTCTAATTTTTCACACCAATCTTCTTACTCTCTCTTATCTAAACATTCTATATTTCTACAAGCTTGCTACTATTTCCCTCTCCAATTACTACTCTTGCTAATTACTACTAGTATTTACTAATTAGTACTCTTGTTTATTAATTACTACTCTTACTAAATTCTAATTACTAACTACTACTCTTATTAATTTGTTACTCTCTAATTCTTTTGTCTAGTAATTAGTAATTAGTGAATTTTTATTTATTAATTACTATTACTAAATACTTTTTAATTACTAACTCTCTCCAATTGGATCAGAATTATCCTCAGTGATTAATATTTGTTACTCGTTCATTCTTTTAATTGTTATTTCTTATTACTACTCTTATACTTGTGTATTTAGTTACTCTTACGAATTTTGATTTCCAATCTAGTAAAAAAGTTTAGCGTGAAATATGGCTGGATTATTGAAGAAACTGAGGCGTGGATCATCATCACGAAAAACATCATCATCATCATCGCACCAGCACAAGCGCCAGCGCCACGGCCATCACAAACACCAATCCAAGCACCAACACAACCATTCGTTCCTGGACGAATGAGTACAGGCTGTATGATAGATACCCAAGCCAATTGGGAGTTCAATCAAAACATTCCAGATTTTGAATACACGCCTGATGAAGACCCCCCGCATTATAGTCAAGGACGCAGCTCGGTTGGCGAAGCTACTACTCCGTGGCATAATCTCAACCCTATGCCTGGTCATGATGAAGAAGGGCCGAGCAATGCCTCCGGTAATGAGCCAGAAGTCCAAAAGGGGAAAAAAAAGAAAGCCGAGTGTTGGAATCATTTCGATGTAGTTACGGTGGACGGCATCCGAAAAGCTCGATGTAAGTACTGCGCTAAATTATTTTCGTCTGGTAGTGGTAATGGACATCTTAACAGGCATTACCCTCTGTGTGCACCTCGACAAGGCCACGTCGAACCTACCCAAACGCAGTTATCTTTTGACGGTAAGTTATTTGTTTATAATCAGCGAGAGCAAAGAGACGGTCTCGCTGAATTTGTTATTCACGATGAACAAGCCTTTTCTTTTGCCGATAATCCTAAGCACTCTAGATATATGAACACATACGTTCAACCTTTGTACAAAAAGGTTCATAGAAACACAACTAGATCCGATGCACTCCGACAGTACAATGCTGCTAAAGCACGCCTTATCGATTATTTCGATAAATTTGACGGTAAAGTTAGTCTTACTTCTGATATTTGGCAATCTCCATTTACTTTTGTTAGTTATTCTTGTGTGACCGCTCATTGGATTGATGCAGATTGGGTTATGCACAAGAGAATCATCGCTTTCGAGCTCTTTCCTTTTCCGCATGATGGAATGAACATTGCTACTCTTATATTAAAAGCATGTACCACATTTAAATTAAAGGATAAGATTATGAGTATTAGTTTTGATAATGCTTCTAACAATACAGCTGCTGTTGATGCTTTAAAGGAGAGCCTCAAACCTGTACTTTCTGGTGAATTATTTCATGTTCGTTGTGTTTGTCATATAATTAATTTAATTGTTCAAGATGGTTTAGCTGCTGCAGGAGATATTCTTGTCAAAATGAGGGGTATGACAGCGTATGTTAATAGCTCGAGTCCGAGAACACAACAATTTAAAACGTTGTGTGTTGAATATAATATGCCTCGCAGGAGAGCAGTTACAGATGTGGTCCACAGGTGGAACTCTACATACCATATGCTTTTACACATTCTGGCATACCGAGAAGTCTATACGCATTTTCTACTAACCCAGTTCCCAGCCGGCTTGCCAACTCAAGAGGAATGGCAGATGGCCACATACCTAGCTGAATTTTTGGAGGTATTCTACACGTCTACCAATTTATTGTCTGGTACGTACTATCCCACCTCTCCTCTCGCTGTAATAGAAATTCTCAAGATGGCTACAATGTTAACAAAATGGAGATATATAGGACCCTTTAAGGAAATAGTAAAAGTGATGGATAAAAAGTTTAATAAATATTGGAGTAGACTGCCTGTTATTTTTGCTGTGGCTACTTGTTTAGATCCTAGGTTAAAGTTGCATGGCGTGAACGCCTCGATACAAGAGATATCGAAATTAATGTGCTACACAGCAGAGGAGACAACCGCACTCACAGCAAAAGTGAGCAAGAGGTTTGAGGAATTGTTCAACCTCTATCGTAATTCTGCTGACGTGCGCGGGCGAGCTACATCATCCACTGTTGAGAGGTATTATGCGCCATACCTTAAGGGCTTTGAACATCTAGTAGCAAGACAACTACCAGGTGAAGGTACTTCTAATTCGGCAGGTTCGTCTACTTTTTCCTCTTTTAATGAGATTGGTGTATATGCAAATACTGATCATTATTCTGATTTATCAATGCAAGAACAGGTTAATTTTAATTTGTTAAATTTTTGGAAACAAAATCAAAACATGTATAAAACTTTATCCCAAATTGCACGGGATGTACTGCCAGTGCAAGCCTCCACGGTTGCTTCAGAGTCGGCATTTTCAGCCAGCGGGAGGGTTTTGGATGACAGGAGGAGTCGTCTTAACCCCGAGTCGCTCGAGCTATGTGTATGTTGGAAGGATTATCTTGATGCGAAATACCGCGAGCAAGATAAACCGATTGATGATAGGAAGAGCAGTGACTCGGATATTGAAGTACTTCCGGATGATTAGGTAATTTCTTTTTATTTTCCTTCTCTTAAGTTTTAAGAATAAATTTTTTCACAAAATATATTTTTTTTCCATATATATAAAATAAATTTTTACAAGCAAGATATATATTTTTTCGTATATATAAAAAAATAGGTAACTTCGCCTGTTTGTTTACAAGCAGCCGGTCCCAAGCCCGGATAAAAGGAGGAGGGCCTATGAACACATTTATTTTTCTATACTTATTACTAAAGATCGTCTCGGGAATTAACATGTATCAATCCCGGGTTTTCGACCAATTAGTTTGAAGTAAAATATCAAATAGTAGAAACAGTCTCTCTTAAATAGTAATAATTGTTATGTGTTCAGATTTTATTAATAAAGCTCACCAAGAAGAGTAAGAAAAGATTTAACATATAGCAAAAAATAAAATGAGAGACAAATAAATATATCTATACATACATACATACATATATATGAATATTACATATAATGAAATAAAAGGATAAAAATTAGATTTGTCAAAATTTGAAAATTGGACATGCCTAAAGATGAAATTTAAAATTGAATAACAAGAAAATTTAAAAAAAAAAAAAAAAAGGGCCCGGGCCGGCCCAAGCCCGGCCCTAGAAATTGGGCCTAGGGCCAGGGCCTGGACCGGGCCTAGCATTTATCCTCAGCCGGCCCGGCCCGGCCCGGCCCGGATGGCTGCCTCCCTGGCCCGGCCCCGGCCCGGTTTCGCTTCAAGCCCTTTGGACCCGGGCCGGGCGGCCTAAGCCCGGCCCGTTTGACATCTCTAGTCCCTTGTTTTCTCCACTTTTCTTTGTTAAATAGTAGGATATCGATATTAGATCTTAACAGTTACTGCATGATAGGAAAAGGAACCTCTGGGGAAAAACTTTATTGCACAAATCCCAACATAAAGCAGGATTAGACCATCCAAAAAGTGAAAAAAAAAAGAAAAGTAAATACAGTAATATCATTGGGCTAATTACACATATGTCCCTGAGGTTTGGGGGTAATTACACGCGAAGATAATAGTTTCCAATAATTATACTTATATCCGTTGACCAAACGGAATTTGAAAAACCCTAGCGATTTTGATAAAAAGACTGTATTACCCTCAAGTTGCAAATTTATTTATTCAAATGCCATTTTTCTTTTTTATCTTTTTTTTGTTCTCTCTCCTTTCTCTCTCCGATTCAATCTCTCAAATTCAATCTTCAAACTCAATCTCTCAGATTCAATCCCACGGCTTCCCCG
The DNA here is from genome assembly GCA_033070095.1 of Escallonia herrerae. NCBI lineage: Eukaryota > Viridiplantae > Streptophyta > Magnoliopsida > Escalloniales > Escalloniaceae > Escallonia > Escallonia herrerae. Next base: position 157,014 of record JAVXUP010000400.1, on the reverse strand, counting down.
CACTCCCACCCCACCTCACCTCACCCTGCACTCGCCCCCTCCTCTCTCCCCACCTAGCTGTCGCACACCCATGCTCCCCACACGCTGGCCCCGCCCAGCTCTTCCCCCCACGTCGCCGCTGTCCCTCCTTCCCTAGCATGCCGCAAGACCCCACTCTGCCGCAAGACAACGCAAATCACCCATCTCTCTCTCTCTCTCATGCCGTAACTCGGAATCACGGTAGGATGCCTCTTTTGGGTTGTTGAATTGATGGTGGGTTTTGGTTTGGGAAGAAAGAAGTGGGTTATGGCAGTGGTGTGGGGTGGTGGGTAACGGCGGTGGTGCTGAGTAGTTGGCTCACAGAAGTTGGGATGGTGGTTCGCAATGGTGTGTTGGTATGGTGGGGGGCGGCTATGGCGTGGGGGAGGATGGGGCAGGGTTGGATGGGGCGATGGAGCTGCCAGCCATGAAAATAGCTTTCAAATTAGGGTTTTAAAACCCTAATTTGCAAATTAAGATCCTAGTTTTTTATGCAGATTAAGAAATTTTGATGAAATAGACTGTAAGTGGCAAATTCGCCATAAGGGACACTAGAAATTTTGATGAAATCTGATGAAATTTTGATGAAACAGACATATAAGAGCAAATTGAAAAATTTTGAAATCTTAATTTAAATTTTTTTTAAATATTCATTATATACAACACAAGGGGTAGTATTGTCAATTTTAAAATACGTATTGATGACATCATAAAAAAGTATACTTTTTGGACGGAATCTTGACGAATGGACACGGTTGATACATTTTAAAAGTGTTTGGTCACGGAATGTTACATTTTGAAACTTTGTGTCCTTGACTGTAATTACCCCTAACCTCAGGGACATAGGTATAATTAGCCCTTGAATTACTACATGACCTAGCTAACCAGTTTAATTACAACTAGGTTGGCCTCGCAATAGCAAAAGGAAAACTGTACATTGGAACAGTGGCGCTCAAGCATTTGACAGTTACGGCTAAGGGGAAGGAGCCATTGGTTGCTGATGTTAGGCCTGCACAAAAGAGACAGTGCAACAAGTTGAGTTCAGATTACATGGTAGGTACTTGATGAACAAGTTGTAGTGCTTGGCCGATAGCAAGCAGTTTCGCATCAATATTGGTGTTGGTCCAATGTGAAAGGCAAAACCATGAAGAACATGGCTTGAATAATTGCGAAGAATACCATCAATCCATGCGGTGCCTGAATATGCAGTAGTAGCACGATAAACATTAAACTTGGGATTGTAAGTTACCGTAGGGATATAGCCGAGGTGCAAGAGGGATCACATAGGCTTAATAGAAAGGCAAGCAACAAGCGCCTAAAGGTGAAGACAGCAATAGCATGAGTCATAACAGCAACCATGAGTGATGAGGTGAGATCAGGGATACACTACAAGAAAACACGTTTTTAGCGACGTAGTTTTACCGACGGAGAACAATCCGTCGGTAAAACGAGTTTAACCGACAGATTCTACTATCGGTAAAATTTTGTCGTTAAAAACTGATTACCGAGGAAGTTAGTGTCGGCGAAAGTTTTTGCCAGAATTATTTTTGCGACGGTCTTTTTAGCGATGGAATTACCGTCGCTAAAACTTTTTTACAAAATTAATTTTTTCGAGGGTTTTATTAAATTGTTTTAGGGATGGAAGGAATCCGTAGCCAAAACTTTCGTCGATAGATACGCGATTTACCGACAAAATTTTAGCAACAGGACCAATCCGTCACTAAAAGTCCTTGATTACATCAACCAGATCTGCCTTAGCTCTTCCCCCGTTTCTCTCTCTGAAAAACCTCCCACCTCTGTTCTGCTCCGGTGACCAAACTCCACGGTGACCCACCTTCGGCGATCCTCCTCCATGGTGACCCCTCCCTCCACTGCCGCAGCGTGAAAAGACTGCCACCATCGTCGCGCCACCAAAGCCGCCGCCCTCCACTGCCACTGGCTATTGTGCCTTAAGGTAAGTTCCGTTTAGTCTTATTTATTCAATTCTTGTGCAACATTATCTGCATAACAACGATGAAACTCAAATAAAATTGCATTCTAGGGCAAACTAAAGTTAGTAGAAAATATTGAGAAATTTGGTTTGGAAATAGATAATAAAAAATAAAAAAAGTCCAGCATTGGATGAATGCCCCTGGGTTACGAGCTCTTGCCACTCTACTGAAATAAAAACAAGAAGAAAGCTTCATCAAGTCTTTTTTTTATAGCGATTGCGGATCATCTTGCAATTTCATTTCCTTTATGTGATTGGCAACCTATTCAACTATATGATGCAACCTAATCTTCGACTGATGCCATAGAACTATTTAGCCGATGATTTTGACTTCTTTTTTATGTTATGTTGGTGTTGCTGGAACGATTCAAAATTATGTAGAGTCGAGTGAAAGGGATGGCTCTAGAATTGAATATGAGTGGCGTTTTCGGTACTACATCAATTTATGAAAGGCTCATGAGATGCACAGCTACTCGAGGGAGTATTTTACGTTGAGTCCACACACCTCCACCAAATGGCGTGATGAAAATTAACTATAATGCAGCCATATTTGAGGGTGGGATCCAAAATTACAAAAGCAGTAACAGTACATGAAGTAATTCAATTTCCTATAGATCACATAGCGCTTAGAAGAACGTAACTAGAGGGGGGTTCCTGATGGTGACTCTAGCGTGGAACAAAGCTATAAGAAAAGAAGTCCATTTAGGCAACTACATTCCATACTGCAAGAGCTCAATGAAGGATTTTTATTTTTTTATAGGTGAAGTTTGTGAACGAACAAGTAATAGTATGGCGCATAAGTTTGCCGAAAGTGCATGACTTTTGCTATAAGTAGTTATTTGAAAGGAATTCGACTTGTTCTTGGTCGTGACACTCCTCCAAAAAGATGTATCATCCTGTTATCGATAAAATTAACATAAAAATGAAAATTTATTGTAAGCCCAACTAAGCGCCGTGGGTGGAGTGATCAATCTATGCAGCTTGGCATCCATTTTTTTTCCTTCTCTTTTTCCATCTATTTTTCAAACTACTCCTTTTAAACTGTGAAAGGCACCCTTGGTGCAACCAGCTGAGGGTGACTATTGGGATTCGGTGAAGACAAGAAGGATCACTAGGAATAGTTATACATAATACTTCAATAGGCAGGACATATATATTTTAACAATAGTCACATAACACATGACATGTATTTTAGCAAAAAAATTGAAAAAATGAGTAGCATCTCAAGAGTTGGAAATGATGTTTACTTTCTATCTATGACCTAACGATTATTTTCAAGGAGCGCCACTTGTTTTGGTCAAAGTAATGCTCACTAAAGGAAGAGTGACCGAGAGCACAAGTGCTTTTTGGTTCGTTGCATTCACATAACATAACCCTTTTTTCCATTTTCCCTTGGCATGCGTAAAGATGATTTAAATATACGTACATTTGATGCAGATTGGTTTAGAATGTTTCTGATTTGGTAATATTCTCATGAAATGGCAATAAAAAATGATAGAAACATCCCACGATAATGTATGGGGTTTGTCCTTTGGAAAACAAACCTGAGAAAGCCAATGGAGACTCGAAGAAAAGTGCACAAAGTTAGGGTGCCAACCCCCCCCCCCCCCTAACAACCATATTTTAGGATATTTTGCACTAAATTCTTGCCATGCTAGAGATGTCAAAAGGGCTGGGCGGCCCGCGGGTTGGCCCGACCCGACCCTCTTTTGGCCCGAAAACTGGCCCCCTTTTGGCCTAAGGTTGGCCCTATTCCTGACCTTTTTTTTGCCATACACACAGGCTCTCTTTTGGCCCAGTATTATTGTATACACACATTATTATATATAAGTTGCGTGTCCAACGATGATCGAATGAGCAATGAATCTGAACATGAATTATGATGATCGTTCTTCCTTAGTGCAATAATCAAAGATATGTTTGACATAAAACAAGAATTAGATTACAATTAAACCGTGAGAAATCATGAGCCTCCTTGAAGAGGCCTTGGCGGTTTTGGATGGGTCGAACTTATTTGTCAATATATTCCAAACCGACTAATTCTACCCTCTTACATATATATTAGTATTGGCATCGTGCGTAAAAAAATAACTGTTAAAATACATATAAAAAGTTAGTAATTATATTATTAAATAATAAATACAAAATATATAGTAAAATAATAATATTATTTTCACCTTTTTATGAGTTTTCAATCACTTTAAAAAATAATTTTTATTCTTTCAGCAACAAAAGAAGAAGTAAAATATCAAATAGTAGAAATAGTCTCTTTCAAATAGTAATAATTGTTATGTGTTAAGATTTTATTAATAAAGCTCACCAAGAAGAGTATAAAAAGGTATAACATATAATAAAAAATAAAATGAGAGACAAATAAATATGTATATACATACATACATATATATGTATATGACTTATAATGAAATAAAAGGATAAATATTAGGTTCGTTAAATTGTGAATATTAGACATGCCTAGAGTATATGAAAGAAGAAATTTAAAAATGAGAGATGTAAATGAGAGACAAAGAGAGAGCAATTTGCTTACACAATAACAAGAATCCTAATCATAGTACTACAGTACAATTTACTTAAATAATAACAAGAAATTACCGTAATTCAAGCCTTTACTTTGAATAACAAGAAAATACAAAAAAAAATAAGGCCCAGGCCAGGCCCAAGCTCGGCCCTAGATATTGGGCCTAGGGCTAGGGCTTGGACTGGGCCCAGATTTCCCCTTCATCTGGCCTGGCCCTGTTTGTAGCCCCACTGGCCCGACCCCGGCCCGGTTTCACGACAGGCCCGATGAGCCCGGGCTGGGCCGGCCTAAGCCCGGTCCATTGACATCTCTATGCCATGCATGTTATCTGATATACAAAGTTAGAGTTTCCTTTTGAGTGAATGCTCATATGGTCCCCCACCATGTAAGCTACAGAAAGGGAAAGGGGTAGAATTTGAACTATGCATTCTCTTAGATTACATTTCCCATTTTGTAGTAATGCAATAGCTATCTGAGATATCTGTGACTTAATTCTAATTGTTAGATTTCTCTATATTAAGTTAACTGTGCATTGAGCATCTGAGAATTGAGATTGTTGACTATGTATTTAGTATTTGAGAATTGAGATTATCATTGAGCATTTGAGATATTGAGATTGTTGATAGAGGATGAGACCCAATTAGATTGAATGTGTGATTTTTATTAATTTTTATTGCATTAAGCATTTGAGAATTGAGATTGTTGATGGAGGTTGGGACCTAATTGGATTGAGATACCTGTTAGGCAGCACGGACAAGGACACTGCGTTCGATTGACGGTGTCCGTCGGTACACATTATGCCTATTGCCTCGAATGAGATTGTTGACTCAAGATATACATGCTTCTAATCTGATCTTACGGTAAGGGCACTACGGAGGTCATGACTCACGAGCAGGCTTAGTTCATGAGGTTTAATTGCCTTCTCGCTGCACAAAGATACTTGTAACAAGCATGTTCTAATCTTATCTCCTTTTATCGATCAGTGGCAAGTAAACTTCTGATTTTGGTTCTCTTACTACTATGAAGTGTTGTTTAAAAACTGCCGCTAAAAGTTGTTTTCGCTCAGTTGATGGCAAAAATATAGAAAACAGTGACACTTGATAGTACTTTTATAGAAAAGCTAGTTACTTCGAAAGATCTATGTGGTTGTTGTGTTCTCTGTGTTTGTTTTATGTGCATCACTTTAACATAATTTAGTTACTAAAAGCTTAAAGGTATTATACAGTGTGACATTTAATAGATTTAATTCAGCTATGAAATTGATGCTCATCAATTGAATAATGCTTGATTGGTTTTTCATGTTAAAGTAGGTTAAATGGCTTCTGCTTCGGTGAACAGGGACGTTTTAGTCGGCAGGCACTTCTTCAAGGTCATGATGCCTGGTTTTCATGTAAAACTTGTATGCCATCCCGCTTTCTCTGTGTTTTTATGTGTGTTAAAAGTTTTATCTTTGGTTAAAAACTTACATGTCTTACTGTATTATGAATATGTTAGGCCATACCGGTAGCATTTTGCGGATTGCTTACCACATTGAGATTTGAAGCAACTTTAACCAGCCGCAAGGGGTCATGGCCTGTTAAATTGAAGAAGAAGCTTGGCCAAGAAGAACTTTGCTTCGAAGAGGGTTGGAACGAATTGGTGCAGCAGCATGACCTCCATCTAGGAGACTTTGTAATCTTTGAACACATGGGGCAAATGCGTTTTCAAGTGCTGGTGTTTGATCAAAGCACTTGTGAAAAACCTTTCCCCCAATGTTGAACTCTGAGCCTTAATTAGACAATATTTTAAATTAATCGCATCGGATATGTACATGTTGAACAATTTTGTGTTATTTGAACATTGACTATTTGTTTGATAATTTTAGGTTGTTAATTGTGCATTTGATAATTGTGCTTATTGATCGATGATTTTAAGTTGTTAATTGATGATTTTAGATTGTTAATTGTGCATTTGAGATATTGAGATTGTTGACAGAAGATGGGACCCAATTGGTTTGAATTTTTTATTACAGGTTTGGGCATTAAAAAAAAAAAAAGTTAAAATTGACTTTTAGCGACGGATTAATTCCGTTGCTAAATTTTTTATCCAATCACTAATTTCCTTAAACAGAAAATAAATTAAAATATAATTAGCGACGGATATTCCGTCGCTAATTTAGAAATAAATCCGTCACCAAACGTTCTGTAACGCCTCGAACCCGAGGGTCCGAACACGTCCTTAAACCATAACACAATCCTGTCCAAAACATAACAACCTTAATGGTAGAGCAGAGCATCTAAAATACCACAAACAAAATGATTTGTATCTCAAAACTTAACTCCCAAAAATAGTCCAAAACTTTATTACAAATCTCTCAGACTAAATATCTGAACCCAAAGAAATATAAATCAACTAACCGATTTTTGTCTAAAGAAATCATAAGCTCTATTCTCAATATCAAAAATCAGAGCAATTCCAACCGCTGTACTAATATCTCGCCCTTCGTGCTACTTTTAGCCTGGAAGGGAAAGGAAACGAAAAACAAAAGGGTGAGCACGAATTGCCCAGTAAAAGCTTTTACACACAGAGGGCCAAAAACGAATACGAATACGAATTCAGAGTTATCGAACAGAGCCAATAAATAGGAATTTAGATAACTCAGTCAAATTTCACAAGCGAATACGAAAGTGACCAAAAGAAGGTTACCAAAAATGATTAACAAATATGAGTTATCGAATAGAACCAATAAATAAGAATCAAAATAACTCAATCGAATTTCACAAGCGAATGACAGAAGCGACCGAAAAATGGGTTAAATAACCAATAAGTCGAATATCGATTTACGAACGAATAACAAATCAACTCAAAAAGGGTTTACATAACCAATAAGTCGAATATCAAAATATATTTACCAAAACTTGTGGGTGTCACATACACAAATTGCTTATTATTAAGCATCACAAATCATGGTTATACCATGTCGAATATCGCAGTCGGCGCGTCACAAATAAGTCACGATAATTAAAAGTGACTTTCAAACACAAATATCACCCACAAAGTAGTTTGATAAATATAGCGAATATTTATTCAAAGTCCAAAAATAGTCATTATAGACTCAAATCGAAGAGAACAAAAATACGAATCCAACGAAACAAAAATCAGCTCAATCGGAGATCGGATGAATGAGATATCGTCAAAAGAAGTTTTGGGTGAAAAGAAATGCGCGAAAATCAAGAAAGCGGAAGCAAATTGTAAATAACCAAAAAGACCCGGCAGAAAGTTGACACGTGGCAAAGGAGACTCGGAATTCACACGTCAAGACCAATAGAAGAGAGACGCGTTGGTCTAAAAATCTTTGAAAGTAACTTTTTTTGACCGCGAACAAAGAACGGCTAAGAGCACAAAATAATCACGAACGACCTTTTACGATATAACGAAAAAAGATTTTTATAAATCACATGGGAACTGTCTTTAACGCAAATTATAAGACAGTGAGACAAGATCATTGATAGCGTTACAAAAAGCGTGATGATCAATAATAGGTTCGGAAGCAAATTCAATTTTGAAATCAAACGAAGACGCAAAGATTCTCGTGTATGAAACGAAAAGACGGCGTAAAAACCCTTACCTCAAAGTAACGAATATCATGTCAAAAATCTCCTCTTTATCTTGGATCTTTACTTCAAAGTAACAATATCATGTCAAAAATCTCCTCTTTATCTTGGATCAATCACCACCTTTTTGCTTGAAAATACTCAAAAGAATACACTTGACTCTTTATCTTAGATCAATCACCACCTTTTTGCTTGAATACCCAAAAGAATGCAATTGACTCTTTTCTCTTTCCTCTCCTTTATCTCTAAAAAATATGAAGACTCTTATGTCTTCTTCTCCCTTATATAGTTTGCTAATTTAATTCTAATATGACTTGAAGTCTTAATTGATGGTGCAATCATAACACAGCTAAAAATCCTTATTGCTAGTGTAATTATAACACATCTTAAAGTCTTCATTACTAATTTAATCACAATATGACTTAAATCCTAATCCAAGTCGAAATCTCTTCTTCTTTGAAATAATACTTAATCTAATCAACAAACTTAATCACAATATGACTTAAAATCCTAATCCAAGCCGAAATCTCTTCTTCTTTTAAATAATATTTAATTTCATCACTAAAAGGACTTCAAGAAAATTCTCTATGGTCCATTACTTAATTCAAATCAGTATAATTTTTAAATTATTACCTACATAAGTAGCCAAAAATCCGGGGTATTACACGTTCTATATTATATAACATATTTTATAATTCGGTCGCAAAACTTTTAGTAACGGTCTTTTATACGAGGGACTTTTAGTGACGGGAATTACGTCGCTAAAACTTTTAGCAACGGAATATAGGCTTTTAGCGATAAATTTTTCCGTCGCTAAAAGCCTTATTCCTTGTAGTAATAGTACATTGAACAGGACACAAAATGCGGTTGTACCATGTCTAGAGATGTCAAAAGGGTCGGGCCTTCTGCGGGCCAGACTAACCCGGCCTAAAAACGGCCCCGGGCCTGCCCGACCCTAAACGTGAATTGTGTCGACCCTGGCCTATAAGACCTAGGGCCAGAGCCAAGCCGAAGAATTTGGACAAGAGTTTGGCCCTTAAAAAGCTCAGGTTAGGCACTAAAAAATGTCCCGGCCTGAAACAGGCCCCTTTTTTGGCTTGGCCCAAAATTCGGGTCTGGCTCGAACCACATTTTTAAATTTTTTTCCTCCAACAGCTATATTCCCACCAGTGGCCAGATTTTTTTGAGATTTTCTCTTTTAACCTCCCCCCTTCCAATAGCTTTATAATGGCTACTTTGAGGTATATTTTCATCCAACAAGGCGCAACAACTCTTTTATACTTTTACCCCCCAACAACTACAAATGGCTAGCTTTCAAAGATATTTTAATCTTTCTTAAATTTTGAAAAATCTATAAATTCACCTATTTTTCTTTACATTTTTCACATCAATCTTCTCACTTTCTCTTATCTAAATTTTATAAGCTTTCCTACCATTCTTATTTGTTATTAAGTACTAACCCTCTCGAATTTTCAATCATAAGTATTATTTAATTATTTACTATTTTTATTCCTTTCCATTTAATTACTCTTACTAGTTTTATTTTTCATTCTTCTCAAACAATTTTAGCGTCATACATGTCTCAAATTTATAGATCACGTAGCCATAAATGTCCAGCAACACCACAAGCACCAGAAGCATTAGATTTTCAAGAATCGCCACTAATGGGTATAGATACTCAAGCTAATTGGCAGTTTAACCAAAACATTCTAGATTTTATATACACCTTCATAAGATACCCAACAATTTAGTCAAGGATGCAACTCAAATGGTGACACTACTACTCTGAGGCATAATTTTATCCCAATTAGCGGTCATATGATGAAAGACCGATCGAGCAATCCTGCCTCTAGTCCACCAGAAGTTCAAAAGGGGAGCGAAAAAAAAAAGATGAAAGAAAGCTTCATGTTGGAATCATTTTGAGTATATTATGGTTGATGGCATTTGAAAAGCTCAAAGTAAGTATTGTGATAAATGCTTTTTGTGTAGTAGTGGTAATGGACATCTTAATAGGCATTAACCTCTATGTGCATTTAATCAAGGCCGTGTCGATTTTATCCAAGTGCAGTTATCTTTTCACGATAAATTATTTATTTAAAATCAGCGAGACCAAAGAGACGGTCTTATTGAATTTATTGTTCACGATGAACATGCTGTTAATTTTGTTAATAACGCTAAGCACTATAAATATATGAATACTTACGTGCAATCTTTATATAAAAAGGTTCAAAGAAACACAACTGCACCTAATGCACTTAGATAGTATAATATTGCTAAAGCATGCTTAATTGATTATTTTGATAAATTTGATGGTAGAGTTAGTTTTACTTCTGATGCCTAGAAATCTCCTTTTACTCTAGTTAGTTATGCTTGTGTAACGGCCCATTGATTGATTCTGCTTGGATTTTGAACAAGAGAATCCTTGGTTTTGAAGTCTTTCCCTGTCCGTATAATGCAGTTAATATTGCTAATATTATAATCCATACATGTAACACGTTTAAAATGAAGGACAAGATTATGAGTATCAGTTTTGATAATGCTTCTAACGATATAGTTGTTGTTGTTGAAGTCTTAAAGATGAGCCTTTGACTTATACTTGATGGTAAATTATTTCATGTGCCATTTGTTACGGTTGCCATATAATTAATTTAATTATTTAAGATGGTTTAGCTGCTGCATGGGATTTTCTTCACAAAATAAGGGGTATGACAGCGAATATTAATAGTTCGGGTCCTAGAATACAACAATTTAAAGCTTTGTGTGTTCAATATGGTTTGCCTCGTAAAAGACCATTACAGATGTCGTACATAGGTGAAACTTCACACATCATATGCTTTTGCGTGTTTTGGTAAAGAACTGTATATGCACTGCCTACTAAGCTTGTTCACACACGGCTTGCCCAATCATGAAGAATAGCAAATGACTGCACACTTATCCGAATTTTTGGAGGTATTTTATAATTCTACCAATTTATTATCTGGTACGGACTATCCCACCTCCCCTAGCGCTGTAGTAGAAATTCTAAAAATTGCTAAAATTTTAATGAAATAGAGATATATAGGGCCCTTTCAGGAAATAGTACAACATATGGACATTAAATTTAATAAATTAGGCAGAATTCTCTATTGTTTTTTTTGTCACCACTTGTTTGGATCCTAGTTAAATTTGTATGACGCAAATATCTCGATAATAGAAATATCCAGACAAATGTGCTACACGGATGATGCCATAACCAATCTTGTAAAGAAAGTGAGTACGACATTTGAAGATCTGTATAACCTATATCAAAATTTCGCTAACGTGCGGGCGAGCTACATCGTCGAACGGTGAAATATATTATGGGTTATATTTAAAAGGCTTTGAACATCTAGTGATAAAACAAACACCAGTGGAATGTACTTCTAATTCTACAGGTTTGTCTACTTTTTCTTTTTTTAATAAAATTGGTTTATATGCAAATACTAATCATTATTCTTTTTTTTTTTACCAATGAAAGAGCATATCAGTTTTAATTTATTAACTTTTTAGAAACAAAATAAAATTTTTTATAAAACTTTATCTTAAATTGTCTAGGATGTACTATTGGTGCAAGTCTCTATGGTTGCTTTAAAGTCGGCATTTTGAATGAGCGGGAGAGTGTTAGATGATAGGAGGAGTCGTCTTAATCCGAGCCACTCGAGTAATGTATATACTGGAAGGATTATCTTAATGCAAAGTATCAGGAACAAGATAAACCGATTAATGAGAGGAGGAGCATCAGTTCGAGCGTTGAAGATCTTCTGGATGATTAGGTAATTTCTTTTCTTTTTCTCAAGTTTTTAGAATAAATTATTTCTCATAATATAGTGTATATTTTTTCCGTGGATTATTTTCAAGCAAATTAAGTGTATTTAAAGTAAATAATGCACAAGAGAATGTGACTATTTACAAGCAAAAAAAATATGTTTCCTCACTTCTTTGGAAAACTAATCATATATATATATAGGGAGCTGATTCATTGATAGCGCTAGCAAAATAAGAGAATTTGTAAGCGCAATCTAGCTGCCCAGATCTTTTTTTTTAAAGTTGTCAGCCGTCCACTACATAATGTAGCAGACGGGATTTTTTTTTATCAAATTGCCCTCCTCCATCGTCCGCTACACAGTGTATATATATAATAGGTAACTTCGCCTGCTTATTTAAAAGCAGTCAGTCCCAAGCCCAGATATAAAGAGGAGGGCCTATGAACAATTTTATCTTAAATTTAATTTTTCTGCAAACATGAATAAACATAATTTTTTTATTTAGGCTCGGCCCTAGCTCAAGCCCGACCCTAAAGTTAGGGCCTAGGGCTTAGACTTGAATTGACCCTGATATCCTTTAATGGGCCCGTCCCGGGCCCGACCATGTCCGCACGGCTCAGAGCTCGGTCTGGTCAGTTTTCTCCTCTGGCATGCTGGTCCCGAGCTGGGCCTGTCCAAGCCAGGGTCCATGTCCCACAATGGTAAAGTACATGCCTAACAATCATTGGAGACAGGAACAGAAATGCCATCACTGATTTGCCACTAAAGACCCTGTTGAAAAAGGGAAAAGTACTTAGCTTTGATGACTTGAGTCCAAAGGGTATTAGGAGATTTGAGGAAAGACCAGCACAACTTCAATTAAAATGCTTGATTAAGGGTAGGCAGGTATTTCCTGCCAAGGCCCCTAGTTTTTGGTTGATAGATGGTAAATTAAGCAACCAACGCTATGCGAGGGTGACCATTCTTGGAGCCCCCAAAAAAATTGGCGGATGAAAGTCTTAAGACCATGTAGAGTAGCAGCTAGCAACTTACATGTCTGCAATGTATACACTGGTAGCAGCGAGAACAGAGTTGATAAGCGTACTTTTGTTGCCATAGACCAAAAACCGGCCTTCCCGGTCTTAGACGTGCAACAACAATTTACTAGAGCAATTGAAAGGTTTGGTGGGTGACACGCCCATTGATATTAGGAAGGCCCAGACACTATCAAGCCGCAATGCATGTGAAATGTGGAACATATTAAAAATTGTACACCAGAGCTAAGATTTTTGCAATTCAATTAGTGAGTCTGTACCGGTGCTTAAGTTATCCAATAAAGACATGGAAGAGAGAGTAGAAGTACAATTCGTAAGCAAGAAAAGTGAAGCAGTCATCGGCTAAACACGAAATGGAGACGGATGTACCAGTCCGACTCGCTTTGAGTGTTAAGAGGTACTTAGATAGCGAGCTTGTTCAAAAGGCACCAGTCGTGTCCTTCCGTCCTTCGTCCATTAAAAAATTATACAATTTGTTGATGTCATCCGTTACGTATTTTTAAAATACCAATACTACCCTTAGTACAGATTTAAAACCTATTTTTTTTCAATTTTTTTTTTACAAATTTAAAACCTTATTATTTTTTTTCCTAAACCCTAATCATGTCTCTCTTCTCCAACTCCTCCCCCCACAGCCACCCCCTTCTCCCCACCGCCCCTTCTATCCCCTGCCACTGTCCCTCTCATCTTCTCCCTACCGCCTCCACCCTCCCCCCACCTCTCGTCGCCTCCACTCCTCCCCCCACCCTACTGCCAGTCCAATCTCCCTCCAAGCCGACACCACCCCAAGGCACCGTGACCAATCTCCTACCGACGTCGAAACCCATCATCGAAACCCACATCAGATTGAACGGAGATGAAAGGAATCTCGCGCCGCCCAGATCTGGAATCTCGCCGGCTTATTTTCTGAAATTTCGCCGCCCATTCACATCTGTGTAGGCCATTAAAGACCTTGCAGCCTTTAAGATGTTATCTAACTTTTATCCATCATTTTGTTGAACAATTATCGCTGAACATGGGTCGAGGGAGGGGCTAGGGCTGACGACAGCGTGGGGCGAGGGAGGGGGCTTGGGTTGCCGGCGGCATGAGGTGAGGGAGTGGACGGTGAGATTTCAAAGGAGACCAAATTAAGTTTCAAACATTAGGGTTTTGAAATCTTAATTTTAAGGTTTCAAAACCCTAATTTTCAAATTAGGGTTGGATTTTGAAACCCTAATTTTTAAATCAGGGTTTGAAATCCTGCTAATTTCAGGGTTTCAACACCCTAATTTTGAAATTAGGGTTGGATTTTGAAACCCTAATTTTTAAATCAGGGTTTGAAATCCTCATAATTTCAGGGTTTCAACACCCTAATTTTAAAAATTAGGGTTTGATATCCTAATTTGAAGAGAGAAATTGGGAAAGAGATAACTGAATGATATTTGAAAATTTAAGTTCCTAAATCATGGGTAATTTGGCCTTTTCGTTTCAAACCGTTATGTAATTGTATTTTTTGTCTGGTCAACAGATATAAGTGTAATTTGTCGAAACTATTGTCCTTATCTGTAATTATACCATAACCTCAAGGACATATGTGTAATTAGTCCAAGAATAAATAAGTTTAGAGAAAGAGGTCCCCTGGGCAGATGTCTCGGGTTTGGGGTGATAGGGGAGCTTGGGCACCGTTAATAAGTTATTGGTAAGATGGTGTGGAGATAGATTGTAGAAATAAGTGGATCCACCAACACGAGGAACCAAATTTGTGAATGGCATATCAAATAAAATTCAAATTTCAGCTTGTCACAAGCTTTTGCAAGATCAGTATTGACGTCCATGGACCCTGAGCGTTCTCGCTTCTTAAGCAGAGAGTTGATGAGTTCGTGGGCGATGAAAGTGTTATTTGTAATGTGCCTTGTTGAGACAAAAAGATTTTGATAACGAGAAATGAGATTATCAAAAAAGGTTGCGTCTGGCGTACCATAATAGATGTAATGACTTTGTAATTAACATTATACAGGGAATTGGGTAATAATGCTCAAGATTGGTAGGATTGTCGCGTTTGGGGACGAGAGTGATAAAGGTGTCACTCAACTTACGCAAGAGTCGCCCGATTGGAAAAAAGCATAAAAAATATTGACTATTTGATCGTGGACCAATGAGTCTTGTAGAAATGAACATTTAGTCCATCAGGATCAGGACCAGGTGCTTTATTGGAGTTCAGAGTAAAGATTGTAGCCTCAATTTGAGAAACGTGAACAAGTTGAAGCGAATCCAAAACCTGTTGCGGAGTTAATTGTGGGATCTCATGAAGAGACTCGTAGCAATGATCACAAGATGCACATTGAGAATGAATGCGCTGGAAAAGTGCTGGTTGAATCTGCTCAGGCTCACCACCCACGTAGGTATGGTGAGTTAAGCGCTTGAATGCGATTTCGCTAACGACAGTCATCGTTAATTTGGCATCAAAATAAGACGTATTAAGATTACCAAATTAGTGTCAATTAGATTTAGTACGTTGGCACCAGAACTCATGTTCCTGCCGAAGAATTGTTCGATGGAATTGTAACTGCTGAGCAAACACTACGACGGTTGGTATGCGGCTGGTGACCCAAAATACTTGAGGAAGAAGATAATACACCTGCATTACGTACTCGTTGGGATCCATCACGATGAACAGGTTTCGTGCCAGATTTCGTTTCGGTGCTGGCTTGGAAGGCGGTAGCGCCCCCGATGGGAGGAAACATTATCCTCCTGTTTAGGTGTTCTCTGCACTTTTTTGTTTTGCGAAAAAATAATTCCCTCTTGAATTTGTTTCAACTTTTTCCTTAACATGCATAATTAACCTCTAGATCTTACTTTCAAAAGTGAGATTACTGTGAAAATATTGTTAGTATTGGTCGCATTGGCATTGCTAGTAGGTATAGGCGCCATGTGTTGCTGTAAATGTATCGTGTGCAGTGTGCTAAGTAGGTGGAAATTGAATGGTCATATATATGAATATAGTTGTTCGAATAACGTAAAAATACCTTGTGTTTGGGGGTGCCAATTGAAAGTACCTAACTCGCGGTAATCTACAGAACTAGGCTTGTGATTTTGAAGATCCGATTTAAAGAATTCACTATACTTGATTACTTTGTTTGATTACTTTAAACAACCAAGAAATTTGTTTGATTACTTTATAGGATACTGCAGTCTTCTTCACATACGTGGTCTCGACTCTTGAGAGGAAATCTATTTTGCTTCAATTTCATTTTCTGACTTTTTCTTTGAGTGGCCTACCATAAATGGTGCAGCGATGTCTATGTACTTTGGAAGGACAAAGTGCTTCCATGGCATCGTCTCATGGTCAAGAGTCTTTTCCTTTATTTTCCTCCTCCATCTTCTATAGGGTAGCCTCACACTGAAAGTCAAAGAGTGGTAAACTTTTCCTCCAAAAAGAGCAACAAATTATATGATCCAAAAGCAAGTGATCTGTTCAGATAGAGAACGTCTATTTTTTACCATCAAATTCTTGTCCAAATCTTGTTCAGCGTTAAAAGTCTAGAATTTCGCCTGTATGCATTATTAGTGATATTTTAGCGTGTGAAAAAGCATAAAAGAATGAAAATAGATGTTAACGAGCAGATATTTAATGTGTAGAGATGTCCTTTTTATGGACCATTAGATGAGCGAGGACAAAGCATTATGCGCATTCAGGAGATGGAGCACATATATATAATGGTATATTCGATGGTCCAATCATGAGAAGTGCCTTGTGACGATGGTCCAAGATTAATAAAGTTTTTTTCGCGTGCTTACATGCAAATTCTAATACAAGTTTGTACAACATATATTTTGCAAAAAGTAAGTTTAGCAAGTACAAGGGCTATGGCCATGTCACCTTCCCCCGACATGCCAGAATTACACAACTACATGAAGATGACAGGATAGGAGCTTTCTGCACTGGGTTTAGCCTTTCTTTATTTAAAAACCTTGAGAGCTTTTAAGAACAAGTAATACTCCAGTTGACATTTAAAAAACATTAAGTTTGATTATGTTAATATCTCGACTCTTATTCTTGGACATCAAAGAAGACAGGACAGGAATATAGTTCATAGCAACGACGAGCATTGTGTAACTAGCGAGACAAATATACTTCATATATAATCACCATTGGACTTTTAAACTAAGAGGCCGTTTGCAATTAATCTTTAGAAGTAGATTTGAATTAAATCATATTCAGTTTATAAAATCAGCTTTAATTCATTTTAAGCATAGTAAATTTAAAGTTATTGAATATATTTAGATAAAAATGTATTAAAGTAGGTTTCGTGTGGCAAAATTATCATATACTGTATTGAAATTGAAAGAGAGCACTTAATGTCTGTTTGTTTGTGAAGTTATTTTGGTAATTTTCTTGATCAAACCTGATTCTTTAAAAATTAATTATATCACAATTCAAGAAAACGAGGGTTATGGATTTAATCAGTTTTCAGTAAATTGAAGCATATTTAATCAGTATATTCTTTTTGACCAAACTCTTCAAACTTAATTAAATTATGAATTTAATCAGGTTTAACCATTTTAAAATCAATTACAAACATCCTCTATGTCATATTACATGTTACTCACTGCCAAATACTTTGTCCTTTCCATCCCATACAGATGAAATTTTGAAAACAATTTAAACATATTCGTCAAAAATATATTCCTTTGAGACATCTTGAATGTTGCGTTACAGGTGTCCATCCTCAACTTGGAGCAACCGCGTACTTATTTGGCAATTTTTAGATTCTTGGGGCCCGTACGTTTATAAAATTCTGTTTTCGTTTTTGTAATGATGATGAAAAAGATACATTTTTTTACGTACTTTTATCTTTTTCTGTATTCGTTTTGAGTAAAATATCCAAATAGTAGCAAAAAAGGTGAAAACACCTAAAGGTTGTTTTACCTTTTCTCACGATTTGTATTCTCTGTGTCAGATAATACAAATCTTGTCTTCACTGTTCACGTTCTCTGACATTCCTGCCGCCTAGCTCTCTCTCTCTCTCTCTCTCTCTCCCCCCTCCATTTTTCCAATGAATAACAGGGAAGCCGGAGTAGGAGTATGAAGCAGACGATGGTTGGTGGCAAGCGCTGCATCAGAGATGGACTTCGATGGGGACTCCGTAATGACGCCGTTGCAGTGATCGGCATACCTAAACCTAAACCCACAACCACCTTCATCATTGCACAGACACACACAACGCGTCCCCCCCTCCCTCACCTCATCCCAATACACACACACACACACACTTACCAGATTTATGTGTGATTGTAGGTGTGTTTCTTTAAAATTTGACCAATTAAAGTTTTTTTTGAGTTCACAGATTGATGGATGATTTCAAAATTGATAGTGGTGCCCTGACGTGCTGCTGATTGTGGCGATTGTGGCGGGTAGCTGGTTCACGGTGGTGGTGGAAGGGGTGATTGGTTGTGGTGGTGGGTTGTTGGGTCAGTGCGGGGTTATGGTCGTGATGTGGCGCTGGTGGGGTTGTGGCCGTGATGATGTGGTGGCAGCAGAACAATGGTTGTGCTGTGGTGCTGGCGCAACTACGAACTTGATGTGGTGGTGGTGTGGCGGTGGCTATATGCAGCGGTGGCTGGACTATCGCCCTGCTGTGGTCGGCGGTAGAAATGGAGGGACTTGTGGGGTATTTGATGGGATTGAGGATGTTGGGATTACGGTGAGGGTAATGAGGGGGATGGGAAGGGGAAGGGAAAGGGGGACACACAGATGTGGGAACATGGAGGGGGAAGGGGAAGGGGAAAGGGAACTCGTGAAAGGGGAAATGGAAGGGGAAGAGGGCCACATAGATAGGTCCACGGAAGAAATATTGTAGAAAATACTAAAAACATACAATAATGGATCCAAAAAAGTTGGTGAAAATAAAAATGAGAATGATAAACGTACAAGAAAAATTGAAAAAAGTAGATATAGAAAAAACTAAAAGTAAAAAATTCAATTTTAGAACTGAATACTAAAATCTGAAAAACAAAAACAGAATACAGAAAAAAAATCTCGTAAGCGTATGTATGTGTGTATATATATATCACCCTTATTGCCTTTATGCAAGGGATTTGTTTCGATAACTCCACACCTATAGCTTCCTTGCACAAATGTAATTAAAAAAAAGACATAGTTATTACATTATTTTTTGGCCACCTTGCGCATCAATCGAGGCTACAGCTTTTGCATTTAGGGTAAATTATTTTCTTGAATACTGGTTCCAAAAATTTAGGCCCAAAAAAATTAAGGCAAAAACGCTCGTTAACAACCACCAGGCCAACCCCCCTGTAGTTCGTAACTTGTTTTCTCAAAAGCTAAAATGGCTGTACCATTTCCATTTTCATTACACTTGAAAATCTTGCCGTCCCTTCTAGATGGGTTTTTAGGAGGATTTGCTGGCAGTAGGAGCTCCGGTTGGTAGTTATCCTGTCATAAACCACGCAGCGGCTCTTAGATTTCTTCCAAAGTCTAAGCAAGGCTGTTGCGAGCGGTAAGCCCCCTGCAGATTGCACTCCTAGATTCATGAATCTATGGCATCACCTACTAAATTTATTCTATGTTTTCAAACTCCAACATTTGTTTAAGGGATTTGTTTAAGGAACCTATGCTGTTCTTGCTGTATTCTTTTGGATAAGATAGCGCTGATTCCCAGCAACAAAAATGGTCCAATCCAATTATTTTCCCAATTTTCAGTTGCATCAGCATCCCAGTTGTAATGAGGATTATAATATGTCTACCTGATGCTGGACCAAGGTTTTCTTAAATCAACAATGGAATTACTGTGTCCCCGCTGGTTCTCACGAGCTTTCTGATGGAAACATGTCATTGCTGATTGTCATACGCGGTTATATTTCTTCAGTAATGGTTTTGACGTTTTTTGTATTGCCTTTTCTCGGTCGGTCGATTGCGTTTGTATCGTGTTAAAATTTATTTTATTAATAATGTTCTTGAAGGTTATCGGGAATACATACAACACGATTTGTCTGTGGGGGTTTTTCTTAGTGTTTTATCGTTACTAAATATTGTCATTAAATATACATGAGTTCATGATGACATCTTTATTGAAGCAATAAAAAGAATGTAGGGCTCTTTTAGAAAACAACATCAAAAAAGAATCACCAATGTGAACAATACTATAACCTTGAAATTCCTTTTATCTCTCTCTTTTTTGGATTGGTAGAACTGTGATTCATACTTGACCCGTTGGTATGGGGATTCGTATTCAGGACGTTGAAGTCATTCATTTTCTCTTTATAATAGTGTTAAATTAAGGTAAAACATCGTCTATTTGTTAATAATAAGAGATATACAAATGGCCTAGTAGGTTTTTTTTCCCTATAATAACTATACAAATGGCGTAGTAGTGTTCTATATTAACAATCTCTAGGTTAAAACATTTTTTCCTTTCGAAATTAGATTTCACGCTACCGGCGATAGTTCGTTGCCATTAAGAGAATTTTTGTCACTTCTATAAATTAGAGTTTATGTTGCTGCCAAGAAACTTCCCTTTCAACAATTTTTGAACAACATCGAAAATCCCGTTCGTTCTTCTCATTGCTTTTCTTTTCAAAATCTGACTTTGGCGAAAGATAACTTGAGAGAATATTGGTATGCCAAAAATTTGATACTTGAAATTGCCTGCATCATTCTTGTCCTTATATTTTGTTGCAAATTAAAATAGATGCAAGTGAGACACCTACAGCCTGTCTAGCCTTCTAGATGTTAACAACATCATAACATAACAGATACTTCATATATTTAAGTTGCCTTCTCATGCCATATTCCCATACATGGTCATAATTAAGTGGTAGAAAAAAAAATTCTACTACCCAAGTTATCGAAAGATACCCGCAAAAAATCACTTGTGTATCGATAATTAATGGTCACTAAAGTTTTTAGTAACTTTTCTGCTAACAATTTTAGCGACAATTCTTAATAGCACCCTTTATAACGTCACTACACTAAAGTCACTTAAAAACATAAAAGACATTTAATTGTGTCTATATGAGATTTGTAGGTATTTTCCTACAATTCTGATAGCAGCTTTAAGTGATTAACCAACCTTCAGTTGTTAATTCTCCATAATCAAGTACTGTGGATGACGTTACGTTCCCCTAAACTTTTGTTAGCATCTAAACATACTAAACTAAGAAGATGAGGATGCAAACAAAAAGAAAAAGAGGTATGAGCAAGATTGATCCCCTTGGGGGCCAAAGTGATCAAAATCACGTATGAAAGTGATTAAAGTAGATGGACTACATTTGACATGCTATATGTTTGACAACACACTTTCTATTTTTACTATATCAATCAATTAACTTAAAGGTGGTGTCAAGAAGTTAATTTTGAGTAGAATCTCCTAATTTTGTATTTGTTCACACTGAAGGATAGGTACTTTATTCTGCAAAAAATATAGGGGTAATAAGGTCCAGTCTGGAGAGACCGCGCGTATAGAAAGAGGATGTTTCATGCTAATATTAATGTTGTTTTGATTAGAGATGATTTAGTTAGCAAATTTATCAGATGAATATCCCATCCATGATGAAAAAAAGATACTCTGCGTTTCCTATTGTCTCTTACAAGTACGTCAAATCTTGATTGCTACCGAATTGTAAAAAGGTAACTGCATGTTTTATATAATTTAGTCGTTAAATATTATGGCGAATTTAATTCAATGATGTTAAAAAGTGCTCCTAAAGTTGTAATTTGGAGTGTTAATAAAATCACTTTCATTTAGCCATGCTAATACATATTCTATGTTTTCAAACTCCAACATTGTTTAAGGGGTTAGTGTTTAAATGAACAATGGAATTGCTTAGTCGCTACTGGTTTCTAACGAGCTTTATGAACCATGTTACTGGTTGTTATAAGCCCTTATATTTCTTCAGTATTGATTTAGATGTTCTTCATTTTGCCTTTTTTTGGTTATTCGATCGCGTTTGTATCACGTTAAAATTTTAATTGTTAATACAATTGTCGAAGCTAAACGGTAAAACGTAAAATTGGTTTGCATGTGGTTTTTCTTAGCTTTTTATTGTCAGTAAATGTTGTCGATAAATCTACACGAGTTCACGATAACAACATCGTTATAAAAAGTGATAAATCGAATTTATTCCCCTATTAGAAGACCACATAAAAATAAGAATCACCTATTGAACAATTACTATAGCCAAGGTATTCCTTTTCTCTTTATAGTGCTAAATTATGCTAAAATTTCGTCTATTTGTTGATAATCAAAGAAACAATAGGCCCAGTAGATTGTGTTTTCCTATAATAAACAGATTGGCGTTGTACTGTTCAATATTAACGATCTATGAGTCAAACCATTTTATTCTAGTTTTATT
The DNA here is from genome assembly GCA_033070095.1 of Escallonia herrerae. Taxonomy (NCBI): domain Eukaryota; kingdom Viridiplantae; phylum Streptophyta; class Magnoliopsida; order Escalloniales; family Escalloniaceae; genus Escallonia; species Escallonia herrerae. The sequence continues at coordinate 134,710 of JAVXUP010000400.1, read as the reverse complement.
TTTTTTCAAAATGAATCTCCCACTGGTGGTGATAATTTGTTGCTACGAGAGAATTTCCGTCGTGTCTATAAATTAACTAGTTTGAGTTTGTGCTGCTGCCAAGAAGCTTCCCATCACACACCTTTTGAACAACATCGAAAATTCTGCTTCCTTCTTCTGGTCGCTTTTCTTTTCACAATCTAACTTTGCAAAGATAACTCGAGGGATAATTGGTTTACGAAAATTTTGTTACTTAAGGTCGCTGCATCATTCTAACTCATTACATTTTCTTGAAAATTGAAATATATGCAAGTGAGACACTTATAGATACTTCTAATATGTAAGTTGCCTTATCATACCATATTGCCATACATGGTCATGATTAACCTACCTTGAGTTTTTAATTCTCCTTAGTCAAGTGATATGCTTGACGTTACCTTCCCTTAGACCTGTCTTAGCATCTGCACATATTAAACTATGAAGATGAAAATGTAAATACAAAGATAATGAGGGTATGAACAAGATGGAATCCTTGGAGACGAATAGTGATTAAAAATCAATGATAATACATATGAAAGTGATTAAAATAAATGGACTACGTTTGACAAGCTATATCTTTGGCAACAAATTTTCTATCGTTACTATATCAAATATAACTTAAAAAGTGGTGTCAAGAAGTTAATTTTGGGTAGAATCTCTTGGTTTTATGTTCGTTCACATTGAAGGATAGATATTTTATTCCCATAAAATATAGTGGGTAAGCTTCTATCCTGGGGAAGGAGGTGCATTTCATGCTAATGTTGTTTTGATTAGACGTGATCTACCTATCAAATTAATTAGATGAATATGCCATCCAAAAAAAAAATCCTTTACGGTTTCTTATTTTTTCACTACAAGCATGTAAAATTTTGGCTTTAAAACAAAGCTGATTAAACTTTCCATAACTACAGTTATCTATGGAATTTGGCAAGAAAGAAATGCAAGGGTATTTGAGCAGATGCAAGCAAGACATGAAAGCTGCTGGCAGGTGATTCAATAATGGATAAAATGGAGAGTTTGCAGCTGTAATAAGGTACAACCTACAGCAAGGAATAAAAGAATTTGTGCAGAATGGGGACTGCTTGAGAGAATTTTCATAAGTACATCTTAGATTAATGCTTGATGAGTTTTTGATTCAATTAATTGAGGGGTACCTATAGAGTTTTTGTTTAGCTGTATATAGAAAGATATTACATAGTTTTGTTATGTAAAGTGAAAGGCTATAATTCTTTGGTAAAATGAATACAAAGACTTTTACCAAAAAAAAAAATTTGGCTGCTTGCTGAGTTGTAGGAATTATAGTTACAGGTTTTAATATAATTTTATTTAATGACGCTAAAAGATACTGTTAAGAGTTATTACTGAAAGTGTTAATAAAATATTATAAAAAAATATTTAACAATTACTAACTATGACTGTGCATAACTGCACAAGTCTTTAACTATCTTTGCCTTTAAACAAGGAGACTTTTGTCTTTGTTGAGTCCAAACGCGATTCCACTTTTAACATGTATATTTGGGCCTCCAAGCTGGAAATCCAGATTAGGCCCTCGGTACACAACGGGCCCTCATCAAAGCATATAATTGCTTCTTTCCCTTCTATTCATTTTCCAATGACTAGTTGTATATACGTACGATGCACGTGAACATCAATATTCAAAGGGTTCATAGTTAAAAAAATCAATATGCATCGTAACAAAAATCAAGTAAAAAATTAAGAGAAAGTAAATACGCAATTCAATGTATTGATTGCTAAGCAACTGACATATGAAAATATATGAGCGTAAGTCAAAATATTTTACTCATAGAAGGTATTTATAAACACGGAACAAGCATATTTCAATCACGAATATTACATATAAGACCGAAAAATAAAAGTGTTTCATCTATTAAAAATTGTGATAGTTGTATTTTTCGAACACTAACTTAGGTTAAATAGTATATACTTTAGATCCTCTTGATGTCCATTTCTAGTTGACGTGAATGTTTATATACTATTTAGTCTCGCTACTTTTCTACTTAAGTTGTAACATGCCAAAATTTTCTTCACTACATTTACTTCAAGAACTTTGGTTTATTTTTTCGTGTGTCTTATAAGTGTACTTAAATAAGTACTTTACTAACATGGACTGACTGCAACGCATATCACTTATACAAGTATGGTTCTCCACAATTGAATGTGTTTTATATCGATAATTTTCAAGCAGCCTATGATTTGAATATTGGCTGTTATTCTTATTTAAATTAGAAGAATATAGTATAAAAAAATTCAAGTGAATGCGTAATAGGACTTTGGAGTAACATAGAATCAAAAGATAGCGTGGAGAATGGTTACTGTATCAGATTTGTGAAACAATAATGTGTTTTGCTTTTAGAAAATAGCTAAAAATAATAACGATGCCATACAAACTTCAGAAAACATGTTTAGTTTTATAAATAAGAAGAAGTATCTGGCTAGGGTCTCAAGCATGCTGCAGTTCTTATTTCATTATAAATGAGTCATTGACATGTAACTTCAGCGTTTTTAAATAAAAAAATATTGTGTGGTAATTTCTCAACAGTAAATGATTGAAATCATAACATTGTAGGTTATTTTCGGTCATGCTATTTTTGCGTGGCTACGAATATGTTTCTTTGTTTATGTGATTCACAAAGAATTTTCTCTTATCTAATATATTTTTTAGCTCTGAGCCATGATTTTCATTCACTTTTCTCTTTGATTAAGTCTCTAAGGCAAAATTTATAGAAGCAAGAAAGTGATTTCATCACATACAAGAATAAAAAATTCAAACTGTACACGTAGTCAAATAACATTTACATGTTTAGAAATTTGTAATAAATATCTTAATAAATTTATTTTGAAGGGTTGGGTGTCTCGCTCCATATTTGATTGCTCTCCGTATTTAGTGCATGAGATGTTTTCAAAGTTAGTAACGACTTAGACACAATCTCTGTCAATCATATTGCATATTAGTCATTTAACATCGCTCCATCCTGAAAAGTAAAGGCTTGACTCCTACCATTTTATCTGTAGAACAATTTTTTTTCCCGCAAAGAAAATAGAATCTTGGTGCTGATAATAATGTGATATGTATGGTAAAAGCTGACACCTAAAATAGACCATATAATTATCATGCCTCGTCCTATAAAAGTAAAAGTTTGTAAATATTAGAAGAGCTTAGAGAGCGAACCTTTATAGAGTTGGAAGTTAGATAAACTCTTTAATCAACACTCATTACATACTCAAAAAGGATATTAGTATTCGTTATATTAAGCAACTAAGCTTAAGAATATAGAATTAAGTTACCACTAAACAAACTTTGGATATAGAATCATTTTGTCACTTAACATAGAGGAGACGGATAAGTTTAAGCATGTCTAATTTTTTGCCTTATCTTTTCCATTGAAGTGTATTACCAAATTTTTATTGCCAACATAAAAGACAAAACCATTTATCTGTTAATAGAAAATGAGAGTGGAATTCATCTATAGTAAGCAAAAACCATTATTAACTAATGATCATTAAAAAAAAAAGAAATTGTTGAAATTAGTATATAAGATGCTATGGTCATGTGTTTCAGATCCTATTCTACACCATGTATCATGTTATAAATGACATTAATATAAATCTATACCAAGCATCAAGTTGTAAAGGATATTAAAATAAATTCATATATTAAATGAAAGTGTCATGAGAAGTAGAAGAGACATCTATCTATTAATTGTAACTTTTATTAAAGTGAAAAATGTGGACTTGTTAAAAGAACATAGATTTTAGGCATGTTAATTGTACTTGAAATGGTAATTGAGTGATTCAAAAATACATGAAGGGTATTCTTGTTCAAAAAATAATGTACACAGATCCACACTTTTATAAGTAGTATATATATGCCTTTTTTGTTATTAATAATGATGAAATTAACTTGTCAGAATTTTTAACTTGCCTAAATAATTATAAAAAAGTTTGCCTTCATTTTTCACATTATATTTTTTTGCTTAATAAGAGAATTGCATTGATAATGAAGATAAATATTCGACCTTAGCTCCATACAAGTTTTGTTACAGATAAATACAATAGTTGGCTATATCAGCCCATACCCAACTAATGCACGCAACACATAACTTTGAAATAACATCACAACAAAAGAGGCCTATATCCGAAAGTTGTCATCGATCCAGTCTCAGTAGATTGTTGTGCCAGCCTGACAAGCAAAAGAAGGTAGGAAGTATGTTTCCTTCAAAAGATAAGGATCTCCCTGTCAATTGTAAAGTGATGATAGTCTGTTACACTCTAGCAAAAATCATAGATAATGAGTGCCGCCGTATCTAATATATCCTAAGATCCTACCATCTGGTTAAGGAGAAAAAAAAGACTCAGTTAAAACCTTAATATGTAAAAAGTTTTGTTTAAGTGCCATGAAGATGCTCTAAGACGACCATGAGCTAAAGCAGTGTAATTGTCAGGCGACAATATTGAGAAAGCTGTCGAGCCACATCAAGAGTTATTTGAGTAACAAAATAAACCAATACTAGCTCGAAGGCACTTATTATCAGACAAGAATGAATAACCATAGCAAAACTACGAGGGTTTAAACAAGAACAAGGCATAGCGTAGCTATGAACAAGGAGCAGTCCAGATTGAAAAGGCGAAGGGGTTTTGGTTTTTGTTTGGTGAACAATTTGGTTGAGGTAAAGAGCATGATGGATTAGTTGGAAACTTCTCTAAACAAGAGTCGATTAATTGGTCAAAGTAAGGATTTGTGAGATAATAACTCATGGGTTGAATGGTGTGTTCCAACAAACTAGATTGTTTCTATGTATCCAAATGAGCCAGATGGTGACAAAAAGTATAAGGTGGCAAGGACATTGGTGCGACTAGACAGTGAGTCAATCAAAGCAATAAGTCATTCTCTTCTAGTATAGTTGACGTCTTCTATGAGAATTCTCAAGGGTATACCAAACCAAATAGGTCTAACGCTAGCACATTTCAAAAAAAGATGGGTGACATCTTCAATGTGGAGCTCACATAAAGGACAAATATCAAAAGGGTGAATGTTATGTTTTTTAAGGTTGGATTGTAAAGGTAATCAATCACATAAAGACTAGGAAGCATATCTTAACTGCCAAAGGCAGTCTCTAAAGGTTTTTCCAAATATTCGTATGAAAATTACTGGTGGATATGGGAGTTTCCTATGCGAATTCAAAACCAGAGCTTTTGCTTTATATGACATGCTATATGCAGAAGAGACCATGAAGTTTCCATGCACATTTGGGCCCTAAACAAGTTAGTCGTCAAAATCAAGTTTTGGAATATGTATGGCTAGAATAGAATTGGCAATTGGAGGAGTAAACATGGTTTCAATCCTTTTTTGATCTTACTTGCTACTCTAAATTAGGTCACGCACAAGTTAGTACTCAGATCATGTTGACCAGTCAGTGCCAAGGGAGTTCGGGCATTGGAAGGAATCCAATAATCATTCCAAATAGAAATGCTTCAGCCATTGCCAACTTGTCACATATGACCGCTTAAGAGTTTCTTCCTTCCACTCAGTATTCTATGCCATCTTTTTGAGATGTTTCCAGTAGCAAAGGAGGAGAAAGACTATGACGAAAACAACACTTACCTTGCATTACCGGGGCAAGAAGAGATCCAGGGTCTACCGTGATTCCCTATATGATTTTAAAAAGTAGTGCTTGATTAAAGAGCCTAGTGTCTTTGAATCCCATGCCACCTACATCAATTGGGCCACATAATGTATGCCAATTGATTCAGAGCATGCCAATTGATTCAGTGCATGCCATGTTGGTTATCATTACCTCACCACCAAAAGTTTCCTAACAAAGTGTCATCTTTTGGCATACATGGGTGGGTAAAAGACATACATGTATGTGGTAAATGGGAAGGGATTAGAGGATATATTTGATTAGAGTAGCACGCCCTGCTTTATTTAGAAGAAGACCCTTCCAGCTTGCATACCGATTTCTAACTTTGTCGATTAGATCCCCCCTTCCCCCCCCCCCCCCAAAAAAAAATCTTTCTTCATGATAAGGAATCAAGCATGGTGCCCAAGTTTGTAGCAAAAGTTGTTGTCAATTGAATTCCAAGCACTGGGCCACATGATTGGCATCAGTTAGGCTGGCATTAGGACTCAAAGTAATAGAGGACTTGGTTAGATTAATTTGCTGGCATGCTATAGAGCAGTAGAGATCTAGGATATTTTTAACAGAATTCGTAGAATGTGGACTAGTCTCTGTGAATTACATGGCATCATCAGTAAAGAAAATATGATTTCTAGGAGGGCTTTGCTTCCGCGCCTTAATACCAGGAACCACACCTAGATCCCTGGCATTTTTCAATGTTGCTAAGAGACCTGCTGCACATGTAATAAAAAAAGATAAGGAGATAACAGGTCCCCTTGCCGGAGACCACATTTGGGTTGGATACGTTTGGATGGGATCCATTGATTAGCACTTTATAAAAAATTGTACGTACACGCTGCATAACGAGGTGGATAAGATGTGCAAGGAATTGCATTTTTCTTAAGAACTGCTTTAAGGAAACTCTAATTCACACGATCACATGCTTTACTCATATTCATCTTAATAGCTCCCAAGATACCCTTAGATCTTTTGGCTAGCCTGAAAAGGTAAGTTTTCTTCTATTATTTTATTTTCTTGATTATATAAAAAGGTGATATTACATGTCAGCTTGCATGCACCAGGCGGCCGCTCCAAGCATGTCAATAGTACCATTCACACTTAGCCCAAAGACTTTAAAAGAATTCAATTCTCTGTGTCATGACCTCAAGGAAACTAGAAGCGAAGATTCCAATAATAAATATTACCGTATAAGATTCGGATTGTCTGCTGTAGCTAGGGTTACAACAAATATGTTGTAGCTCCAGTTATAGCCGTCCAATTGAATTAGGTGGGAGGCAATGGCCCAGATGAGGCCACATCAACCAGCTATATATATTCTCCACATCACCTCTCTGCCGACCCAATCTTCTTTCTCCAAACCAAGCATATCTCTCTCTTTCAGTGGTTCTATCAGCCGGCAGTGACAACACCTCCACCTCCTCTAACTTCTGATGAGGACGATCCACGGGTTCTGAAATCGATCTACACTCGACAATGACACCCTCTTTCTCCATGAGTGCTGAAATTGATCCATGGGCGACGGAGACTCCTCTCTCCTCCAAACCGAACCGTCCTAAAATTGATGCATGGGTTCTACAGAACCATCATCTTCTGGCAATGACATAGCTGGACGACATCTTCCGGCCGCAACAGTTCTCCTTTATCTCTTTCCCCCTAATATTGCTATTAGTTGTGTTCAACTTATTTTTTTCTGAATGATGTGGCCTTCGTTGCTTCACTCTTATCTTCTGTCAGCACCATTTATTTAGTTTAGAAAATTAAGTTTAAGAGGAATGGTATTCTTTACTAACAAATGCTTGGAAATCCAACTTGCTTTGAAATTGATGTCCGAGTTATGACATATATCGTGATCGATACGGAAATGGAGCTAGTAATCTCTTCTTTTATCCAAGAAAAAGTATTAAGTTTAAGAGGAATGGTATGCTTTACTAACAAATGCTTGGAAATTCAAATTGCTTTGTTATGGAAATTATTCAGGCACTGTTATTTTCCCCCTTGGTTATGTACCTTGTTGGTTCTTAGTTGCTGTTGTGTTGGCATTTTCTTGAAGGGAGACTGGGTTTCATTCTCTAATTTAAATGTGTGAATCATTTTTTCCCCTTCTTTTCTTCATTACATGAGACCTGTAGTTCATTATATTTTACACTTCTTTAATTAGGAATTGCAGAATGAGAATTGGAAGTTCCGAATTTCCTTCATCAAAATAACCCATTATAGAACTCTAGTAGATTAAGCATTTAGCAGATGCTTGTGTTACCAAATTTCCTTAGTGCAGAGTTGCTTTGTAGTTAAGAAACTTATCTGCATTACTTTTTACGATATCATTCTCTTTGGGTTAATGCCCTTGAATGCCACATTATGTACCTTCCTAGTTCCATTCACATGCCCTAAAGCAAACATGTAATAGGTCTATCGGCAATTGGATTCTCTGGCTCCAAAACATATTTCACTAGGTACAAGTAGTTGAGTTTTTAACCTTTCGTTTTTAATTTTTTTTTTTGCTGGGATGGTGGCGAGTGGGGCCGTTCAGTAATTCTATGCAACTTTGCCATTTCATCCAAGTCAATTGCTTGTTGCAAGGGTTGTATATTGGATTGTAACCAACATTCATTTTTAAAAAGCGATGATATATGTTGCTCATTTAGTCACCTCTTGTTTGCATTCAGCACGAATGTTGCTGAAATGGCATGTTTTGTTGTGTTTTTAAAAAACTTTTCTTGCCAGAAGTCGAGACCTTTTTCACGAAATCCAAATTTGAACTGGGGAAAAAGGATTTGCAGTCCCCCACCTTACCACTCGGCCATGCCACCTTAATGAGGATAGATGGATGGACAAGTGAACATTCTCCTTTATTGAGATGATAATGTGGGCTTTACCTGGAGCGTTACTTGACTTTTCAATTCTTGTTTCTTGTCAATAGTAACCTACACATTCGTAAACTTGTTGCTTGCAAAACAGTGAGGAAAAATCTTTCAATCAATGAGAAGTGAAAACCTGCGACTAGATCGTTCTATTAACATGGCAATCTATGTTTTACAAAAATGGGAAGTTTGAACATTGAACTATAATGTTTGGATTGACTGTATATTATGCAACATTAAACTATAATATCTAGATTAACTGTACACTGAAAACTTCAAGAACAGGCTCAATAAGCTGGTTGTGGCCATGACTGTCTACTGCATTTCGAAGGCCAAAGATAAGAGAATATTTGCTCAACAGCAGATTGATACTCAACAGTTCTTGCTCAAACTAAATCGTGGGTGAAGTTTCGTGCGTTTAGCTGCACAAAATTGAAGGATACTCGATGCAATTGGCAACTATGTGATGCTTGGCTGATCTCTTTAGCAGTTCTACATTAGCTAGTCCCTGTTAACTTGTGAATTCCTTTTGTTTTCTAGTATTAAGCTCAAGGAAGGTTTTTCCCCTTTGTCAAGAAGTTTGTATATTGTCAAAAGCAATTGATTTCCATTTAATTGAAGGTAGGAAAAATTTTACACATTCTGTAATTACAGTTCATGTATATTGGCTTTGGAGCATTGACCTTAAGTTATTAATAATATACTTGCATGTTTGGATCATTGACCACAAATTATTTATCACTTGCTTGATGATTTCTGTTACACTTTCCCATGAAAAAACTTTGATAATTATAAAAGAAAAAGGCATTAACCATACTGTAGGCATGCAACAACTTGATAACCATTAACAGCAAAAAAGTTACATAAGTCCTATCGTAAACAGTTTTCATTTGAAGATTTAGCTGCCAAGTGATGTTGAGACTTGATCTGAAAAGCACGTCGAGCTCTCCAATACTCTTTTGCCCTTGGATTGGATACAATTTGAACTTTCCAAATACTCTTTCGTCGTTACAGTGGGTATGGTTTGAACCCTGCGACAAACTTGACAGCAAATACTCATCCAAGCCGGCCTACAAAGAAAAAATTATCATCCACCCAATATTTTCATGCTTCCTCCGACTATCAAACCCATACATTTTTTAGGTACCCAATCATATGATCAGCATTTGGATAAAAGTTCATTACTTCATGCTTAAAGAAGTTTTCAATGCTCTTCTTAAAAGATAATTTTTTGTTGATTATGTATAGCTCATCTTGGCGGGACTATGACCAGCCTTAGGCTTGTATTCCTGCTTGTTAGCTGAGCTCTTGCTCGTCTTCCAATATGTTACCTCTTTACCTAACTACAATTGACTTGTATGGATTTGCAGTTATATGTGCTTCCTAAGTGAATTTGACGCAAACAAGAGTCATGTCTGCATTTATGTTTTTCATTGAGCAAAACGACTATCTAGAAAACAATTTACTTCCAGAACCACAAGTAATGGTATACATAAAAGTAGATATGCAATTCGTCTCATCACATCACTTTTCCAATTGCCTACCGTGGAAAACCTGAAAGGACTATTTGTCCGGTTCCCTCTTCGGCCATACTTCAAAAGTTGGGCACCCTTCTTTTAGAGCCAAGATTGCCTGCACAAGTTGCAGAGCAACCTAAGATACATAAACCTCCTGTTACTAAAAGTCAAGCAACTTCTATTAGCAGCGCGATTTCTAGAACATGTCGAAAATAAAATCCAAGTATTTACCAGGTTTGCCTTCACATATGGAGAAACTGTGTTACTTGAAAATAAAAAATTTTAAAAACTTGAGATCTCGTCATCTTGTGTTGATTTTGATCAAGAATGAAGTGGGTGTCAATTAAATTGTGGGCTTTGAAGCAGAGAAACAAAGAACAAATTAATACAAAGCATACAACAAGTACAATTTGAAGCATCATCTATCTTATGAGATCATCTATTTCTCAGCATGGGGATGGGAGGGGAGGCATGTGAATGGAATTAGGAAGATACAAAATGTGGCATTCAAAGGCATTAACCTAGAGAGAATGATATCATAAAAAAAGAGGTGCAGATTAGTTTGTTAACTACAAACCAACTCTGTACTAAGGAAAATTTGTGACACAAGCACCTGCTAAATACTTAAGCTACTAGAGTTCTATAATGTGCTATTTTGATGAACATAAATTTGAAATTTCTAGTTCCCATTCTGCAATTCTCAATTAAAATCCAATGAACTACAAGCCAGGGGCAACTGAGAAAAAGAAGGAAAAGCAAATTATTCACAAATTCAAATTACATAACACAACTCAGTTTGCCTTCAAGAAAGTGCCAACACAATTAGCAACTAAGAACCAACAAGGTAAATAACTAGGGTTTTTTTTTTCTTTTGGGGGGGGGGGGGTATAATAATTCCTGATTAATTTCCACAAGAAAGCAAGTTGGGTTTTCAAGCATTTGTAAGCAAAGCATACCATTTCGCTTCAACTTAATTTTTCAGGCAAAAGACATGGTACTAACAAAAGATATCAGTGAAGCAACAAAGGCCACATTACGCCGAAAAAAATAAGTTGAACTCAACTAATAGCAGTATAAGGGGGGAAAAGAGAAAGGAGACTTACTGTCACAAGAAGATGTTGTCCAGCTATGTCGTAGCATGAAAGGTGATGGTTCTGCAGAACCCATTGTTGGGAAAAATTGTCGGGAAATGGAAACGAAAAGGCTTTGAGGCGTATCTAAAGACACTTTCTTTAGAACGTTATTTGCCCCCATCAAGATAGAGTTTGCTAATAGGTTGCAAGCCAAATTCGTTCCCAGGATACAACAAAGCCTGAGAAGAACTACGATTAGTAATATCGAAGATCTCCAAAATCTTTGTGAAATAATTGTAGATAGACTTTGGGAGATTAGGAGAGTATTCTGAAAATTTTAAAACAAAATGTTTTTGTATATATGTTAACTGAATTGCCCAAAAATGTATTTATATGGATACACAAACACCTACCGGAGATCACAAGAGAAGAAGACGTGATGCCTCTTCCTGAAATCATCACAACGGCATTTACCGTTACCAAATTCTCAACGGATTCAACCGTCTTTCTCCAATGGAGTCTCTTCATTTCATCCGGTGAATGAAGAGTGGCAAATGGTACCGCTTTACTTTGAATTCAAAACAAACGGCTGCCACTCCAATAGAAAGAAGAAGACTGTTGCATGCTTCTCCATTCAAGTGAAGGCTGCCTTTTTCTATTCAAGTGATGGCTGCCTCCCATATAAAAGGAAAGGCAATCCATTTTAAGTTCATCAAATACCCAAGTTAATTAAATAATCAAACACCCAATGAGATTTAAGATTAAATCTCAACAATCTACCACTTTGATTATTTAATTACAAATCTCTTCAAAATCTACTACTCGATCTTATTATGTTTTTACGAAAGTGTTTTTCAACTTAAACCTTCCATAAGTATAAGTAACTCAAAGTTTTATCAAAGGCCTTGGTGGTCAGGCCTTAAACCAAGTACTTTAGAGATAATTCCAGAATTATTATACGCATAATAAAATCTTGTTTCGGTAAAAAATGATATAAAATCGCTTGGCACTCTTCTGGTCATGTGCTCGATCCTGGATTCATGAACGCTCTTGAGAGTAAACCCAAATAACTTTCTTAAGAAGCGGCACCACTACTACGCTCACATAGGTGAAGTTCTCTTGCATCTCAGTTACTAAGAACGCATTTGAACAACTTCATTAAGAAATGTACTTAACCTCGTTTAGCGTAACAGACAGCACTAATATATTAATAATTCTAGAGAGACACATTATTAGTGCTAACAGTCACATTCAATAACTTGTTCTTACCCATTAAAACTCAGGGACTAGCTTTGGACTAGTAATGAGGTGGGTTACCATTATAGGTGACTAATGAATGGGTTTTAGTCCCATCTCTCTAGAAGTTATTCTAACCAACTCTCGAGATAAACTCTTGGTTAGAGGGTCAGCCAAATTTTTATTTGACTTCACATAGATGATAGTAATGATACCATATTTAATTAGTTGTCTTACAAAATCATGCCTCAGACTAATATGTCTGGACTTACCATTGTAAGTAACTATAAGCCCTTGATAAATTGGCTTCACTATCACAATATATTGTGATTGGCAGCATAGGATAAGGCCACAGATCTATATCTAACAATAGATTCCTTATCCATTCGGCCTCCTTGCCTGTAGCTGCTAGTGCTACAAATTTGGATTCCATAGTAGAGTGAGATATACAAGTCTGTTTCTTAGAAGCCCATGAAACAGCTCCACCGCCAAGGGTAAAAACCCACCCTGATGTGGACTTGCTATCCCCTGTACTTGTAATCCAACTAGTATCGATATACCCCTCAAGTGTACCCGATTCTTCATTATAAAACAAACCAAGTTTTATAGTTCTCTTTATATATCCAAAAATTCTACTAATTCCTTTCCAGTGCTCTACACTAAGGTTACTTGTAAATCTACTTTTTTTACAAACTGCAAATGCTATATCAGGTCGTGTGCAATGCATTAAATACATTAAACAACCAATAGCACTAGCATACTCTAGTTGTGCCACCGGTCTTCTAAGATTTTTAGTCAACTTAATGCTAGAATCATAAGGAGTACTAAAATCTTTGAAACCAAGATGTTGGAATTTAGATAGAATTTTCTCCACATAATGTGATTGGTAAAGAGCAACACCCCCACTATGTTTTGTCAATACCTAAGATAGTATCAACCTCTCCTAAGTCTTTCATTTTTAAACTTAGAAGAAAGATACTGCTAAGTCTATTTTATGCCAATCATATTAGTCCCAATAATAAGCATGTCGTCAACATACAAACAAACAATAACACCATAATTCTTAGTAAATTTAGAATATATGCACTTATCTGCACTATTATGCTTAAAACCGTATGACAACACACATAAGTTAAACTTCTTGTGCCACTGCTTAGGTGCTTGTTTTAAACCATACAAGGATTTCACTAACTTACATACTTTATTCTTATTGCATGGTAGAATGAACCCTTCTGGTTGTTTCATATAAATCTCTTCATCTAAATTATTATTTTAAACTGCAGTTTTAACATCCATTTGATGGATGCTAAGATGGTATATAGATGACAAGGCAAACAAAATTCTAATAGAAGTAATTCTAGCGACAGGAGCATACGTATCAAAATAGTCTACTCCTTCTTTCTGCTTAAAACCTTTAGCCACTAATCTAGCTTTGAAGGTTTGTATAGAACCATCAGAATTATACTTCCTCTAAATACCCATTTATAACCTATAAGCTTTGACCCTGGAGGTAAATCAACTAGTGTTCAAGTTCCATTCGACATGATAGAGTCCATTTCATCGTTAATGGTCTTTTTCCAGAATGCAGCATCTCTTGAAGATACTGCTTCCGTATAAGTCATTGGATCACTGTCAGCGTTAAGGAAAATAAGAGTCTGATTTAAAACTATTTCTCGACTCTAGGAAAACTATAGAATCAAAATCTTTTCCTTTCTTATGCCTTTGACTCCTCCTAGGCTCCTCACTAGGAACCACTGAATTATCTGCGTCAAATTTTTTGGTTCAGTTCTTGAATTAGATACTAAATCTGATTTAGAACTTTCACCTTTAAAATCTGAGATGAACTTACATTCAAAGAATGTTACATCTCTAGATTCAACTATCATATTCGATTTCAAGTCAAGAATCCTAAAGGCTTTACTGTGTTGTGCATATCTAACTAACACTCCTTTAAGAGCTTTCGATCCTAATTTAGTTCTTTTAGGATCCAAAACTCTATAGTATGCTAAGCACCCCCACACCTTTAGATATTCTAGATGGTTTTCTTCCTTTCCAAAATTCATAGGGAGTCTTATCAGAATTCCTAGCGGGGATCCTATTGTGCACGTGCCAAGCAGTAAACAAAGCTTCTCCCCACAAATTCAATGGTAAGCCCGCATTCATAATCATACAATTAGTCATCTCAACTAGCGTACGATTTTTTTTCTTTTAGCTAAACCATTTTGTTGAGGTTTATAAGAGGTAGTCTTTTGATGTATAATGCCGTACTCTTCACAGTAAGCATTAAACTCATTTGGAAAATATTCTAAATCCCTATTAGTTCGGCAAATCTTAATCTTTTTATTGAGTTCATTTTCTACCTCCCACTTATAGGTTTTGAACATACTAAATGCCTCATCTTTAGTTCTCATAAGATACACGTAAGTATATCTAGAGCAATCATCAATAAATGTGATGAAATACCTCCTACCACCTCTAGTTATTAAACAATTTAATTCACATATATCTGAATGTACCAAATCTAAAAGTTCGGATTTCTTTTCAACACTTTTAAAAGGTTTCTTCGTCATTTTAGATTTAATACATACTTCACATTTATCAATACTAACATGAGAACAGGAAATTAAACCTAGATGCATCATGTTTCTAATGTACTTGTAATTTAAGTGTTTTAATCTACTATGCCAAAGATTAAAAGGCTCAACAATATAAGAAGAAGTAACATTTATCTCATTAAGACTAAGTTTGAACATCCCATCACAACAATATCCCTTTCCAACAAAGTTTCCGTTCTTAGACAGAATTAACTTGTCGTACACAAAAAGAACACGAAAACCTTTCTTACAAATAAGGTTAACGGAAACTAAATTCTTTCTAATATCAGGGACATGAAGAACATTAAGAAGAGTCAAAGTCTTTCTGGATGTAAAGTTTAACTCCACGTTGCCTTTGCTAACAACCTTTGCCCTTGCCAGATTTCCCATTTGGACCTCTTGATTAGTAGGCAATTCTTCGTAGGTCTTGAAAAGAGATCTGCCATTGCAAATGTGGGCTGTGGCACCCGAATCAAACCACCATCCGGAACTAGAAGATGAATCGGCCATATTGATTTTGGTAACCATGGAGACTAAATTCTCCTCAACCATGTTTGCGGACTCGCCGTGGTGGCTCCTTTTCCATTCTTTCGATGTCGGCATTCTTGTGCATAATGCCCCTTCTTTCTTTCCGCAAAGATGACATTTACTCTTCTTTTTGTTCTTATTGTGATTGGTGTTCCTCTTAAACATGTTGTCATCTTTCTGAACTTGAAGAGCATGAAATGATTTTCCACTAGTGGCATCAACGTAATTCACTTTGGAATTAAATTCAGCTTCTCCCTTTTTATCTCTATTATGAGATTCCTCTTCTATACGAAGATGTTTCTGAATTTTCTCCAAAGTAAACTTTTTCTCTCTATGCAACAATTTCTTCCGATAATCTTTTCAAGATGGTGGTAACTTTGCAATTATCATATTAACTTGAAAAGATTCCGGAAGTTTTCCATCAAGTTCGTAAATTTTATTTGCAATATCTTGCAATTCGTGAACTTGGTGGAGAACAGCCGTCTAACATGGTAAAATCATTATACTCAGAAATTAAGAACTTATTCGTACCTTCTTCTTGAACTTTATATTTGTACTCCAACGCCTTCCAGATTTCTTTTGCAGAATCAAATGACTTGTAGTAGTTGTAAAGACGATTTGAAAGTGCATTGAGAATATGGCCGCGACACATAACTTCATCATCGTTCCTCCTTTGACATTCCTTCTTTTCATTCTCACTAGCATTATCACCGGGCTCCGAAAGTGACTTGCAATTTAAAATGTAGACAATCCTTAACGCTGTGAGTAAGAATTTGACTTTGTCTTGCCAACGACCAAAATTGCTACCTCAAATTGATCCAACTTGATGAGGTCTTGATCATCATCTTGATAGAGGCACTAGTTTTCGCTTCCATTTTCTTCAAAATAACGTTCTAAAATTGTTGGGAAAAATTGTCGGGAAATAAAAATGAAAAGGCTTTGAGGCGTATCTAAAGACACTTTCGTTAGAACGTTATTTGCCTCCACTCAAGATAGAGTTTGCTAATAGGTTGTAGGTAAATTCGTTCCCAGGATACAACAAAGTCTGAGAAGAACTGCGATTAGCAATATCGAAAATCTCCAAAATATTTGTGAAACAATTGTAGATGGACTTTGTGAGATTAGGAGAGTATTCTGAAAATTTTAAAACAAAATGTTTCAGTATATATGTAAACTGAATTGCCTAAAAATGTATTTATATGGATACACAAACACCTATTAGAGATCACAAGAGAAAAGACGTGATGCCTCTTCCGGAAATCATCACATCGGCATTTACCGTTACCAAATTCTCAAGGGATTCAACCGTCTTTCTCCAATGGCGTCTCTTCATTTCAGTCGGTGAATGAAGAGTGGCAAATGACATCGCTTCACTTTGAATTCAAAACAAACGGCTGCAACTCCAATAGAAAGAAGAAGACTGTTGCATGCTTCTCCATTCAAGTGAAGGCTGCCTTTTTCTATTCAAGTGATGGCTGCCTCTCATATAATATAAAAGAAAAGGCAATCTATTTTAAGTTCATTAAATACCCAAGTTAATTAAATAATCAAATACCCAATGAGATTTAAGATTAAATCTCAATACCAATGCATCGATTTTAGGCTGGTTCGGTGTGGAGGAGAGAGAGGGAGTCACCGTTGCTCATGGATCGGTTTCAGCACCCATGGAGAGAGAGGGTGTCGTCGTCGAGTGTAGATCGATTTCAGAACCTATGGGCCGTCGTTGTTGGAAGTTAGAGGAGGTGTCGTCGCCGCCGGCATATGGAATCGGGGAGGGAGGGACGGTATTGGGTCGGCAAAGAGGTAATGGAGAGAATAAATAGTTAGCCGACGTGGCTTCATCCGAACCGTTGCTTCCAACCTAATCCGAACCGTTGCTTCCAACCAAGTATTATATACATTTTAGTTTTGTCTTAAAAGGAAAAGTCTTTAAGCGACACTTTGGGATATGAATTTCGAGTTTAGTGACGAAAATATTCCTTTTCAGATATATGTAGAAATGCTCCAGTTAAGCAGAAGGTGAAACTACAATATCAATGGCTACCACGACAGTGATGGTGTGTTTATCCGGCGCACGTATGCTCAGTCTGAGGCGCACGCAGGGGCGGACCTATGTTGTGACAAGGGGGGGCTGAAGCACCCCCTGACTTTTGGGAAAAAAATTATAATTTTCGGGAATTGCTTCGGCACTCTCTCTCTCACCGACTGACCGTCGACCGCCGGTGACTGAGCTCAGGCAGCCGGCAGGTCGTGACGACTGACGAGGGCACGAGGCTACTCCGAGTCTCCGACCAGATCAAGATCTGCCGGCGACGCACCAGATCAGGCAACCCACCGTCCCTCCGAAGCACCTGATCAGGCAGGCGACGCATTGTAGCCGCGACGGCGGCATACGAGATCTGGCCCCTCCGCTTGAGATCTGCTAGTCAGAACTCCGAAGTCCGACGACTCACCGGCGTCGCTCACGACTGACACGTTGCTGCTGCTTGCTGCTGGCCTGTTGCGGTGGCCTGTGTGTGGGTCTTACATGTTCAGTTCAAGGAACTGAAACAACTCAAACAAGACTACAAGAGGAAGAGGTGGGTCTTTAGACTTCAATGTGTGATGTGTGATGTGTTATCAGTCGTGTATCATGTATGGGCGTATGGCCGGTATGGGCGATTGGGATTTGGGCGTATGTCATGTGAATTCTACGTGCAAAGACAGATATGAGATACCACTAGAAAAATGAACTGTTTATCTTGTAAGAGTTCATCTGATATGGGAAAGAATATAATCGGATTATCAATTATTTAATGCCTAACACAATACTCCAAGAATAGAAAACTGTAAAGAGCACATTCAAACAGTTTTCACTGGACTGGACACACTATCTCCCAATTTACCTTCCCATAATTGCATTGTACAAGCATATACAAATGTCACCCCTTATCAGCCCTTTTGAAACCACGAATGCATGACTAGGATATGCAGAATGATTAACTTTAAAATTGGGTGCCTATGTGCTTCGACTTGTGCTATTGATTAATCCAGCTAGCAATAAATTTATCCTCAGACAAGAAAATGATTATGGCCTATGTGATTCGTCTTTCGCTTGTAAACACTTGAAATATAATTTCTATTTTTTTTTGTTGTACTTGAAAAGAGTCTTTAATGACTATCGTGAAACTTAATAATACTTTTTGTGTGCTTTATAAGTGCAATTTGTTTTTAATATTTTTAATAAGTTTTTTTGGTAAATTAGATATAATTTTTGCACCCCCTAAAAAAAATTCTTGGTTCCGCCCCTGGGCGCACGTTCACATCTTGCTCCTTTTCATCATCACTGTGTCCCTCAAAACTGGGTCATTATGCCCTGCAACACAGGAGAGTTGCACCCATTTCAAGAAAGCTTGTGGTTCGAGCTGCAAGAACCGAATCCAAAGGGGTCTCTCTTGGTTTCAGAGCCCCCCATTTTGAGGTCCTCGTTTTCCACACTCGGACACATAGTAGTTTAAGTGTGTATGGTATTGATTCTAATTCTAAATGCTTTTACTCTGTTTTCTATGAATTGGGTAAATTCAGCTATTGAAGCCACTTACCGGGAAGGTTTGGAAACTGGAAGATTTCGAATCTTATCCTGCATTAGTGGTGAAGTTCCTCGTTTAAAACACTACCTATGTTCCGAAATTTGAGTCCCTTTTAAGTTTGAACTATTTCTTAGATTAGTATTAGCATGAAATTGACCTCAAGAAGTGTTATAATTTAAATAAGTAGTTTATAAGTGATGTGAAGTTAATTTGGAGATTAATTATATAGTTCGAACCTTTGGTCACTAAGGGGAATTAGGTACCTTTGCGGTCACTAAAGTCTGTTGTATCTCACAAAGATCATATTCATCTTATGTTTTCCTGAACGATGAAGCTTGTAGCCGATGGATATTGGTCTGTAGCGTCCAATTGCACTTCTAGATAGGATAAGGATTCCCCTAAGTTTTGCTTCTCGATTGATGCCAAGCAATGCTTTTGAATTTTCTTATATATGAATTTGACTAGAAGTAAAAGGGACTAGAATAGTGGTGATTTTAGTATGCAGCCCTTTTTCTCGTTGTCAATACTGCGGGATCATGCGTGTTCTTGTATTTTTCTGTTGATTGCTATCAATGCTATGACTTCTTTGGTTGTTCAAGTTTCTTTTAAGTGTTATAATGTTTGGCTCATTATTTATTACAATTAAACTCCTTTCAGATGAGAAGTAAGTGGGAAAAAGAATTAAACTTTGATATCCTTGCTAGGCCATCCCTGATGTGGTGTTAAGGAGTTAATGAATTGCTGTCTATCAAAAAGGAACTGGATCCATAAAAAACGGCAGACTTCAAGTCAAATGTATCTCATCATTGTGATTTTAATCATAATGTTTTGGAATAATTTCCTTCTTCATGGTACTGAGTAAAGACCATTATTTTGTTGATAAGTTAAGCACATAAAATTGACAGTGGTAAGTTTGATTTTTACATGGAGTTTCATTTTCCCCTCAGCATATTTGCTAACTTCTGGTGGATGTGGGCCTGAAAATATTAACGGATTGAATGTTGTAGTGCAGAATGGTTTAGCCATTTAGCTTAGTTAATTACTTTGCTTTGGTTAGTTCTTGAGCATTAGACAGGATACAGAAGTACATAGAGCCACATGAGAAATTAAGTATTGTAGGTGAAACAAACAAATTCACTTCACAGGATTAGTATGCAACATTCCAGTGTTGATGCTAAGATGATCACTAATGTATGCACCAGGATCTGGCCCCAAGATTCTTCTGGCATAGTAGACGGAACTTATTATGTTTTGGGGAGCTGAGCTTTTGAGCAGCATATTATGTAGCTTGTTAAAGTTGGCTTTACAGTTTTATGGCAGAAACAGGTCACAAAAGAAATGCCTTGTTATCTTCGGACTTAACTCACGAGGAGTGGTGGTTGGCTTGCGGAAATATGGTAGATGAGGTAGTCCTGGTTTACATAAAGGTTCAACCTGAAAATTAGGAAGTTCTTACTACTCAAGGATTATATGCATCAAGGTTTACATCAAGGTTCAACCTAAAAATTAGGAAGTTTGTACTACTCAAGAAATATATGCAGGTTAACTATACTGCCGATGTAATCGAAAGAAGCTAAAGTTTTTGAAGAATTTGCTTGTAGTGTAGAAAGTTACTGGCTAAACTGAAGCAGAAGTTTGGCAAGGCTGCATTTAAAGTTGAAGTGATGGCTACAGTAGTAGGTAAAATTCAATAAGTCGTCCAAGTCTATATTGGCAAGGTTGCATAAGGAAGGTTTTAGCTGCATGGTTAAGTTTGCTATGCGAGGATGCAGTGTAGGCCTTCAATTCTCCGTGATAGCCGTGTCTCCAACAGCCAAGGATAACTCCCTGTAAAATTGAAACAACAATAAAGATCTGATGATGCTGCATGAGTTTCTAGACTTTTCCATTTAGCTTAAGAAAAATCCATAGTCCACCGCTCCAAGCACCATTAGTGGACAGAACAAGTGGTTGCTTTTGGGAGTATATATGACCAACCTAGTCTGCAAACTCTGCTCATTAAGATAATGAATTGATAATTGGAAAGGCTAGTAAAGAAAAGGACAAAAAGGATATAAAATGGAGGTAGCCTAAGTTGATGATAGCCAGAGGCCATATTTTTTGAGGATTGAGAAATTACTATCTACGATTAATGAAGTCTTATAAATGAGTAATGATAACCTGCATTCCAATGTGAGAGTTGATTGTGGATTCCAAATGATCAGACATAAACGTAGAAACCGGATAAGTATAGCAAAATCTATGACATCTAGCTATATCATTTGAAGAATGCGCGAGCAAAATAACCGCTGGTTTTATGTAATTAGGATAAGTAGTTCTGGATTTTTGTTTGGAGTCTCGTCTAGTCAGCTGCTGATTTGTATGATCAATCACCCCTTGATTTGAAACAACTGGGCAATTTGACTTCCCAAATTTGAAAATCTCATTGCCACGTCACAGACTACTAGATGGGCTTAAAAAAACTGCCAACCATGGTCTCCCTATCATCTACCAACCTGTGGAGCTCCAGGAATCACCCTGGAAGTGGCCGACTTGGACTTACTTGCTTCCCATGCCCAGCTTAAAGAAGAAATTTCGTTGAAAATGCATCAGGTCTCCTCCACAAACTCACTCCATACCTGGCTCTCACAGGGCATGGAAACCAGCCAAGCTGATCCCTGCAGAACAAAAAAGGCACTGCGCTCCTCTGAGATTAGGTCATCATAGAATTATCATCGAACTCATTCTGGCAGGTGTGATTAGCTATTGAATTGCTACTAGAACGGAGATATGCAATGTAGCACGATTGTCCATGTAATGGTCAGGTGTGGTTGGCTGGGGCTTGTATCACATGCCCTTGCAGACCGGTTCCTTGGCCAGCTAGCACTGGTTTCTTGGCCACCTGAATAGACAATATGGCTTCTTTAAAGCACCTGAGACATAATCTAGTTAAACTCATTTTGACCAGTTATGCTGCAGGTTATGTTCATCTGCAACCACTGCCCTTTTGTTATACACTTGAAAAAGGATATAGTGAAGCTCTCAAATTTCTATTTGAAGGTAGGCTGGCAGCCGACCAATTTCCTTGTGATATGCTTGCTTTGCATGTCACACGACTCACACATACCATGCCCTTGGCCACTGATAAAACTATTATGCCATTGTAAAATTGTAAAGGTTGTGTCATGTCAACTTTTCTTGTTCTCTACTGACAGAAAGGCCTCGCAGTAGTTGCAGTATCTTCAAACTCTGTTGCTACTCACCCACAGGTTCAGATGTTTTTCTAATTTCAAACTTCAGCCTGTTGAAGCCATTGTATGATCCCCCAGATTTCATGGCAGAAGATGCTAGATTGTATAACTATCCTTTCCCCTATCTTTATGACGAGGTCAGCTTCTCTGTTCTCTATCTGCTCCTTTTTTAGCCTTTGTGCTCTTTTAATTTGCTTTTCTTTTCCTTTTCTTTCTTCATTTTGAATGCTTGAATAAAAGAAGAAGTACATTATAACTGTTGTCTTTGGCCATTTACTTCCAGTCATCAGAATCTCCACATTTTCGCCTAGCTGTGTTGGAGATTTATGGCATTTTCTACAATTTCAAATTGTCTTTGTATCAGTACTGAACCTGTGGATGGTACTTTTAAGATGCCAGTAGCTTGGTTGTGATTGACCATTGTTGCCTAAGGCGGAAGGCCAACAAAATACAGAAAAGTATGGAGGTCAATCCTAGTTTAAACGTACATAGAAGCTCTTGCATAATTGGAATTAAGAGATTATGGAGTGGTTAGCTAAAATAAACTTCAGAAGTTTACTGCTGGGATGCTTAGGCTTGGGTTTAGAGTGGCCGCCATGATGGGCTATTGTTTGTGAACCCAATAATCTCTCTCTCTCTCTAGTTTTTTCTCGGTCTCTTTCTTCATACAGCAGTCTCTCAACTTCTTACATTTCATTTTTATGGTATATATGTTGGTCCTAAAAATGGATTTTTTTGTGCATCAAGTTGCCAGTTACTGTATTACCGATTTTGTCAATTGTTTTCAAAAGTTTGAGATACTAGCTGTGAGGAATGGATTGGTAAATTGCTTAGCCATTTCGTTGAGAAGAGGTCTATCTTGTGCTCAAGTATGTGAAGTAGGTAAGAAAGTTGTCTGGGCTAAACTTATATCAGTTTCACAACTAGTTTTTCATGAAGTAAGTTTCCAATGGTCGAAAGTATGATCCTATATCAAGCCGTTATAGCATAATTAAACCCGTCTGGTAGTTGTACAGACTGTTTGTATGACAGAATCCTCATGTTTATTGACCTCCTCCTGATTAGGGTGTATTAAGTATTCACTATGGCGAGCTGCCCGTTTTAGTGGAAGGGCGTGCTATTTGTTCAGGATTATAGATGGACACTGAGGAAGAACTGGCCTCCATATGAACGGAGAAACAAAGAGAAGTTTCTACTCAAATTGGAATCGATCAGATATTTTTTGTGAATTATATGTATCTGTGGGACTCATTTGGAAAACCAGTAGGGGGTGGAATTTTTATTATATTGGCTCATATCGTGGTTCGTTCTCGAATAAGACCTGCTCCAGTAGAAATCCTTATGTAAGGAATTACAAAAGAAATTCTTTCAACAAAGATGGGTAATGCACAGGAGGTAGTGCAGATTGCTTCTTAAGTATTAATCATCTTGGAAACAGACATGTATCAGTCGTGGTTGTTATAAGGGGACATTGGTCATTTGGTTGTTTCCTAAGTCTATATTGACCAAATCACTTGATCTCAGTATCTTGAATTTTCAAACTGATTAAAGGCCAAGAGCTGTGCATTGTCGACCACACCATGAATTGCACCTGTTAGGAGCGATAGAATTTAGAGATCATTTCTACAAAGTCGTGGCCTTCGGACTAGAAGTGCTTCTTACATTCAACAGATTAAGCAATTTACTACAGCACCAAGCATTGGCCCCAAGGGTTTGATGTAGTATGTAAGAAAGGATTAAAGTTTCCTGTGATGACAACATAGACCTCATGATAGCCCTACAGAACTGCGGTCAGAACACGAAGCCCCTTCAAAAGTCAGATTTATGTGATGATAAGGGATACTATAAGCTAAAGAAAGTTTATCAAAGCCTAACATTTTCACGCAATAAATTTCTAGTGAGACGCATGAAATTTGATGTACAGCAACCTTGTAAGTATACTGGAGAACAGTTCCTCTAATTATTTGTGAAAGTTTAATGATTATGGCCACACCCAACATGTTTAATAAGGGCAAGCACTGTGCCGAGGACTGTATAGTACCAAGAAACTGGCTTCTAGGAATTCTACTTCTAGCTACAGCTACCTAGGTACAATGTTATAGACCGAGATGATTGGGCTTATTTGGCATTAATATTCCACTAGCATGGTACAGCTTCCAATATCATGATTGTGCACAATACGCACAAAAACGAACACCATTATTATATTCTTGAAACTAGCACATTGTTAGGTCTTAAATTTGGCCAAAGCTGGATGTGATCTTATGTAGCTGAGAGTGTTGATTTGCAGTCACAAGATGTTGCCAGAGATTTTGGAGCTGCTTGCACTCCGGAGTTTTTCCTATTCAAAAAGGTAGCTACAATCTCTTGTAGTTGTTTACTACAGCTTTTTGAAACTTCCTGCTTGGATCAATGAAACAGAATTATTGATGCTCTCTCAAGATAAATGCCCAAGACATTTTCACATGGTTGGTAATCAGTTGTCCATATTATAACAGGATGGTCGTAGGCCGTTTGAGCTAGTGTACCACGGACAGTTTGATGATTCTAGGCCAAGTAATAACGTGCGTGTCACAGGAAGGTTGGTCTTTGCCTTCTAGCTTCATTATAGAAATATATTGTGTAGGCCCGCAGCCTTTTCTTGGTTTATTCATTCTCTAATTAACTGCAGTAATACTCTGTAGGGACCTAAGCATAGCAATAGATCGTGTTCTCAGTGGCCAAACAATGGTATCCGCTCAAAAACCCAGGTGATTGTTGCTGTTGCTTCTTTTTCTCCTCCTTACTCTGAGTGCTGGTGATTACTAGTATTTGTCATCCATGATCACATGTTCACTTTATTTTCCCTATTTTCTTTTAAGCGTTGGATGCAGCATAAAGTGGCATCCCGAGAAATAGCTGTAATGTGAGTATAGTGGGACCTAACTTTTCGGACAAAAGCTACACTTATATAAGGTGCGTCGTGTTATCTTTGTTAGGGTTGTTTGCCGGTGCTGTAACAGAACTTAACATGCGTAACATATGTTTCTCTCCTCTTTGTGCGTTTCCTTGTGTCTCTGGGATTCATGCTTAAAAGTCTTGGAACGCACATGTGGATTGGCACTATGTGTTTTATCAAGTCAGTTCTGTAGTTAGATTGTTATGCCTACACAGATAGGATTATGGCATGTAGGGCTTCTAGATGAAGCATTGATAAAACATATATTTCCAGCGAATCGATATGTTCTGTAGCATTCCACTCCCTTCTCTAGAGCATTATTAAAAAATGCCATATCTTTTTACGTCGCATTATTGTAGAAAGATGTAAAGAGTTGCCCATTTTATTGGGGATTGATTATCGCACTCCTCATTGAATGGAGCCCATACAATCCCCTCTTTATATTAAAAAAATAAGCCGACCTTCTTTTGTATTTCATGTAACTGTGATCTGTCTTTTTTCTACTGAAAACTACTTCGCGTAGTATTAGAGGTTGTTACAGTAACATCTAAGAATACTCATGGCATCAGTGTGAGTTAAAATGCAAAGGCAATGCCAGGATGCCTTGGCAAGACATGGCGTTGCCTCCGTCTCCCTCCATCTTTGTATATGGACATGTTCTTCTATTGCTACATTTCATCGGTTATAAGATTCCGACGGTGGTTCAAACGTCGTTCTCACAACTCTCGTTCATGATCTTGGTCAAGTATTTTCCTTGAAAGTTCTTAGTCCCCTTCATTATTTCAGAGGGGTTAAGGTTATTCATAGTTCTGTTGGTCGTCCTCTTACTCAAAGTAGATATGCAAAAGTGGATCATGCTTTAACGGGAAATTGCAAATCAATGTATATCCTATGGCTGCAAAGAGAGGAGCTGAAAGAGTCCTCATGAATGGTGCTCAGCCATATTCTGATCTAGCTTATTATCGAAGTCCTGTTGGGGCTTTACAATAGCTCACACTGACAAGACGAGATCTGTCATTTGCTGTTAATACAGTTCTCAATATATCGAATCACCTACGAAGATCTAACCAAAGATCGAATCGCCACGGTTGAAAGAGTATATATTCGAGTATTACACTGATTATCATATAATTATTCTTTTACGGTATCTCTTCTTACGTTTGCGCTGGATTATGACCAAGCTTTATGTTGCGATGTTTTAACTTGTTTGCATACCATGTTCATAAGTAAAAAAATGACAAAATTTCATAAAGCATATAAGAAAATTATGAAATCTCCGCTAATTGTTTGCCTACCACTTTCTAAACATCTATATAAGAGAAAACGAATGCAAAAAACTCAAAAACTTAAAAATAAAACAAAACAGAAAAGGTGGTAACTAAGCGGAGTTTAAGCCTTGTCTTAACAAGGCCGAACAAGGCGTTGGGCATGTCCGAGCCCTTTATCAGTCGTAATTTATTTGTTCATTTCCTCCATTTATTATCCAACAGCATAAGACACGAATTTAGGTAGCGTTTGAAGTCACTTCCAGTTTTGGTTTTCTGTTTAAAAAAAACAAAAATAAAAATCAGTTTAGTTTTTATTTTTTATAAAAAGAAATGAGTGTTTGATTACCCAGTTTTATTTTGAGTTTTTTCTTTTCTGTGTTTGATTACCTAGTTTTTATTTTGAGTTTTTTCTTTGGTGGTGATTTGTAGTTGCGGTGGTGGGGTGTGGCAATGGCCGGCGGGGTGACCGGCGGCAGGCAAGCGGTGGGCAGAAGGCGGTGGCTGTGGCGGTGAGAGGGTGATGGTGGTGGTGGTCTCAAAATAAAAACCAAAACTCAACTTCTAAATGAGAGTTTTCAAAAATAGCCTTGTTTTAAAAACTAGTTTTCAATACTGAAGGGAAAAAAAACTGTGTTAAACGCGTTTTTTCTCTAGTTTACAAAACTGGAGAAAAACTGAAAACGAAACCTAATGAAACAGTGCCTTATATTCCAAACACTTTTTTAAATGAATTCAGGATGATAGCTATTATTTGGAAACTAGTAAATGGGACACGGGTTTTAGCAATTTGAGTTCCATCTTTATTAGTTTGATCACGTGCGTTGTACGTGAGAGTAACATCTTTTAAAGTACTGATTAAGAGATCTTGTACTTATATGCCTAATAACATTAACAAAATTGATAGTGACAGCAAAATAATTAAAATTTATTTTCACCTTTTTATATGAGTTTTCTTACCAATTTTTGTCGTTAAAAATGAACTTGAGTAATAATTAATAACTTTTAGCAACATATGAAGATGAAAAATAGTTTATGAAATGATAAAATAGTATGTCCCATCTAATAGTAACAATAGTGATAATTTTTAGGGATAAATGCACTTTGCCCCCTCTACTTTAGGGCGGTTGCAATATGGCCCCCTCTTCTAAAAAAAGTTGTACTAAACCTCCCTACACTCATCAAAACTGTGCAAAAATAAACGGCCGTAATTGAACTTGTCGAAATGTCACAACCACCCTTCTTTTAAACAGAATTGAGTTCTCAGACCATTTGGGCCATTTGTGGTGGGTGAAGGTGGTGGTGAAGGGAGAATGGAGAGAAGAGCATGGACAGGAGGCGGCGGCGGCGGCGGCGCTGGCTTGTTGTTGCCGCTGGTGGCGAAGGGAGAGAAGAGGAAGGAAGAGAGGGGGTTAGCGTCGCCGACAGGGGGAAGGGGGACTGCCGGCGAAGCGCGGGGCTGTTGCGGCCGCGGGGGGTGAGGGGAGAGAAGAGGAAGGAAGAGGGAGGGGGGCTACCGACGGAGCGGAGTTGTTACAGCAGTGGGGGTCGGCATTGCCGATGGGGGGAGGGGGCTGCCGGCAGAGAGCTCGGCTGTTGCTGCAGCGGAGGGCGGGGGAGAGAAGAGGAAGGAAGAGAGAGGAGGGGGTCGGCGTCGTCGACGACGGAGAGTGGGGCTGCAGGCGTGAGATGCCAGGGTTGGCGGCGCAGGGGTGATAGAGATTAGGGTTTTTTGTGGGGGGAAGGGGAAATTAGGGATTTGGAAGGGCACGGTCGGGTCGGTTCGGGTCAGTCGGGAGTATGGATCGGCCTATGGCTGTGAGGAAAGTGGCGGGCGCGGGTCGGGTTATATGGGTTCGGGTTATACCCATTGAATTTTTGAAAATTCAACTTTTTGTTTTTTAATTTTTTTTATGTTGGTCTTTAAAAGGAAGGTTTGCAAATGAGTTGAAATGAAAATGGTCACTTTTTGCAAATTTTCTAGGGTTTGCAAATGGAGTAAAATGAAATTGGTGATTTTTTTAGGTGATATTTTGCAAGTCTTTAGTATTTTATTAGGTCAAAAGGGTAGTTTCGTCCTAAAATTGTAGATTCTGGGTTCCAAATACTTCCCGCTAAAAAACGGTGTTAACTTGGATGGAAACCGTTATTTTTGCACGGTTTTGATGCGTGCAGGGAGGTCTAGTGCTTAGTTGCACAAAGCGGGGGCGGGGACGGGGGCGGGGGAGCGTAAGAACTTGAAAGAATTTAAGGTTGGGAGCGGCTTGAATAAATAAATTCGTTAGAGTATTACCATTTCTTGAATATAGCTTGATAGAGGGAGGGAGGGTAACAACAAACAAGGAGGCTTTAAGGATTTGAAGGAAGAGAGAAACAAGGAATTGAGCCGAAAAGGGCTTGATTTCTAGGTACTCTCTCCATGCATCTCTGTCCAGCTGATGGGATCGAGTTCCCATATGAGCTTGGGACGCGATCCCATGGAGCTCCTAACTTGAGATCGCAAAAGCGAGTTTCCGAGAGAGAAGCGTCACCATATGAGGAGTTTCCTGCAACTAAGGTCTAGTGCAACTTTTTTTAGAAGAGGGGGCCACATTGCAACCGCCTTAAAGTAGAGGGGGCAAAGTGCATTTACCCCTAATTTTTAATGATAATAATCCGTGTGTTGAGGTTCATATTACTCATGACCAAAAAAAAAAAAAGAGTAAAAATATGTAACAAATGATTGAAAATAAAATGAGAGAGTAAATTATGTATATAAATTTATATAATGAAATAAAAGGAGGGAGCTTATCTTAGTTAGAGAGAAAACTGATAATGAATATTATACTTTTCTAAACTATAGAAAAGATTTAAGATTAAAGAGAATATATATAGATAATTAGTTTTGGCAAAATTTTAAGAATTAATGAAATTGGAAAGATATAAATAAAATCTTTAAATGTGACATATTGACATTGAAGATAGAGAAATATAAAATCTATTTAATTAGTTGAATTTCAAATGATAAAAAGAAATTCAAATCAAATTGAGAGAGAGAGAGAGAGAGAGAGAGAGAGAGAGATGAATAAATTTAAAATGCTTTCAAAAAGTCAAAATAGAAAAGTCTACATTGCGAACTAAGAGAATGTCTACATAGGTGGTGACTTGACCACTTTCCCTCAGTTTCGACACACACACACACACACATATATATAATTAGATTCGTAAATGTCATTAAAGATCTATTCCTTCCGTCCCATATAAATTGATTATATTTTCTTTTTTGGCCATCTCACAAGAATTGCTTATTTTCAAATTAAGAAAGATTTATAAGTGTTTTTTTTTCATCATATTTAACCTTTTCATACTTTTTTATTTAATTTATCTCTGAATATTTAACTTTCTACCAACTCATTTTCTCTCTTGTGACGTACTTTCTTATATTTTTTATTCTATTTCTCTTTCTATATGTAATACTCTATTAACTCATTTTTGATCTGACCCGAGTTACTGATGATCCTGTAGTTTCAAATTGAGGTACAGTATAACAATTCCTCGGAGGGTGGACAAGCTTTCAAAGCAGAAAAACCCTTTTTGTCTTTTGGTGAGTATGAAGAGGTTCAGCTTCTCTCCTTCTCCACCTGCTCAGATATCAAGTGCGTGTGCTGTTTTCTTTCTTTTTGATTGTTCCAGCATATATGGAAGGATTAACGAGATGAAATACTAACAAATAAGACACATATGGAAGTTTGGCCTGGGTTCACAATGCAGCTGAAGTATATATAGGTAAGAATAATGTTGTACTCAGACAAGAATAGTTTTGCACGTTAAGTTTCTTCTATGGAAAATTCAGGTTTTGGGTTGAGATGGGTTCTCATTTGATATTTGATCATCTTCAAGAGCGAGTTGTCACGAGCAATCCGGGTGCTTTTAGTTGTAGGGGAAGTGGGTCATTCCTTTGTGTTCTATAGGAAAACTTGTCGTCACTTATATATGGAAATCTCACATCAGATTGAGAATAAAAAATTTGTAAGCTTAGACAATCTAATCCATATCTTTGATTTTGGAAGTATGAACGATTTAACCTGTCTTCGCAAATTATTTTAAGGTGGGTGTAGTGTTTTTTGGGGTGTGGAGATATCAGTTTATGAGCCAGTTACACCGGAACTAACTCTCAATCCTACTGTAAGTGTAAGAATAAGACGATCCTAATCGAAAAATTTGCGTGCCAGTAAGGCACAAAAAGAAATGAGACAAGCAACAAAAACTGTTCAGTTAGCATACTTCTTAGAAGCTTAAGTAATTAGGGAATGTGCCTGCCAATGTGAATCATGTTAAACATTGCCCTCACATGCAAGCGCCCGGTTGCACCAGGAGAAATCAAGGTGCACCAGCACCAAGTGTAATGATACAGAGATGTGCCTATGGCACTACAACCGATGGGGACCAAATGCAAGCGCTCCTTGCCAAACAATTTTGATGCCATGTTAATCCGACCTAAAAACTTTTTGAGAATAGGTCGCAATGTATTTCATGCTTCACAAACAATTTTAATTAAGAGTACATGGTTCGCCTCGATCGACGCCCTTTTCAATTGGTTAAGAACACTAATCTATCACTAAAATACTCCTAGAAGGGGATAAGGTTAAGCGGAGCGAACCATCAACAATATCACTTTTTCGAGGAATACAGAGTTAGAATTAATTCCGGTTTATCTACTGCTATCACGAACATAATTCATTTGTACATATCATGAGTATAATTGCTTATCCGTCCCAGACAAACTACACAACGTATAAATCTCAAAGCATGTCTCTGGATTATACTGTTGTTGCAATGAAGGCAGGTTCTACGCTATGAGGCTTTTGGGTTTATTTTGTGGAAAATAGAAAAAGAAAGAAAATGAGGAGAAGCCTTATTTGTGAACAACTCTTGTAGGCTTTTATGCCATGTTAGAATTAAGTCCATGATGGAGGAAAGCTTAACATTTCCCTTGTGAGGGAAGATTATGCCTCTCATTAAGGCATAATCAATGAAGTCGAATAAAAAGCAAAATTTGAAGTATTGACTCAATTTGAGGTGTGATATGATAAGAGTTCTTACAACCATGAGAGTATGTTTTGGGTAGAATATAGGTGCTGTGTTATACTTGCTTAGGGATATTGGTAATTTAGGTTCAAAGCCAAGAGAGGGGATGCTATGTTGGCTTATGCACATGTTCTAAATTTATTTTAGGAAAGTCCGAAAGGGACATTAACAAGTTTCACCCGTCAGACCAAATATAGACGTCATGCTTCATATATCTGTAGAAAGCCTCTGCTCTCAGACTGAGATCCTGCATTTCATGATTAACGGAATTTTAAGCAGGTCCGTCGTTCAAGTTCTGAAGCTTGACTATTCATATTCACGTTTAATCTGAACTAAACTTATAGCATAATCATGCTTGTGCTATGTGAGTCGCTGACAAAGAAGCTTTTACTCAGGAAATTAAGCTTGAGTAGAGTGGTCTATCTTACGTACCTCATTTCAGGTGCAAAAGTAATAAGTTGTACCTATGATAAAAGAAGAAGAATTTGTGCTGCTCTATCAGTTGCTTTGTCAGGCTCCATTGTTTTCGATACTAAATAAAGGCCAAATGACTTTAGTTTATTGGTATCCAGCTCCTAACTTTATAATATATTTCAATCTGTAAGGCTATGCCATTTTTGTGTACATGTGGCACCCTCCGACTTGAAGTAATGTAAGTTTGACAGCCTGAACGTTTTACAACTGCAACAAGCATCGACCCCTAAGTTTTATCACTGTATGTACAAAGGGATAATAAAGCGTAAAAATGTTCATGATGGATATTAGTAACATAAGGTTTATGCATCATGTTACCTTACATGTAACTGAGCATTTTGGTTTCTTCTAGGGGGTGGGGAATGTTTATCAGCCTTTCATTTGAAATGTTAGCTTAGAAGATTTTTAAGATAAATTTGGAATCCCTTGAGGGCTATGAATTGTTTTTCTCTCGTACTTACCAGTAACAGACAAGTTAATTTTGTTCGGACTCCATAAGTAGTGTGGAAGACTGATTACTGACCTATATGCATGTAATTTAAGTGCTAGCAGGAAGTGCCGGATATAGTCATGCTGGAATATCAAAGTTCCTACAAGGGCCAGTGTGGGATCAGTCGTTCCCTCTCTCAACGTTTGTAGTGCTGAAATTTGTATGTCACTGAAGTGTTGTGCTTTCGTTGTTGTGTAATTCCAAGTCCTCATTATGTGCTTTCTTTAGGTCACAGGGTTAGGAGAATTACTTTCTCCAACTGTCTATCGTGGAACACTTGCTTTATTTTATTATCTTGGACTGTTTGTTTTCTCCTGACAAACTTGATGTACTTTTGCGTCTGCATAATCTTCTGCAGCTAGTTATGTACACGGTTATGATGAATTAATTCCACCTTACTAGATTATCTAATTTTGGAACTTAAGATTTAGACGTGGCTACATTTTGTTCCTACTTTCACTTTCTTGAGTCTTTGATTACAGATTTCTCATTCCTTTAATATTATTAACCCTTTTAAGGGATCAGACACAGAAGTAGTCTCAACCGAAATAATACTGTTATTTATCGATGACTAGGATTTTGGTTGTGATAGTTTGTTTTTGTCCCTTTTCCTTTTGGTGCGAAACATGTGGGGTGGGGAGTTGGCATTTTTAGACCAGTACTATTGATACGTACAGTGAAGAATTACTTGTTAGTACATGGTTCATGTGATATGTTTGATACTGAGGAGGGGGAAGTGAAAAGATACTACAAGGGATAGGCGAAAAGGTTTACTTACCTGTTTAAGATGGGGAAAAAAGGCAGTGGATTGAACTTACATCAGTTTGAGGATTGTTGCTTACAAAATGATAGCTGCTTTAATGGCAAAAAACCATGTAGGAAGAACTATTCATGGTTGTTGCTTCTTAGCCTTTAGAATTTGATAAGGTACTTTTGACTACCTGTGGGCCAGAGAGGATTTGATGTCACTTGACCAAAAGCACTGTATCTTGCAAGAACATGGAGCATGTTATATTTTTTTTATCTTTGCTGAAATAGATGGGAAAATGAGTAGGGAATGATGGTCCATATGTTTCACATAATTCTTGGTTCCATCTAGGTCATGCCAACTAAGAGTTTGTCAAATCACGCTTTTTATCAGGTCATATCCCTGCAGACTACCCATTGGGCTTGAAAACTATGCATCATTTCTGTTGGTCCCCAGTTTGGTAACTAGCATTTGATAGTGATATATCTGAGCTGTTCTAATACGTAGCCTTAGTAATGAAGCACATCTGTGACATGTCTCTACCGCATGTGCCTATTGCTGCTTGGTAAAATTGCCCTTAGCAACACATCGTTCTAATATGGTTAGCCTTGGGATAGTATCTAGAAAGCATGTTGTTTTGGTTGGGGTGTATGCATCGGCAGTGTAACTTGCCCTAGTTGTTTGAGGAAAAAAAAGTTCATGAGATATTTAAAATGCTGTAAAGAGTTAAGCTTCTTGTACGATGGATCATTTTGCATACCTCCAAATTTAAACAGTTGAAATAAATGTTAGTTTATTGTGATACCTCCAAAGGAAAGAAGATAATCTTAAGCTTGAGTAAGAAATTGATTAGGACTTCGTTGCAGGATACTTCATTTGTAGTCACACTCCCACCTGGAACCTCATTCCCAAATCTCCCACCAGGTCCCGCTTCCCTTCCCCCACCCCCCCACACCACACACACACACACTTGGTGCAACTAAGATTTATAGGAATGAACATTATACGCCAATTGGGATGAACATCTTAAGAAACTCATTTACAAACTAGAGTGCTACAAAATCCAATTAGCGACGATAATGTACTGATATATACATTTGCTTTGAAAAGAATCAATTAACTCAATTCACAAGAATCTGAGGGTAACTATGGCAACTGGCGAGGGGATCGGATGAGAGGTTCAGATGATCTGGAAAAACTTGAACAATGAACGGCTGCTTTTGGGTTAGATGCTGATCCTTTGCCAAGGAATTTTTGTTTGTCAAACTCCTCATTTTCATGCCTGATCTCTTGGATCATTGCGACGACATCTTTCATGGTGGGTCGTTCCTCTGGGCAAGGGTTTACGCAGAGGAGAGCCACCCCAAGCACTTGAAACATCTCCTGTATCTGTGTTCCAGACTGCAAAAGTAACTGTTGGTCAATAACTGATGTAAATTCCCTATGATTCTCTCGCAGTTCCTGGTTGACCCAACTAACAATGTGACCACCCTCTGAAATCCGTTGATCAGCTGGTTCCATCCCTGTCAGGACCTCTAGGAGAACGATGCCATAGCTGTACACATCGCTCTTCTCTGTAATCCTCAAACTATATCCATATTCTGCAGTTTCAGACGAAACGTAATCAGTCTACGCCATTATACTTTTGCGTACCTTATTGTTATTGAAGTAGTATTTCGAAAGAAGTTTGACGGCAAAAATTGTTAAAGCCGAAAATTTAATGAAACATTGCATGATGAAATTATGGTGGTATCCTGGAACAAACCAATAGTATTTAGAAGTTTCCTTTTTTTCCTAATGAATATATTGAAACCTTTTTCTCATGTAAGTAGCTGAGATATACTTGCAAGTAATTTTATTATTTGGTGGCAATCCTTTCACAGGATTACTCCACTTCTTTTAAACTATGTGCATGGATTAGTTGAAATTGCATGGGGAAATATGTGGAAGAGTCAAAGCGTATATACTAACCAGGAGCTATATACCCATAAGAACCTGCTATGACATTGGGCGCTCTTGAACAATCTGCAGAATCAACAAGCTTTGCCATTCCAAAATCTGCAAGAAAAGCTTCAAACTGCATTCCTACCAAAATGTTGTTGGCCTTTATGTCGCGATGGACTATTGGAGGTATGCAGTCATGGTGAAGATAAGCCAAACCATGAGCAGCTCCCAGCATGATTTTGTGCCTTGCGTCCCAGTCCAAGTATATCTTCTTCTCATGGAGCAATCCTGCCAAACTTCCATTACAGATGAAATCAAACAAGAGCAACCTAGTTTTCCCATTGTTACAACAGCCCAGAAGCCTCACTATGTTTTTATGCCTTACTGATCCCAGGGTTGTAACTTCTGCAGAAAACAAGTCCTGCTGTGAAATCTCACCACTTTTGTTGGGCCATAACTTTTTCACCGCTATAACCTGTTGCATTGGAATCTCAACACGATAAACTACTCCTGAAGAACCCTTTCCCACAATGTTTGAATCTGAAAGCTTCGTTAAGATATCATTCACAGAGAAGTTAAGCTTTTGAAATGGGGTGAAATCCCATTGCAAGCCACTTTCCTCATCAGTATTCCTGCTACTTGTACCAAAAGCTCTGATATACAAGACAACCCCGAAAATCAAGATAATTGTAGTTACCACTACACCAAGTTCGAAATAGACTGTAAGATTCCTGCTGGATTTTTTGTGATGTAGTTCTCTACTGACATTGCACATGTTTTTGTTAATACAGAGCTTTTGATTACCAAGGAAAATGTTGGCAGGTAGATCCTGGAAGAATTTGGTATCAGGAAGCAGACCTGAGAAATTATTGTACGACAGGTTCAGAGAAACAAGATTGTCGAGGTTACTGAGCACTTGCAGACCTCCTGTCAACATGTTGTGAGAGAGATCCAAGTTGGCAAGTTTTGAAAAATTTGAAAAGCCTTCTGGGATGGGCCCTGTCAATAAATTCCAACTCAAATTCATCAAAATATCTAATTCTTGCAAGTGACCTATGACGTCTGGGATTGATCCACTCAATTTGTTGCTGCTCAAATCCAGGTACTGCAAATCCTCACAGAGGCCCAGTGAATCAGGAATTGAACCAGTGATGTAGTTACCATTCAATACAAGTTTGTTTAACGATGTGAGCTTGCCGAGGAATTTCGGAATGGTGCCTGATATTCTGTTCATGGACAAATCTAAAACATTAAGTTCAACAAGAGATTCAAAGGTGGTAGGAATCATGCCTTGGAGCTTATTTCCATGCAAATCCACCATTTCTAGTTGCATGCAGTTGCCGATTTCTGGAGGGACTTCACCAATAAATTGATTCTCCGACAACTCGAGAAAACTTAAACTCTGCAAGAGCCCAATTTCTATGGGAAGTTGACCAGATAACATGTTTGATCCCAGCCGTAAACGGCTCAAGCTGGTGCAATTGCCCAGACCAGGCGGAATCCTACCAGAAAGCTTGTTGGATAACAGCAACAATTTTGTCAAGTTCTTGAGGTTGAAGAGAGACTTTGGAACTGAGCCAGTAAGGAAATTATGTGAGAGGTCAAGAGCTTGAAGTTTTTGACAGTCTGCTAGCTCGGTCGGTATGCTGCCGTGAAGCTGATTCTGCCACGCAAAGAACAGAAAAAGCTCCTTCAACTTCCCAATGGCTGGTGGGATTTCCCCGGAAATGTTGTTATTATCCACTTCAAGCTGCTTCAAGCTAGAAAGGTTGCCAATGAATGGTGGAAG
Source organism: Escallonia herrerae (assembly GCA_033070095.1). Taxonomy (NCBI): domain Eukaryota; kingdom Viridiplantae; phylum Streptophyta; class Magnoliopsida; order Escalloniales; family Escalloniaceae; genus Escallonia; species Escallonia herrerae. The sequence goes on along the minus strand of JAVXUP010000400.1, from coordinate 97,709 downwards.
TATGCCAGAGATATTGTTGTCAGACAAAAGAAGCTCCTCCAGTGCATATAAAATTGATAAATTCTTAGGAATTTCACCAGTCAGAGAATTTAAAGAAAAATCAATGACTGTCAGATCCAAACAGTTCCCAAGACCTCCTGGAATAGTACCAGACAGATGATTCTGCCACAATAACACCTTTTTCAGATTTTTCAGATAACCAAGTTCACTGGGAATTCCTCCAGAGATTAAGTTCTGGTATAGGAACAAGTTTTCTAAGGCTGAGCAGTTACCAATTTCTGGTGGGATCCTACCGGCAAGATTTGCTGTATAAACTGATAGTGTCTTGAGATTCCTCAGTTCTCCTAATCTGTATGGAATCTGCCCTGAAGTTCCAGTATCTGCAAGGCCAAGAAAAACTAGCTCTTTGCAGTTTGATATCTGCGATGGGATTTCTCCTTGAATTCCTTGGTTTCCACCCGCACGAAAAATTTCCAGATCCCACATCTGCCCAACTTCTGTTGGTATTTTCCCTGAGAGCTGGTTATCAAACAATTCAAGCTGTTGAAGCTTTGAGCAATTCCCAATTTCTGGTGGAATTCTACCTTGCAAGGAGTTTGAGTTTAATGATAGTAGCTGCAATTCAGATAATTTGCCGACTTCAGGTGGTATTTTGCCTGTTAGAGCATTATAACTGAGGTCCAGAGTAGTCAGCAATGACAGGTTTCCAATCGAAGGTGGGATTTCTCCTGTGAGGTTTCCGTTGGACAGGATAAGAGTGGTAAGGAAGTTGAAGGAGAGAAACTGAGTGGGGAAGGTGGTTGGAAGATTTATGGAGCTGATTGTTATATCCGAAACAAACCCATTACTGTAACATGCTATGTAATCCCATTTGCATGGATTTTGGTGGGTTTCATTCCATGAAGCAAAGAAAGCTGCAGAAGAGGAGTTGATGGTTGAAAGCCATGACAGTAGAGAGAGGCCTTCTTGGTTCAAAGCTGAGATGGTTGGAAACAGGGATATGTTGAGGAACAAGAGAAATATGGTAATTGCATTGCTTGACATCTTGAGGTTTCTCTGCTACTGTTCTATTGCAGCTCATTCTATCAAAATGGGGTACTCACTCATCATTACTATTTTTGACATGTTAGCTCTATCACGGCACAAGGATGTTTCTTTTATTCTCTCCTTTGGTTGGACGGGGGCACAGGTATATTAAACACCCTGTGGTTCTCCACAGATTTAATCAATAGAATGGGCTTGTACTGTGGTTTTGTTGCATGGATTGACAGCAAGGGACAAGGGAGATAAGGGGAATGGTATTAAGGCAGGGATGGACACTGGATAGCAATATGTTTGGTGTGTTGAGATTGCCATTTGGCAGGTCTTGTGCATGTGACAACGAGACAGGGCGTTATCTTCATAGTTACAAAGAGACGTTTTTGACTTTTTAACAAAACAGAAAAGAATCTTTTCCTTGAAGATTGTATAAATGTTAAGGGAGGATTACTTAAAAAGTTAAAACGGATACAACTACAAAGTCTTGACTGACGTTTATGAATTTGAATAGCATTCTAGGATTCTTCAGTCCTTTTATGGGATGAAGAAGTTTCTCCATGCGCTTAGACCCTTTTATATTTTGGGGGTTAAAGTTGGTTCCCCCTTGTTTTTGTTTGAGTTACACTCACGTAGATGGGAAAGGAAAGCACATGATAATAGTATGGTCTACCCTGCAACCCCATTTGCTAGACAAAGAAATAATGGACAATAATTTAATTTGTATCATCTGGATAAAATGAAGATCTAATAGATTGTAGTAATGAAATGATGAGAATATTACCGACAGTTGTGATCTATTGGACTAATCATGGCTAGAGTGGAATAAGCAAGAATCATTAAAATGTATATGTTTTAATTGCTTGAAACTCTGAAGTCCTTTGAACAGGGCTTTATATCCAATTATTATTGCCTATTTGAACTATCACAAGATGCTACCTTTTCATTTTGCATAACCAGAAGTGTTTGGACAAGAATCCATGAATTATCTAAATGAAAGTGATAGATCAGCAGGCGAAAGAGAGACGTGAAGGCATGGAGGCCACAACCTTTCCTGTATCACCATGTGGGTATAAGGTCCCCCAAAATCAGCCTCCTTCCATAAAGTAGGATCCAAAATGATTATTCCATTAGGATTATGTCTCTCTTTTTCTCCGTGCATGAACCTTTCCAGAGGACCCGGTTAGAAGAACGTGCCTACTGAATGGGCTTCCATTTTGGAGTCTACACTGAAATTAGTGTCTTGGAAGGGGGCAGGCTGGACATGGTCCTTGCACGGTAGCGAAAACGAAAAACGTTGTGAAGAGGATGAACGAAGAACGAAAAAGTAAAGCGTCAAAGCACACTCTAGATCGAGAGCGTGGCACACTTTATTCGTACCGGTGGCTCTCGTGTAGAAGTCATAACAAGAATCCGCGTAGCAAAATGATCATTCAATGTGTTCGAGCACAAGGTAGCGTGGTCATGTGGGTTTTGGACGGAGCTAACTCATATGTATTGCTTATGCTTTGTACTTTGAGATGATAACAAATCTTTAGTAAAAAAGTTGAAGTCAAGCAGAAATAAAAACCGTAAAGTAAAAGAACAAAAGATGTAACCAATTCGACTTACGTTTTAAGGCAAGTAAAGTAGGAGAATCCATAAACAAAAAAGAGAAGTAAAAAAGGATACATCTCTTCTACTGCTTGCAAAAGAGCAACTTCTCTCTTTTATCTCTCTCCCAGTACCATGATTAATTGCAAACCGTCATTGATTCCATTAAGTGACTGTTAACAGCATTTGTTTTATTAATGTTTTATTTTTGCCATGTAAGTGATTTTTTTGCTATCTTTTTCTTTGATGTCAAAAGTGTCATCACAAATTTCAACGCTCTTAATTTTTTCTTTTTTTTCGAAAGTTCTGCAAAATTAATGTTTTGAGTTGCACATGGGTGCCCCAAAATCTAGTCATATTGAATTACATTTAGGTCGTATGTTGGTGATAGATTGTTATGATCATGTGTTTGTATGTAAGTGAAGTTCAAGACCCAAAATGTTTTGTTCTTTGTCCCACATCAAAGAGAAAAGAAACTTTCTCTTATCTTATAAGCAAGCACATGTTACTTTCATTTAAATTGTTTTGAGATGTTTTGGAGTGAAGACGCACGTGCATGTGGCGCTATTGTGGGCTCACTTAGCACTGCACTTAGCACTTAGCCGCCACGAGCGCGTATGGCATGTTTATTTATGATTTAATGGTCCATATTTTAAACTAATTTTCGCAGTTATTTCTTTCAGTCATTTAATTTAGTGATAATTTTGTGACTTTAAAATAATTCTGGAATGGCACCAGAAGTAACAATTATTTCTGACGTGGTGCGTTTAATGATTGTGTCTCTTCATGAAGGGGTGACTGATAGTCTATAAATGAGATTCTGAAAATTCAAAAAAAAATGAATATTTGCATTTTCCACCTTCAGAATCTCCTCTTCTCTTTCTCAGTTACATACACAATTTTGAAAAGCAATTCTTAAATGAATCTTCAAAATTTGCTATCTGCAAATTGTTCGTTTGAGTAATCCTAGAGGCGATTTGCCATTAAACCGGTAGCAAACTTGGAGCACGTGGGGGCAAATATCGCCTTAAAGATAGTGTCTTTAGATGCACCTCAATTCATAAAATTTTGTTTTCTCTTCTTTCATTCTGCATATGTACCCCAACAATTTTAAGGCGACAAAGGAAGGAGAATCAACAATGACGGCTTTTCAAGTAATCAATCGGGATTTCATAAAACTGGATTGGTTTGATGGAACAAGTTTCACTGGTTGGCAAGACAAGATGATGTTCTTACTCATTGCACTAAAGGTTCAGTATGTTCTGGATCCTAATCTGCCACCACTTCCAAAAATTACTGACAACAATTCCGACGAGACTAAAGCAGTGTGAAAGAAACGTGAAGAGGACGAACTGGACATATTCAGATTGCCTCTATGACCTGTTTACATCGTCCAAGTGTCCTAGAGAAATTTAGAAGGCTTTGGAGAACAAGCACAATACTGAAAAGCAAGACGCAGATAAGTTCCTCACTCTTAAGTATTTCCAAATTTCTATGATTGATAGTGAATCTGTTATGGATCAAGTTCATCAGTTACAGATTCTTGTTTCTAAACTGAAAAACATAAAGGTCGTCGTTTCTGAAAAATTGCAAGTGGGGGCTATAATTTCTAAATTGCCTCTTAGTTGGAATGGTTACAGAAAGAAACTTTTGCATACCATAGAAGATTTTACTGTTGAGCAAATTTTGAAACACTTGCGAATTGAAGAGGAAACTCGGGTTTGGGTCAAAAGTTTATTTTTGGTGAATTTTAACTCAAAGGTGAACTTTGAAACACGAAACTTTCTGAGACAAACAACTTTGACAACTCCAACAAGAATAACAAGAAGAACGAAACTTGTTATAATTGTGAGAAAGAGGGACACTTTAAGAAGGAATACAGAAGTAGGAAAAAACATAAGACATAAAATGTTGCAAGTTCCCATAGATGACACTAATGAAGTGGTTTCCATGGCTTCTGAATTGCAGATTGGCATGATTACTGAACTGCATATGGCAACTTTAAACCAAAATTCTGATTTGTGGTATGATTCCGAGGCTACAGTTCATGTTTGTCAAGAAATCCTTTTTTAAGGATTACGAAGAGGCAATGGATGGACAAGTGGTGCTGATCGGGAATCATAATTCTGCTAAGGTTTTGGGAAAATGGAGTGCTGAACTTCACTTTACTTCAGGAAGGAAACTAGTTCTACTTTATGTGCTCGCTATCCTGGTGATTAGAAAAAATCTTGTATATGCTAGTCTTCTTTGTAAAGAAAGGCATTAAAGCCTTGCTCAAGTCTGATCAGTTGGTCCTGTCTGAGAGTGGAGCGTTTGTTGGGAAAAATGTAGTCATGTGATGGCATGTTTAAGTTATCTATTAATAAAAATACATCTGATTTGACTTACTCTGTTGACTCCTTTTCTTTGTGGTATGGTCGTTTAGCTCATTTAAATTTTAAATTATTAAAATTTATGTCTAAGCATGGTTTGATTTCATATAATCATATGGATAATGCTAAATGCTCAATCTGCATTCAAGCAAAGTTGTCTAAATAACCTTGTCCTAAGGCTGAAAGATATACACAACTGCTAGATCTTGTGCATTCTTACATTTGTTAAATGAATGCAGTCTTAAGTAGAGGTGACAATAGATATTTTATTACTTTTATAGATGATTTCTCTATATATACTTATGTGTATTTAATGAAACATAAAAGTGAAGCTTTTGAAATGTTCAAGCGCTATAAATCTAAGGTTGAAAATTAAAAGGAGAAAAAGATTAAAATTTTCCGTAGTGATAGAGTTGGAGAATTTGATTCTTATTGTGAAGAACATGGCATTATACAGAAAAGTGCACACTACACTACACCCCACAACATAATGGTTTAGCTGAACAAAAAAATAGGACACTTACGGAGACGATAAATGTTATGATCTTGAGTGCTAAATTGCCTTTTAGTTTATAGGGAGAAGCATTACTTTCGGCTTGTCACATACATAATAGGATAACTTCGATGAAAACCAAGGTTTCACCATATGAACTATGGAAAGGAAGAAATCCTAACCTCGAGAGTTGAGAAATCCTATCTTAGGGGTCCCGCGTATCTTAGTGACAGTGCAAAAAGAAGAACCTGCTTACCCAGTCTGCTTCATACCCTAAAAATATTATCTTATAATTTAATGTTGTCCTGCCTTCTATAGGGTTCCCGATCCTAAGAGAACAAAGTTGGGACCAAGAGCTCTCAAAAGTGTCTTTCTGGGATATGTTGGTAATTCCAAGGCCTACCGCTTGTTAGACTTAAAGTCATTGTAGAATCTAGAAATGTTGATCCATTGAAGATAAATTTAACTCTTATTCTGATTTTTCAGCACCTACAATTTCACTTGAAACTGACTCGAATGTAGGTCATCTAGTAGAAATGAGAGTGTTGTGCCTAATAACACAAAGAAACCTAGGAGAAGTCAAAGAGCTAAAACAAGGAAAATGTTGGATCTCGGTTTTATAAACTCTTAAGCAATCACTTTCTTGGTAGAAGGTGACAGAGAGAATGTTGTCAAGGAAATTCCCATATTACTAAATGTGGAAGATGATCCAAAGACATATTCTAGAGATGTTGCTTTTTAAAAAAAGACAATCAATGATGAGATGGACTCAATACTATGTAATAATACTTGGGTATGAGTTGAATTGCCTCAAGGATCTAAATCAATTGGATGCAAATGAGTTTTCAAAAGGAAATATAATACGGATGGGTCTATACAAACCTTTAAGCCCAGATTGGTAGCAAAAGGTTTTAGACAAAAAGTGGTCATAGACTAGCTATTTCGATACCTATGCACATGTGGCATGAATAACGTCCACTAGAGAGTGCTTTTTGCATTGACTTATCTATATAAGTTGCATGTATAACAAATGGATGTTAAGATTGCAATTTTAAATGGTGACTTGGATGAAAAGGTGTAAATGGAATAGCCCAAAGGATTTGTCATGCCGGGAATGAAAGGAAAGTTTGCAAATTGGTTTAAGTCTTTGATGGCTTGAAGCAAGCACCAAATAATGGCATGAAAAATTTGACTCTATTATTTTATCACATGGATTTAGACATAGTATTGCTGATAAGTGCATTTACATAAAGTTTACAGATGCATATGGCGTTATTATATGCCTTTACGTGGATGACTTGCTTATTTTTAGTACGAATTTGGAAGAAATTTCTGAAACCAAGAAGCATCTTAATTCCAGATTTAAGATGAAAGGTCTTAATGAGGTTGATACTGCTATAGGAATTAAAGTTAAGAAACATAGTGGGGGTTATGCTTTATCTCAATCACACTACATTGAGAAAATGCTTCTTAATTAGGAATTAAAGAGGTGAGTTCCTCATATGACTCTTCTTCCAAATTGACTAAAAATTCTGGTAGAGCAGTTGCTCAACAAGAATATGCGATTGCCATTGATACTCTGATGTATGCAATGCACTGTACTAGACCAGATATAACATTTTCAATTTGCAAACTTTCTAGATACATAGGTAACCTTGGTGATTATTTATAGAGTCTTTGGGTTTCTTAAACGAACCAGCAAATTAGGACTAGTTTACAATTGCTTTTCTCCGATACTTGAAGGGTACATTAACACTAGTTGGATAACTGGTGCAAGCGATAACAAACGTCAGGTTGGGTGTTTACCCTCGCGAGAGGGGCTGTTTCTTAAGTTTCAAAGAAACAGACTTGTATAACACATTTAACGATGCAATCTAAATTTTTGGCATTGACAGTAGCAGGCAAAGAAGCAGAATGGCTCAGAAATTTGTTATTTGATATAAAGTTGTGGCCATAACCCATGCCATCAATTTCCTTACACTATTATAGTGAGGCGGCTATGTCTAGAGCATATAATACTATTTATAATGGTAAGTCTAGACATATAAGTAGAGTTGTCAAACGGGCCGGGCGGCCCGTGGGCTGGCCCGGCTCCATCCATGAACAGTAGCGGCCCAGTACAAGCGGGCTTGGGGCCTGGGCCTGGACCAGGCCTTCAGTTTCTGCGAAAAAGCCCGACCCGGCCCGGCCCGGAAACGGCCCGGTTTGGCCCGGCCCGAAGTCGGCCCGGTTCTGGCCCGGTTTGGCCCGGGTCTGGCCCGGTTTTGGCCCCACCACTTGTTTGAATTTTTTGCTTTCCCCCCCTTTCTTCCACCCCTTTTCCAAAATTCCACTTTTACCCCCCCCCCCCCAACAGCATTGTTATGTGTTAAGATTTTATTAATAAAGCTCACCAAGAAGAGTATGAAAATGTTTAACATATAATAAAAAATATAATGGCTAACAAATAAATATGTATATACATACATACATATATATGTATATTACTTATAATGAAATAAAAGGATAAATATTAGGTTCGTTAAATTGTGAATATTGCCTAGAGATGAAATTTAAAATTGAATAACAAGAAAAAAAAAAAAGGGCCCGGGCCCTGCCCAAGCCCGGCCCTAGATATTGGGCCTAGGGCCAGGGCCTGGACTGGGCCTAGGTTTGCCTTCGGCAGGCTCGGCCCAGTTGGCAGCCCCACTGGCCCGGCCCCGGCCCGGCCCCACAGCAGGCCCGATGGGCTTGGGCTGGGCCGGCCCAAGCCCGGCCCTTTGACATCTCTACATATAAGCTTACGACATAAGTATGTTCAAGAATTGATACTAAATAGTGTAATCACCATAGTGTATGTTAGGTCAAGTAAAAACTTGGCTGATCCTCTAACTAAAGCTCTTTCAAGAGATCAGGCGAGGTGTACATCTAGTGAGATGGGTTTGAAACCCTTTTAATAGACGACCAATAATGGAAACCCGACCATAAGCTAATCCTAAGGTTTAACATGTAATAACAAGTTACTGATAAGTGGTTAAAGGAACTTTTAATTACTTTGCCAGTCCATGATGTGAAAGTACTGACTATGACAACATAGAGGGTAAGTTATAAACTCTTAATGAAGTTTAATTAATTTTCGTGTAAATGTTCAAGCAATAGGGACACGGATGAAACTTCACCCATGTGAACATAAGAAATGGAGCCGCTTCTAGGAAAGGTTATGGGTTTACTTTTGTAAATGTTCATGAAGTCCAGGATGGGGCATGTGGTTGTATTAATGCATTATTTATTTGGTGACTTGCTCACTAAAATTTGGATATTGTCATGTGTACAGCATATCCGGGTCTAATATCAATGAATCCAGGTTTAAGCTTAGGCCACAATGGATTTGATTAGAGTTTTGATGTATTTGTACAAAGTAAGGGTTTAAATTGAGAGATACTTTTACTATGCATGACAATATCAGTACGTAACTGATGATTGAACATAGTAATCTAAGTGGAACATTGTTGGTGATAGATTGTTATGATCATGTGTTTGTATATATTGTAAGCGAAGTTCAAGACCCAAATGGTCTTGTTCTTTGTCCCACATTGGCTCTCACCTTATAAGCAAGCAAGTGTTACTTCCATTAGATTGTTTTGAGATATTCTGAAGGGAAGATTGGAAATGCTATTGTGCAGTCAAACATGCTCGTGTGCGCATGTGAAGCACTTATCATTTAGCACTTAACGTATGGTGTGTTGAAGTACTTCTTTCAGTCATTTATTTATAATGAAAAATTCGGGGCTTTAACAGTTAATATTTCTGAAGTAGTGCCTTCAATGGTAGTATCTTTTCATGAAAGGGTGGCTGTTAGTCTATAAATAAGATTCTAAAAATTAAGAAAATTAGGTTTTGCATTTCCCAACTTTAAGATCTCCTCTTCTCTTTCAGTGACATACACAATTTCAAAGAGCAATTTTGATTGCAGGTTGTTGGTTTGAATAATCGTGAAGTGATTTGCCATCAACCCAGTAGCAGATTTGGAAGGAGTACTGGAGGCAAATATTGCCTTAGAGATAGTGTCTTTAGACGCGCCTCAAGCCATAAAATTTCGTTTCTCTTCTTCCATTCTGCACTTTCACTCTAACATCATACAAGACCGATTACGATCTTTTGCTTCAAGGGCTCTGCTCTTGAACCATTTAAAAGGCTGTAGAATCTGAACCACTAGGAGGTGAGTTGGTAAAATGTTTAGAGCACCTTATACCATACAAGAAAGAGCAATAAAATTTGTATGGTTGATATGCACAATGGACTAAACACATATTTGCTTAACCTCTATCTTAGGATAGGCTCCAAAGTTTATGTCAATTATGCCATTTCTTCATCCATCCCTTACATTCAGAGCTCATGTTTGCAAATTCGGCAGATTCATCCGGTGTTGGACGTGCACCATTTTATTGTATGCCTACCATAGTTGAGGTGGTTTTGGCGAAGACCTTTAGATGTGGCGATCCTAGTGTTGCTCTAAATAGGTTGTGATTGTGCTGTAGTGATTTTGACCTTGACAGCAACATATGGCGACCTTTCAAGATGTGGTTCTTGCAAGAGCATTTACCTCGGTGAAGTGTTTAAAAAGAAGAGATGCATTTGCTCCACGGAGCTCAATCACCCTATATATCTACATCAAAGAGATTGGTAAACTCTGATTACTTGATTTGTACAAAAGAGCCAATTGAATTAAGCTTTTAGGTCATTTTGAAGCATACACCAATGAGTCGCTGCAATTTCCCTTGTTTCCTAATGTTATTCTTTCTTGTAAGAGTTTGGTTGTAGAAAGGTGGGCTAAGTTCATATCCCAATGTATATTTTGAAGAAAAATTAGATTTGGTTTTTGCCCTATAATTTTAAAAACATGTGAATGTCTATGAACTAAATTGTACTTTTCTTATACTTTGTTACTTATACAAGTTAAGTACGTATCAAAAGCTAGGTGGCACGAATAAGGACACCGCGTTGAACAATGACACTGACAACCGATTGGGATACCGGACATCGCAATTTCCAAAAAATCAATTTTTGGACATTGCAGGACACCACTATTTTTAAATATATTTATATTATATATATGTATAAAAGAAATTCCCAATCTAAAATAGCCAACAATAATGAAAACTACCAAAACAAGGATTTCAAATTACAAGTCATGCTTAATGTTAAATCCAACTTAGTACATAACATAAGAAACTTCTTAAGTCTTACAAAGTCATACAAATCGGAAACACGAAAACAAGGAAATAATTAAAATAAGTCACAGAGTTATGAATTATCCATCGATCAAGTGCACAATCTACATCGATAGTGTTATCTTCTTCATCGCCCTCTTCATCTCTATCATTATTCTCCTCCCTGCATTCTTCAGCTTCCATCTTTGGCTCATCAAGTGATAGATCCGCAAATCGAAGATCCCCATGTCTTCAAACCCATCATGATTATCTCCCTCCACATCCCACATTTTGGTCTCTCCTTCAGCATACTTTGGAGTTCTCCTTGACAAAAGACGGAGATTGTTGTGAACAAAAAGCAAGTCTTTCGCACCTTGGGTTGTCGTCTTGTTCCTTCTCACCGAGTGAATAAAACAATACGTGCTCCATTTCTTTTGGCACAAGATGATGAAGAAGGTTGTGCAAGAAGTTTCAAGGCTATGGCTTGGAGCATAGGTGTACTTGCACCGTAAAAAAGCCACCAAGTCTTAGGATCCATACCATAGTAATTAGAGATGGAATCGTACTCTCTAAAATCTCTACTAGGCCCAATAAAATCAGCATACTCTAGATTCACCTTGTTGCGCTCCTCCAAGTTTGGAAAGTACTTCCAAAGACATTTAATTCTCTCTTTGTTGATCTCATTATCCTTGTATGGAGGAACTCGAGAAGGATCCTTATCTAGCCACTCACGAGTATAGTACCTTCTGAAAGAAAGTAATGAATACATTTAGATATATAAAAGGGGCTGCATTAGTAGAAACCAAAAACACAATTCAAATGTTAACATATGATGATATTACCTTGGGTTTAGAGCATGTGCCAAGCAATGGAGTGGAGTATTATTCTTGTTCCAACGATCTACAAGAATGTTGTGCACCACATCAAAGAAGGTGGACTTCTCGCCGGGTCTTTTCACTCATATATGGCCTTCTTAACCTTTTCAACCATAGAATCTCACATGTCATAGACTAGGTGAAGACAAGGCCTATCGTTATGACAAATCCTACGCATGTCATACATAGGAGTAGTGAAAGAAAGTACGTAATCAATGGAATCCTACCATTCATCATTCAACGCCTTCTCCTTAACAAACCTAGCCTTTGTTACATCATCATTCCGATAAGATTCCAACGATCGCTAATTACCATGGCTTGAAGACCACCCTTAATGAGCTTAATCCTCCTAAACATCACAATAGCATAAGCAAATCGAGTTTCGGCCACATAAAGCAACTTTAAATTTACAAACTCATTAAATATTGCCAATCTCATTGAGTGATTCATGATGAAATTCTTAACTTGCCAAACATCCCCAACAACATCAGTAATCCAAGCACATTCCATGTAAGTATTTTCATTATTATCCCCATTCTTGCTGCATATATGTTCCTCGATGCTAAGTTAAGAGTATGAACAACACATAGTGTCCAAACAATTCCCAAAAATCGTTGCTCAAGATGCTACGCAGTAGCCTTACAAACAAGAGCATTGTCCGTAACAACTTGGACCACCTTCTCATGCCTAACCTCCACTATCACTTCCTTCAACAATCCGACAATGAAATATTTGTTCTTATATTCACCCGAACAATCTATTGCTTTAAAAAACATAAGTGCACCATTAGAGACAACCATGATATTAATGAGTAGCCTCCTTCGCGAGTCACTCCACCCATCACTAACATTACTTACACCCTTCTCATTCCACATGGCTCGAATTGGTGCTAACAACCTATCAACATTCCTTTTCTCCTTATGCAAAAGAGTGGTCCTCAACTTGTTATAACCTGGTGGAACATAACCCCCAAGCTTTTGATTAGCGTCAAAAGTATATGAATTTTGATAGTATAGGTTCCTTGCTAAGTTGAATGCCACACCCCTCGTATAGAACATCCTAGCAATTTCATGATCTAATTTCTCACGCTCCTCATTATTATAAGCATCTTCAAGTTTATTTGTGCCCTTCTTTTTTCTTCTTTATTCTCTTGTATGGACATTGAACTTAGACCAACATTTGATCTAGATCCACTAATAGGGAGTAAGGTACCTAAGAATTAGAAGCATTTTCTACTCTCTCCGCAGCTTCGTCCTCCAACCTTTTAAACTCCAATATGTCCTTCTTTGTCACTTTCGAGCAAGGTTTGTCCCAGCACCAGTTACCCTTGTAAATGTGCCTTCACCCTTATATACGATCCTTTTTTTTTTTTCTGCACTTTGCAAAAAAAAAAAAAATGCACTCCCAAGGCATTCCTAGGCAAGTTTCCTCCCCCTTGTGTAGCCTTTCCTATCCTTACTACGAATCTCCACAACAGTTTCAATGGGTCATCGATACTAGTTGCTGCAGGTGCACCACTACTAGTTTCATCCACTTATGAAATTGAGTAACATTAAATAAACATGAGGACCTGTTTAGACCCAATTTCTGAATTTCATGTATACATTAATTTTTAATCACATAGAAAAAAAGGCACGATGGTACAGAGAGAAAAAAGCTATACATGGTTTCACTATTTCACTATAAAAGAAAAAAGAGAGACACAACGGTACAACGAGAAGAAGGGCACCTATTGGTCAGCGACGGCAGCGAAATCCTCCTACGACGAGATCCTCCGAGGACAATTGCAGCTGCCCTTGATGGTTTCATTATCTTCGAAGACATCAGTCGTGAGATCTTTCGGCGACAATGGTGAAATCTTCCAACAAAGACGACGAGAGATTCGGCAACAGCCGCGATAGCCCTTGACATATTAGTTGTGGTCAGCAGACAGTAGCTGGGAGGAGAGAGCGAGAGAGATGGTAATCTCTCCAACAGATTAGGGCATATTTGTAGTTTTTTTTTTGTAAAAGAGCCCCATATTTTGTATTTATTGCATATTGACCACCGAAATTAGTTCAAAAAACCTCATATTGGCCCCAAAACGTCCGACACTCCTCGATGAAGCGTCCAACACGGTATCAGAAATTAAAAAAAAAATTAAACACCAATTAGAGGTGTCTGACATGTGTCTTGCGGTGTCGAGGTGTCCGTCTATTTAGGACACTATACCTCCACCTAGGAAAGGTGTCAGTGCTTCCTAGATCAAAACTTGTAACTAATTTTCAAAAAGTAAAAGAAAGTGTAAGCATGCCACAGTCACATGGTAATTAGGATTATTATCGATCACCATTTGGATTTGCCAATTATATAGACTATTGGTCACCATTGGGATTTGTCAAAATTGGATTCCGATGGGATTAGACCCGATTTCGAACATCTTCAGGGAATAAAAAAAAAGAACAACCAACAAATTAAGTTCAATCTATATATATATATATATATATATATATATATATATATATATATATATATATATATATATATCTACAATCGAATGATTGTATTCAAAACATTTAAGAAACCTCACAAGTATCAAAAGTGATACTATAATGGTAGTGAGTTCCCCCCACTATGAGTTAAATGTAGAGAATAAGATTGAAAAACGACACTGAAAACGTACATATATACATGTGTACCTATACTTCACATGTGTAATCACATGGGATAGGCCATTAACATATATCCTTATTTGATCCGCCAAGTAATTAGATAATCGTGTTACTGAATTTTTGGGTAAAGAGAGTCAAAATTACTTACCATATTCGCTTGGAACGGGACTCTGATCAGATTTAAGTTGAAATTCAATTTTTTGAAAAGCATACTTGCAACTGAGGTGCATCGAGTGATTGATCTCAAGTGGTCACCACGAGTGGGCATCTCCTTATTATCATGACAACATAGCTGGAATGCGAGTGGTTGGCCTGAAAAGAAAAAAAAGTTGAAGGTTAAATTATAGACAACTGATTCAATGTTATTAAAAGTGTCCAGGAAGCTAATCTTACCTTTGAAGTAGGCATCGATATTTGGGGCATGAGCAAGAGAGGGTCTCATCCACTTAAAAAATTTGACAAATCACTAAACATTTTGACTTTAGGATTAGATTATGGTCAAAGATACACTTTGTACAAATTGGACACCCATATCAATAAATGTGAAACATTTGTTTCAGATTTGGCCAACGATAGGGTTCTTTAACCCTAATTGACGATCTTAGCTTTCGTGGATATTTCGTAGTTTGAAAATGCCAATAATATCCTTAAGACACTATATACATATTTTGTACGTATATCTCTCTAGTTTCTTTCTCTCTCTCTCTCTCTCTCCCCTCCTCACTCTTCTTGCACCCTTCCTCCTCTTCTCCCATGTCTCGGCACCAACGCCACTGCCACCGTTCACCTCTCCTCCCACTCGCACACACACACACACACACACACACACACACCCTGACACCCACCTACCCCTTTCCCACTCATTCACGCACACAACACCCACACGCAAAGAGATACATGCAGCAACCTCTATCTTAAGCTTGAGGGTATGCATTGATTTGTGTGTGTGTGCGCGTGTGTCAATCTTTGTGTGTGGATGTTTCGATCTGT
The DNA here is from genome assembly GCA_033070095.1 of Escallonia herrerae. Lineage (NCBI taxonomy): Eukaryota > Viridiplantae > Streptophyta > Magnoliopsida > Escalloniales > Escalloniaceae > Escallonia > Escallonia herrerae. The sequence continues at coordinate 82,511 of JAVXUP010000400.1, read as the reverse complement.
GTGTTTGCATGTGTAGTGTATTGTGTGTGTGCGCACCCATGTGTGTGTGTGTGGACTTTGGTGTGTGAAATTGTGGCGGGGAGAGAAAGACAAATAAGTTTGGGTTGGGTTGGTGGTTACAGGTAACGTGGCATGGAATGTTGCTTTGGTAGTGGTTATTGGTGGACGACATTGTTGGACCGGTGCTGATCCTCTTTTAGATAGGTGGTGTTGATATGAGAGAAAGGCAGGAGTGCAACAAGGTTTTTTTCATTAAAAAAATTTGACGCAATTAGCATCCTGCTTGGTCAAAGGGCATAAGTGATATTATGACAAAATACAGTCTTTACCTATAATTTTTCCAAAACTTAAAGAATTAATGATAGTATCCCTATCATTTAAAGCCAAGTAGACACATAATCAACTCTAGATGTACAAAAGAGAACCACTGCTCATTTTGAGTTTGAAATTCAACATTAACAAAACACAAATTCTAGCATTCCTCATCAATTTTTGAGTACCTATTGACTTATACAATATTCAAAACCAATGGGAATCTAATGGCCATTGTGGTGTTGAAAAAAGAGGTTTAAAATCTATCTGCTTTTTTGAGTGTTTTGCAGTTAGAGAGGTAGAGATTCGCCATGAGGACCTATTCTTGATATGAAATGTCGTGCCCCTTATATAACACCACAGATTCATTTTGATTTGTTAAAATTAGAGTGTTTGGGCTTCATTTTTGAGGCAATATATTCGGTAACAAAACACGCTATGTACTCAAACCTAGACATCTCGGATTACAATTTCATGATTGAGGGTTTACCAAAGAGAGATTGCATTTACGAAACACAAAAAAGTGATTCAGTTGATCCATGCATTTGTACAACTTGGATTTTGGCCATTAGGATTATGCAATTGCTAAAATATAGTTTAGATCATTCAAATGATATGAAACGATGAATTGCAAAATGAGGTGTCTATAAGAGTATCATAGAGGTTCCATAATTTCTATGCTCTTACTCTTAATTTTAGAATAAGTAAGACATAGAATTATACCATCCACCAAATTGATGCATAAATCTAGTATAAGAACAACAGAGACGAGGAAATCAAGCAATATGAAAGAAAAAAGAACAACAAAACAATCTGAATCTACGGTAGCATGAGTTATTGAGGTCACCCACCACATCAAGGCCTTTTTCTTTTATTTTTTTCCGTGACTAATCAACACCATCATTTTATCTCGCGTCGTGATCTTTGAGGCCAACCAAGTGAACCACCTTCATATCTTAAAGACTGAAACTTCTATAGTCGATCCCTAGACACCACCACATAATGATTATCGGACGTCACTAGTTAATCCAAAAGATCTACCACCATAGGTGGTGCAAGATTGTTGCCAAAGTCCATATATGCCTCCAGATTCTTGAATTTGGATTGTAAATCCAGACGTGGTTTAATTAGATTTTGAACAATGAAACCAAGCACAAGTAAAAGATGAAAATAACGCAAAGAAACAAGTAAGGAATGAAAAAATAAAAATCCATTTTCCCATCGAGGAAGACAAAACTACCCTTAAGGGAAATCTTTGTTAGGGGTAGGGGTGGGGGGGGGGGGGTTGCATGCGATCTGGATTTGAGAGTTTATAGAGAAATCTGACCCTCGATGAAAATAATGCAAAGAAACAAGTAAGGAATGAAAAAAATAAAAATCCATTTTCCCATCGAGGAAGACAAAACTACCCTTAAGGGAAATCTTTGTTTGGGGGGAGGGGGGGTTGCATGCGATCTGGAATTGAGAGTTTATAGAGAAATTAGACCCTCACTCTCTAAAATCACATTGCCTATTTATTCTTTGGTTGTGATATATTCACTACCATGTTAGTGGGTTTGGCTTTTTTTTATTTATATATATAAAAAGAAATAAGCTGACACTGATGGCCAAAGATACGCTTGCTTTTCTGTGATTTTGCAACTTGCTTCAATCTGTTTTATAGTATTATTTTGATAAGGCTTACACTAAGCCCAATGTTAAAATAGAAAAAAGTATGCAATCCTAAAGAGTCACATTAGCAAAACAATGTAATCATAGGCATCCCATATCAAGAAAAAGACAAATTTAAGGTAGGTAGGGCACCCAAACCCTAGTTTTTCAAATAGCTACCAATTGTACACGGGAGAAGTCTTTGAAAACACTGTTTTTGGTCCTTTAGCAATCTTGTCTAGAAGGTTCCAATCATCATTTTCTAAGTAATTCTAGCCCCCTTTTCTGCTCTTTTAGAGCCGTCTGCATTAAACACAACACAAGAGAAATTCTTTCAGCAAAGTAATCAGTGAACCTCTATCCTCTTATCTCCTGGCTTCGTTCCATACATGTTTCTTTTCTGTTGGACCTGTATCCTTCCTTAGCTACCATGGCAGAGAATTCTTGAACAACCTTCAATTCCTAGATCCTAGTAATGGACCCTTCATGGATCGTCCAATAACACCTAAAGCACCTAATAATTCACTTTTCCCCAAGCCTTCAGAAACTACCTGGGTACCTACCTTGACATTGTGACTCATTGGAAGGAATTGTTCAAGAATCTAATTTGTATAACTCAAAACCAATATGCTTGGTAATTTCTCTCTTGTTGAATAAAGCCATGAGAGGTACTCTTATTCGATCTGTGCTATCTTATCCCGTAATTTTTTATACGCAAGTGCTTTTTTTCTTAGTCTATTTGTGCAGGAAAATCAACAGTATTCTTGGCAAAGTTTGGTTGAACAAATATCACTAGGGATGTGGGATACACTGTGGAACTGGTTGTCCATTTAGAGTCCCAAATCTAAAGGAGGACTGGTTTCTTTCCTCTAGACTTCATAACCTTGCTTTCCTAGCCAATACCTGCTGTCCTAAATCAATTGTCATAGTGAATTCAATATCAAAATTATTAATATATTATGCAAAGCAAGCCAAACTCTAGATGACAATATGATGCAATCCTAAATAACAATAAGCAACCATAAGACACAATGATTTAAGGTGGAAACTTTCCAATGAGAAGGGAAAAAACCACGGGCCAAACTCTGAACCAAATCCACTATATCAACAATTTGCAACCCAATGATTCTTCTCAAATTTACACACGAAGTTTGAGGAATCACAATAAATAGAGACTGCAAAATGGTTACCTATTTGAGTTGACAAACCCAACAAAAATCTTCTAAAATGATTGCTCTCCCTCAATTTTCTCTCTAGCTCTTCTGCTAAAAATTGGAGAAGATGATAGAGTACCATTTATTTTATAAGACTTCAATAAAGAAGCCATTACCCACTCAAACTAGATATATCCCCATGACACTTAAGGAGACCCAATTCAAATGATTCACCTCATGGGTGAGGACACCGGAATACCCAACTATCTCCCCCTTAGAACCCATGAAAGGAAGGAACCCCAAACACGACCACTCACTTGAAGTCCATTCCGGCAAGCTCCTTGCAAAGCTTAAGCTTCTCTTTTGGAACCACATTTGTCATCATGTCAGTTAGATTCTTGATTGTGTGGATTTTCTCTAGTTTTAACAATTGATTTTCTACCATCTCACTTATCCAATGATAACGAATATCAATGTGCTTCGTGCGAAAATGGTATGTAGAATTCTTGCTCAAGTCCATGGCACTCTGACTATCACAATGAACTATATACTCAAAATTGGTTCAAACCCGACTCTCGGAGAAGGCATTTCAACCACAACATTTCTATAATAGTTTTAGTAACGACAATGTACTCATGTTATGTCGTAGACAAGGCAACACATTTAGCAGTTTGGATTGCCATGACATAGCTCCCCCTGCAAGCAAATAATAAACCTGATGTAGATTTCCTACCATCAAGGTCACCTTCCATATTTGAATCTGTAAAGCCTTCCAAGACTCGCATAAAACCCCCAAAACACAAGCACAAACATGAAGTACCTTTTAAGTATCTAAGAATCCACTTGACAGCTTCCCAATGCTTTTTATCAGGATTAGAGAAATATCGGCTCACAACAACAACTGCATGAGCAATGCCTGGACGAGTACAAACCATTGCATACATAAGACTCCATACTGTAGACGAGTAGGGAACCATTGCCATATGTTCTCTTTCTTCATTGGTCGAAGGACACATGCTCTTGCTCAGCCTAAAGTGACTAGCAAGGGGGAGTGCTAACTGGCTTAGCATTTCTCATTGCAAGCACTCGTTCAACATATTTCCTGTGACAACCACAACTTCCTTGATTTCTTGTCACGGGTAACTTTCATACCCATTATCTGCTCCATATTTCCTAAGTCTTTCATGTCAAAAGACTTGAACAACTCATCTTTAAGTTGATGAATCCTGTTAACATCTTGCCCAACAATTAACATATAATCCACATGAAGTAAAAGAATAATGAAGTTACCATCTAAGAACATCCACACATAAACACAATGATCAGCTGCAGTTCTCTGCCACCATAAATGAATCAAACTTCTTGTACCACTGCCTTGGCACTTTCTTGATGCCGTAAAGACTTTTCTTCAATTTGCAAACCATGTGCTATTTCATAACTTCAAATATTTTAGGTTGGTGCATATAAATCTCTTCCTCTAAATCTCCATGAAGAAAGGCAGTCTTGACATCTAACTGCTCAAGCTCAAGATCCATGCTAGCCACTAACCCCAAGACTACTCGAATAGAGGTCATTTTCACAACCGGGGAGAAGATCTCATCAAAGTAAATGCGTTGTTTCTGCCCAAGGCCTTTGACATCTAATTGAGCCTTGTACTTCACTAGCTTCTCGCCATCTTTCTTTAGCTTGAACACCCATTTGTTTCTCAAGCCTTTCCTACCTTTAGGAAGTTTTACCAACTCATAAGCTTCTTTTTCTACAATGAATTCATCTCTTCTTCTATTCTTTCACCCAACAATTCTTGTCTTTATGAGTTTGAACTTTCTTGAAGATCTCTGGCTCCCCCTCATCAGTAAGAAAAATATACTCATTGGGTGAGTATCTAGCTGATGGCACACGCTCTCTGGTAGACCTTCGTGTCTGAGGCACCATAGTCTCTGGGGGTTTCTCATGCTCCCCCTGATCAAGACCATCTGTCTCTGGCTCAACTTCAACACCATCTATTCCTGGAATTTCTGTCTCAGGAGCTTCTTCATTAACCTCTTCCCAAATTTGTATCATCTAAAAATAAAGGGGGAAACGGTGCGAGGTCAAGAGCTTTCACATTCTTAGGCTGTGTCTGTTTCTCCAAGTCTGCCAAATTTTGATTCTTTTGAAACACTACATCTCTGCTTCTGAATAACTTATTCTGTTCGAGATCCCATAACCTGTAACCAAAATCTACATCTCCGTAACCCATGATAATGCACGAAGTTGACTTGTCATCAAACTTCAATCTCTGCTCTTTTGGTACATGTGCAAATGCCTTACACCCGAACACCTTTAGATAGGAGTATGAGACATCATTCTCTTTCCACACTTTCTCTGGAATCTCAAAACCTAATGGAGCTGATGGAGACCTATTGATCAAGTAATAAGCAGTGTGAACAGCTTCACCTCAAAATGACTTCGGAAGTTCGGCCATCTTTAGCATACATCTGACTCTCTCTCTCTCTCTCTCTCTCTCTCTATATATATATATATATATATAAATAGTGCGGTTCATTCTTTTGGCCACACCATTGTGTTAGGGTGTGCGAGGAACTGTCTTCTCATGCCGTATACCGTGATCACCACATTACGCTTCAAACTTATTTGAAGTGTACTCTCATCCATTATCTATATGAAGGCATTTCAATGATTTTTCAGTCTTTCTTTCAACCATAGCATTAAGCATTTGAAAATATTGGAACATTTCTTTTTTTGTTTTCAAAGAATAAATCCACACCTTGCGTGAAACATCATCAATGAAAGTCAAGAAGTACTTGTTTCCTCCTATTGATTTAACCTCAATAGGACCACCAACATCAGAGAACCAAATTTAACAACTTAGATTTTCTTTTCAAAGAGGAACTAAATGAAACCCTATGATGTTTGCCAAATAAACAATAACCACATTGGTTCAAAACATTACCTTTGGCAAAATGAATGAGAGACTTCTTCGCTAGAATCTACAAGCCTTTCTCACTCATGTGGCCAAGTCTCTTGTACCATAAGTTTGGTAAAGACTCATCTTCAACCGCATTTAACCCACTAGAACACACCTTGACATAGGTCTTATACAAGGTATAACAAGTAGCCTCTCTTGCAACTACCATTGAACCCTTAGTGAGCTTCCATTTTCCATTGCCAAAATAATTTTCAAAGCCTTGCCAATCCATAACTATTCCTGAAATCAAGTTGAGATACAAATCTGGAATGTGTCAAACATCCTTCAACACAACTGTGCAACCGTCATCTGTCTAAATGCACACATCACCTACTCTTACAATGTTTGACTGGCTTTTATTGCCCATCCTCATAACCCTAAAGTCACTTTCTTTATAGGTTGAGAAGAATTCCTTCTTGGGAGTAGTGTGCTATGAGGCCGCTGTATCAACAACCCACTCAATAGCCTGATCCGAAACATGCAAGCAATCTTCCTCACCAACAGAAAGTACTACCACATCTTCAGAGACACTGGCCGTAGTGTTCTTGTCCTCAGCCTTCTTCCCCTTATCACCATTTTTCTACTCTCCCTTCCAAATGTGACAATTTCTCTTTAAGTGGCCCTCCTGTTTACAGTGGTAACAAACAAATGACTCTTTTGATTCATCTCCTCCTTTAGCCTTACATTTGGCACCCCGGCTTTTACTGCGGTTCTTATACCCCTTATTTCCACCTTTGTGCTATTGACTGCCCTTGTTCTTAGTGACAAGAGTCTGTGATTGATCAGTGCCTACATCCCTGCACCTTTCTTCTTCATTTAACATGCTATCTTTCACCATGCTCAAAGTTAGCTTCCCATTGAGAGCAGAGTTGCTCAGAGATACAATTAACGTCTCCCAACTATCCGGTAATGAACTCAAAAGCAACAAGGCTTGCATCTCATCATCTAAATTCATTTCCATGGTTGTCAACTGATTGACCAAACTCTGGAAATCACTCAAATGCTCAGCAATAGAATTTTCGTCTCTGAATTTTAAATTCACGAGCCTTCTAATTAAAAAGGCTTTGCTCAAGGCTGTTTTCCTCTCGTAAAGAGACTCCAACTTTTTCCACAAAGTTTGGGCATTTGTCTCTGGACACATGGTTAACCCAACAACTTTCTAATTTAATTTATCCCATGATCTAGCATCCATACTTTCAGGTTTGGAACTATCACCTTCAACTGGGTCATATAAATCTTTGCAAAATAAAATGTCTTCTATTTTTGGCTTCAAAATTAAATAATTTGTAGCCATAAGCTTTAACATGGCACCCACCGAATCTTCCATTCAATTCACACAGACAATCAATACAAAAACCAAGCTCTAACATCACTTTGTACGTTGTCCCAAATCAATTGTCACAGTAAATTCAATATTAACAATAATAATATATTATGCAAAGCAAGCCAAACTCAACTAACAATATGATACAATCCCAAATAATAACAAGCAACCACAAGACACAAAGATGTAACGTGGAAACCCTCCAATGAGAAGGGAAAACTCCACGGACCAAACTCCGAACCAAATCCACTATATCAACAACTTGCAATATAATGATTATTCTCAAATTTACACACCAAATTTGAGGAATCAGAATAAATAACCTATTTGAGTTGACAAACCCATCGAAAATCTCCCAAAATAGTTGCTCTCCCTCAATTTTTCTCTAGCTCTTCTGCTGAAAATTGGAGAAGATAATAGAGTTTTATTTATTTTATAAGAATTACCCACTCAAACTAGATAACTCCCATACCACTTTAAGAGACCCAATTCAAAACGGTCACCTCATGGGTGAGGACACTCAAATACCCAACAAAACTAACTATCCAATTTCCTTCAGTTGTAGAAACTAATCTCAACCTTTTCTCAGAACAAATACTTTAGAAATCAGAACTCAATCATTTCTGACAGCCAAATGCCCGTCCTTAGCGTTATTGGCATGGAGAGGTTTATTAACTGGTAAAGATTACTTATTGCAACGCATCTGATGCCAAGTCAAAGATGGTCACGACATCAGCAACCGGGCGGACCATCAGATACCAAATATAACACCTCATTCCTTATCTGCTTTCAACTCACCAAGGATACCTTGGACTAAAGTAGCTAATCCCTTTTCTCACTCATTCTGGCATGTCACCGTCCTTAATTCTATTTCTCCCTCGTACATAGTTCGTGCATAGTGACAATCATCAAAGACATATAAATCTCCATTTCAGGGTTTAGAGACATGTAATTTCCGGTACAATCAGCAGTCAAATTAGCATATGTGACCAAAAGACAATGACTAGTTGTTAAATAATAATCAGCTTTGTAGTCCAACAGAAAGTATCGCTACTCGTATCTAGTCAAATATGTGAAAAATTCCGATATTAGCGAAGCTATAAATGTTCATGTGGCAACTTTTGCTAGATCGTCTATTTCGTAAATTTTTTCTCATGAGTAGAAACATTAGCTTCGACAATCTCTGTCTTTTGCCTTTAAAGATCAAAACCTAAACTCATCTTTTATTCCAAAGTCCATCCCTTAAAGAGGATTTGTTCGGCAACTCATTCCGAATGATATCTGTTAATGTAAATATATCTTATAGGTCTACAAGGCCTACCCTAAGCTACACTCACCTTCACCACACAAAACATTCTCTGTAATCTATTTATACCCCCTCTTCCACCACTGTAATTTACACTAGAAATGCACAACATTTATCTATCTTCCTCTAATATCATGTAACATGGTATCAGAGCCACCACTGGTGGTGGTCTCTTGGACTCGGGCCACCACCAGTCACCACCTGTCCACTCACCTGACACCATCAGTTCTCACCCAGAACACCGGACCATCATCCCCACCACCGGTGGTCTCACCAACGACCACTAACTCAAAGTAACTCCATGTACAATCACCAAAATCAACACCCGTAACAACCACCCATGGCCTCATCGTAACACCACAACAGGGCCATACCACCCACCGCGATCACCAACATCGATCCTCACAGAAACAACAAAGCCCATCTGCCACGATTTGCAGTCCCTGTCGCCACCGGCTTCAACACCAAATCACCACAACCCCACGGCTACACCCCAGCACCGCCGACGTTCAGATCATCCACCAAAACCACCTCCACCATCGTCGATCTCCAGATCGGCACGTACACCCAGCGATCTACCTCAAAACCAAGCACCGTCCATCGCGACGGGCCGGTGATGACCCAAAACCACCACCACCGTCGATGTCTAGATCAACACTTACCGTCCTCATCCACCACCGGCATCAATAACTAGCACCGCCGTACTGGTCACTCACAACCACTATTTCACCGCCTGACAAACCAGTGTAGACCGTCGCCGACCACCACCAGGGCCACACCACCAGCCACGATCGGCATCATCATCGCAGCGCCGTACCGCGGCGTATCTGCCATGTTTGATGCCCACTTTTTTGCTACTCTTATGTGAAACCCATTTTTGTCTCTCAAACTGTTATTCTCAGCTGGTTCACACTTAAATCTTTCAGCCGGTTTCCTAATTACTTATACAATTAGTACAGTGGCTCTCTTTCACTAAAATAAAAATAAAAATGAGGAGAGTGTTAATTTTTGGTAATTACTATCACATTAAAGTTAAAGAATCGGACCACTTATTTCATGACCAAAACCCACACCACCAGTCCACCACTATTCTGGACTTCCACCACTAGTCCACTCTCCACTCACGGGTTAGGATTTTACTGTCTATGCATAACCAATCCTAACCATCGACAATCACTCACACCCATCACTACCATGACCTCCACGGCACCATCATCAAGCCAGACCTTCTATCACACCACCGTCTTTGCATCTCCACCATGAATTTGTACCAAACTAGACCCACAATACTGTCACTTGCCTCGCATGGTCACAACCTCCCTGTCGCCTTTTGCCATCTCCCCTTCTTTGGCAATATTGCTAACTCTGTTGTTCATCCAACTTCTCCCTTGTATCTGTTGAATGAACATGAGAGAGAGAGGTTAGACAAAAATTGTTCGGGGGGTGAAAGGTGAGAGAGGAGAGAAGAGCGAGGATAGAGAGATACAAGAGGTGTCTGCAAGTACTATTCAAAAGTATCGTTGGATCTCACCCGGGGATGCTGGAATCATGCCAAGATCGTCATTCACCCTAGTCGTTGGATCAATCATCGGGGATCATGCCAAGATCCTCATTTTACTATGGTCGCTGGAACTCAACCCCGGGATACCGGGAATCATGCCAAGACTGTCACTCACCCTAGTGGCTGTTGGATCTGTCCTCTGGGATCACCAAAAATTGCCCCAGGACTTCTTGTCCCTTAGTTGCTGGATCTATCCTCTCGGATCATCGAAAATCGCCCCAGGACCTTTTGTCTATTGGTCGCTGGATCTGTCCTTTCTGATCATCAGAAACTGCCCCAGGACCTTTTGTCTCTTGGTCGCTGGATCTGTCATCTCTGATCACCAGAAACCGCCCCAGGACCTCTTATCCCTTGGTCGCTGGATCTGTCATCTCAGATCACCAGAAATTGCCCCAGGACTTCCAATCCCTTGGTCGCTGGACCTGTTCTCAATGATCACCAGAAACGCCCCAGGACCTCCATTCTCTTGGTTGCTAGATCTGTACTTTGGGTTCACCAACCACCCCAGGACCTTTAATTCCTTGGTCACTGGATCTATCTTCAAGGATCACCCGAAACTGCCCCAGTATCTCCAATCTCTTGGTCGTTGGATTTATACTTTGTATCCACTGGCAGCCGCATCAGGAACATTGATTTATTGAGGCATCGCTCAAATAATTGTTTCATTTCAGGATCTACATTTGGATCTCAATGCTGTGAAGGATTGTCATTCACCTCAAACATAACATCAATCCTTAACGTCCAAACTTAAGTTAGTCCTCTATCCACCATCTTACGTTTGAGGGGGGATGTGAATGTAAATATATCTTATAGGTCTACAAGGCCTACCCTAAGCTATACTCACCTTCACCACACAAAACACTCTCTGTAATCTATTTATACCCCCCTCTTCCACCACTGTAATTTACACCAGAAATGCACAACATTTCTCTATCTTCCTCTAATATCATGTAACAATATCGATAACCTCTTTCCAAGAATGGCTTATAGCATGGTTAGCAAAACCAATTACTTCTCATTGAACTACTAAATCGGCCCAGATTTTATTCAATTTGCACGCTTTGGAGCATTTGCCTTCATTGGAATGAATGTATATGTTGCCATTTTCTTTTTGAACCCATCCATTTAATCGACAAGGCTCAGTTGTTGTATAAGTCAATTAAGAAAGCCTTATCTGAGAACACTTTGTGCAGCCTAAAAGATAGTGAGCTAACTAACCAGATATGCAGATTACAAACAGTATTACCCTCACTCCCTCTTTATCTCCATGATAATTCCACAACCAGGCCTTGCCCTGAGAATCAATTCAGATTCATCTTTATCTAGGAGTAGTGTCTAACAACAAAAAGTCAAAGTTGGCATATGGTTTTTTGGATCTGTCGATAATGAAAACAGAGTGGGTTCTTATACCAAAAAGACCCTTCTTCCAACACACCGCGAGCCATTTCAGGGGTGCAAACATGCTTATGGGTTTATTGTCATAATACCAATCACCTCATATTACATGCTCATCCTCTTTCCTAGATGTTGGGAGTTGACGTGGTACGATATATGCCATACTCATGCTCTTTTCGACATGTGCAGCGTTACCACCGGAGATCGGAACATACTTAACGAAGCCAAAGTGTTTGCTCGGTAATAAGCGTACCAAACTCTTCCAAATATCAAGAATGATTATCGATCTTATGAAGCACATGGGAGGATTATCCCAGTTGTACTTGTTGGGCTGTTCAATTATACCAACAGAGCATCTCTTATGACTTGCTTTCACCATATCTAGTTATTCTGTAATTATGGGCCTCAGCCATTAGGCAGTAGTAGACTAACATGTAATATCATGAATCTTAACCTGTAAGCGTAAACTTTTTCTCTCATTGATGCAGTTCAAAAACTTAGCGACACTTTTTGACCTTGAGTCATATAGAGCTGTGGAAAAGTATTTTTGGTTTGATTTGACTTGAGGCCCCATAATAAATAATGGACGATATAAATTTACCATCAGATTTCAAGGGCAATGATCCCAAAAGCCCATACGGAGTCCCCCACAAAGTTATCAGTAAATTTAGTTACAAAAATTATGTAAATTTACGTCCTCCCTTTTAATGGTACTAGTATGGAGCACGTACGTGACTGTAGTCGAGAGTAATTTTCGAGATGATATCATTAGATTTCTTTTAGATCAAAATAATATAATTAAATTATGTGCTTAACTTTTTTTTTTGTTTTGGTGACTTATTTTAGAAGAAATGTATATTTGATGTACGTAAATGTAATCAGTTTTATGTTTAAGAATCTTCTCTCTAAGCTTCTGGATTGAAAAAATATTTGATGGTGCTGCTGAAAAGAAAAGTAAATAGAGAAATTAAGAGAAAAAAAATCTATTTACGGAGTATTTGTTTTTGTAATCTATTAAATCGATTTACGTATACACTTAAAATTTGTAATTTTCAAGAGTAGTTGCTTTGCATTTCATATTGATCTAATGCAAAGCACCTAATCATAGTTATGAATACCGTACCGGAATGCATACCGTTTTCTCCACGAAATGGTACATGCCGGTACATGTACCGTCTCAAGATTTTCATCAACAATAACTATTTGTATTATTTATTCACCGGCGAACTAACAATATATACATATATATAATTTTACTTACAGCTCTTCTAAAATAAACTGTTTATCTTATGAAACTTGATTTACCATAATTTTCAATTAAGTTAGTTTGTTAAATAATAATATCTTTGGGTTCAAGAATAAGTTATTTTTGTGTGTCTGCATGTATGCGCGTGAGCGGGTGTGTGTAAAGTAGTACATCATATAGATGAAAGAATATGATCAAAGTTTACAAGTATGAAGTAATCAAAGATAAGTGAATATTGAAAACTTATCAGGAACAATTTTGTAAATTGTAATGAATTTTATGAGCAGGAGGCTACAGAGGTTTGATTAGTATAATATAACTTAGAGTGTCTTTATATTTAGTCTTTATATGGTTAATTTATAAAATTTCTAATAAAATTTGTTACTTTTACATTTTTTTAAAGGAACCAGTACAAAACACAATATTTCGGTCAGTATGCAGTTTTCGTCCGGTTTCACCTGTACCGGCCGGTACAACTGGTACCGAGCGATATTTTGACCGGTACAAAATTTAAGAGATACCGTGTCAACAAAAGGCAAAAACGGTACGTACCGGTCGGTACGTCCGGTACCGCTACGGTATTGATAACTATGCACATAGCCTTCAACTGCAATAACTGAGCAAATTTTCAATTTCAAATTGATGCCATATTTAGGTCTTGTTTTCTTTTCCCATTTTTTGATGCATATTTAATCCTGTTTTTAATTTTTTTTTCTGTTTTCGTTTTTCCAACAATTTTTTTGTTTCTTTACTGATTTTTCAAATATTTTAGTTTCTTTGTTTTGTTTTTCAGTTTTTCAATTGGTGAATTATTTGCTAACCCAAAAATACAAGAAAAATAAGAACGCGATTCTCATTATCCAATATTTATTTCATTTCAACCAAATTAAGGATGGAGTAATAAATGAATTATTTGTTTTGTTTTTCCTTGCTCATCACACTTTTCATTCCTCAATGTTTAGAATAGATTCATTATCCAATAATCATTTAATTTTATTCAAATTCAAAAGGGATGGCAAAAGTGTTATTGACATAACTAACGAAGGACATAGTTTCCCAGAAATGATTTACAGCATTCGTACTTTTATAAGTAGTATAGATTCCCTGTAAGTTTTTTTTTTGTGATTTGGTGTTTCGTGGACAGAAAAAGAATAAACTTCCTTCAGCTCAACTCAATTGATCATTCACAAGCCAACAAGCCAAATTTGTACCAAATCAACCAAATAATTGCTGAAATTACAACCAAAGAAAAACAAGATAAAAGGCCTCACATTTTTGTGTTAGCACCTAAAGTTCTCTTAATCTATCCAGAAAATCACTTTATACATAACGTGCAAAATCATAGAATATAATTAGAAAATAAGTCATGTTTATGGGAAAAGTAACAAAGAAATGGAAAGAAAAATTGAATTGGATTTGGTTGGATGGAAATTGTTCATTCGCGGACTTTGAACTAATGTTGTCTCATTTGTAATTTGTTGCACGTTCTAACAAAGAATAAGGATTCAAGATCTAATTCATAGGCTTATAGCGTCGTCTAGTTTGATAGTACGATTACATGAAGACTTGTAAACCATCCAATCAAACTGTGCACATATTTAATAAAGAAATTATATTTATTTATACTATTTCTAATGTGTCTTGCTTTTTAAACATTTTATCTCCTAGACATCTTTTATTCATAAAAATTGAAGAGGTAAAAATTTTTTTTTTTAAGGTCATGGCCTTTAGAAAGTGTTTGAATTCAAAGGACACAATTCTTAAAAAACACACTTATTTTGAAGGGAGTTTTAAAACTATTAAACGAGTTCATGAAAAAACCCAGTTAAAATCATACATGACACAAATAAACTATACTACACAAATAAATTATCAAAAAGTTATTTTCATCCACCTAAAATTTTTTTTTCTTTAAATTAAAGCACCCACGATCTCGCATTAGTGCTTATAAGAATTTTTGTAAATTAGTTAAATGGTATGAAATGTCCTTTTGTGAGAAATATGAGGATAGTATAGTAAATTAGAAGGTCAAATCCTGATTATGAGAAAATAATTATTTCATAATCCTCACTTTTCAGGATTATAGATTTAATCAGTTTTGAACTTTTTGAGGCAGATTAAATTTTTTAATCTGTTTAGTCAAACACCAAAACTGATTTAATCTAAATTAAATAAGATTTGACCATTCCAAAATCAATCACAATCAGTGGAAGATCCCCGCAAGCTCCTCCATGGGTCGATAACAACTACGAAACCAGCACAAATGGTGGGGAAAAACGAGAGCAATTGCAATGGAGAGTCTCCCCTTCCATCCCCATGAGGGGCGGCTGGGTTTTTTTGTCCTCTGGGAGTGGGGGAATTGCACGTCTCATCATCGTCTCTAAACAATTGGAACATTTGTCCAAACTAGTGTCAGGGTGTTCTTATTCTCCATCAACTTTTGATTCTACGCAGGTTTTACACCCTTGATCATCAATTGCTGCAAAAGTTTGCATAAACTAGTACATTGACACTTCCAAAAAAAGAAAAGAAAAAATTAAACAACTTAAGAAAGGTACTAAGGCCAGGTTTGATTGGACCGAGCCGGGCTTTAGAATAACGTACCGATGGGTGAAGCTTGTTGGGGTGCCCGTCTCTTCGACAATCATTTTCGGTTTTGTTCTAGCGAAATTTATTTTGTGTGTCACTTTCTTTTAGGCAATAAAGGTTTGTTGGACATGGTGTTTAATCACCTCGACCAGCTAATGGTAAAAGGGGATGGTATGCCAAGGCTGCACAGTGATCCCATCATCAGCCTTTCCCTTCATTCATTCCACTGAAAAACTGTGTTAGATTAACTAAAATTTTAGATTAACAACAATAACATATTCAAGTAAGGAATTAAACACATTTTGACAAGTTCAACCTGCCAAGTGTAGGTCTCTTAAACCTATGATTCAATTATTAACATTAACAAATCCAACTTGCCAGCGTGATGATCCATTGAAATATATTTTCTCGTGCATACTTGCGTAAATTGTACATAATCATTTGTCTATACCCTCTTCTGCTTCTTTCACTATTTTGACTCAAGTGGTTCATATATGTTCCTTATCATGGTACACTAAACCACTCGTCCCTCAGACTGTTCGCAAAACGGTTGGACCGCTTTCGCGTCTATGGGAAGTTGATAAATTTGTTCCCTGTTTTAGCTACGTGGATACACAAAGAAACTTATGAAGTTATGGTTTACGAGGCGTGGCAAAAAAATAAAATTCTTGGGTTTAAGCACAAAAGTATTCAGTGTACTCTCGAAGAAGGAACAAGGGAAGAAGAAATATGTCTTACTAAATGGAATTGCAAGACTTTCTAGTAATAGAGGAAAATTTATGGAGGCAAAGGGCGCACAAGGATTAATTGAGATACGTGATCATATTACTCATTATTCTGTCGTGCGACGCCTTATTCCATAGAAGCTTCCGAATTTCGTCGCCAGCCTTCCGATGGAATTGGCTAGAGCCGTCGTTTTTTTAGCGACTAGTTAATAGAAGACGAAATGACTCTAAGTGAACTTTTGTCGTGAAGATGGAGTTTGCTCCTTTTGTAATTAAATTCTCTGTCGCTAAAGGTTATATTTTCATACGGTGAGCTCGTGTACATCATGGAACCTTGGTTCAATGGAAACGAAGTTAAACAAGTCGAAAGGAGACATGCAACCTCTAGAAATTGGTTCTTCTGCTAAGCATTTCCTCGCACAATTCCTTGATGCTCAAGCTAATTTATTGCCTCAGCGAGTTCTCAATCCATGCTTCAATTGTATCCTCCTCGGATGGGGTTCTCAAAACAAATTTTAAGCGGAGACACTAGAGCCAGTGAAGGGATATCGGTGCTGAAATATTGGAATGGTTTTTGGAGCTTCAAACCAGGATGTTTTTGTGCATTCGTGCCCTCTTGTTAATTAGCTATTGATCCAGGTACAGAATTTGCCAATTTGGAGAGTGATTCTACATCAGTTGTCTCCTACTATATGGCTCCAATAATGTTCCCTCATCTTGTTGAATTTTGGGCTTATTCCGGACCTTGCTGGCTTACTATAGAAATGGATCAAACAGGATAGAGCGGGAAACAGGCAAAAACCATTCGGAGCATATGCTTTCGTGAAAAATTATTACAGCTTTAACATTAGAGCCAGCTTAAAATCAAGATCCCTTGATTCTACAGCGGCTTCATACCCTTCTTTATGTAACTCCATGTTACGGATTTTTTTTTTAATTTTAGTCGGTCCAAATGTTGAGCTAGGTAGTCGACTTGTTAAGCAAGTCAAAGTCTCATGCGTCATAATATTGCTTCCCTTTCACTTTTATTGCCACTGCATTATTAGTAAACAACTCACTTGCTTGAAAATCTACCAATAACCTTAACAATACACACACACACACACACACACACACACACACACATATATATATATATATATATATATATCTCAGAAGTAAGTTTATTGATGTATAATTCCAGTGAAGTATATAGTATCAGTATGTATCAATCTCTTTCTTGGAAAGGTGACGTTTAACTTGGAAAGGTGACCAAAAAATAAGAGAAGAAAAGAAAACCTTCGAAATAGGTTCTAGGCTTAGAAGAAATTTACATATAACCTTGTGGATCGAAAGCGGTCCAATTGTCGTGAAATAGATTGGTGGGGATTTTCGTTTGATCATCAGGCAAAAACGATCCGAACTCTTGAAACTGCGCCATTGGTTGCCAGGCCAAGTTCGGTAACGTCGCGTCCTCCGACCATGAGATGTCCTGTGGTAATTCATCACCAACTACAGTCTCCAACTGGAAAGCATTCGGGGTATAACTTGGAAATTTTTGGACAGTATCTTCGTCAACAAGCACTCGAGGAAACTCTTCGTGTAATTGACCTTCCTCTATCAAGTCGAATGTCAACTGACATTCCATCATGATATTTTCGAGCTGAGTCTCCACTTCCAAAGAATTCAGTTGCAAGTCAAACGACTCGCTACTGGCTGCACTGGAGGATTCTTCTCCAACGACTTCGTTTTCCAAACCGGAATCTTGATTCAAGTACTTGGCAAAAACAGCCGCTAAATCAATATTTGAGGGCACATTATTAGCTTTATCTCGTGACACGACCGACGAGACACTGCTAGACTTGCCGGGACTAGGCGGGTGGCGAGCGAAACTCGAGGTAGGCAACGACGATCTTGCCGACCTCGATCGACGATTTTTACGGCAACCGCCGCCCACGGGCACGTTCCTTAGGGAGCCACCTTTGGTCCAGTACCTCCTGCAGCCTTTACAAAAGTACCTAGGCTGTGACAAGCTGTAGTTATTGTAGTAACAAAACTTGGTGTTGGTAGAGGCACACCTAGGACAATTTGGTGCAATTTCAACACTTGGCTTCCATCTCGATTCCATATCAAATTGCCTTGGTGGGCAGTGCAACATTTGATGATCACTAACAGTCGAGAACATCTTAACGAAGAGAGGGATGTGATCTTGGAGGGAGGTGGGGAGGAAGATATATAGCTGTAGAGAAAGAGTGGAATTTGGGGGCCATGTGTGGGCTTTGATTGGTTGGATACAGGGGATTGCGAGGCGTCAGGAGTAAGGAAGGGAGTGAACGTGATGTAAAATTCTGTGCAGGGAAGCTCTCACTGATATTCTACTGTTTCATAGGCGGATTAGACGTGTGTGTCTACATTGGACCATGTGTACTGACCTGGTTGGCACTGTTGATCGTGATTGATGTTCACAAGTCAAAGACCTCTACGTTGTCACTACTATTTCTCTCTGCGGTCCTGCTAAGATGGCCAAAGGTGCCCCTTTGGATTGTTCTTCCTAACATTGTCAAACACCGTTGAATTCACCTTTGCTTTGAATTTTCTTTCCAGTGGAGGCGGTAGCGTAGTATCGTGTGTTTGATCACTTTGGGTTTGCGCTACACAATGGGTACCCTCTCTTTCCGCAGGCCCAATTCATATTACAAGAGATAATTTGATTTAGAATTCATCTTGTACAACGAGAAGACCCAACATTTCTATGTAGTTCTCTAGATGTATATGTCACGCGTATTCTTTCTGAAACCGCTTAATTATGCAAACAAACTCTACTCGAACCATATTGACTTCTTTTGCGGAAGAAACCCGCGATATCCACTTACTCTTGGGAAGAAACTCTACTTCAGTCATATCCCATTTAGAGGTGAAAATTAGTGCCCTTTCGAGTATGAAAGGCAGACCCAAAATGAACGCAAACATTATGACTTTAATCAAAGCATTGCAAAATTTCAGCAGCACATGGTAGAACACTCTGAAGATAGTATATTCACAAAAAAACAAACTTACTTTGACAATAGATCGAGATAATCTCAAAACTAATGAAAACACTTTTTCTCAAAGGCCGGTTGCAAAACAGTTGCTAATGAGCTCTAGCCATCAATGCCAATTAGGAGTTGCAAATAACAGCTCTCGGAAGAAAATTTTTTTCAGTCTAATATACGGTAAAATCTAAAGAGGCGTAGGAATCCCAAACAATGAGGAGAGGGGGAGGGATGCTTAAATGTGATATAATTGTTTCATCTTATTCGTCGTTTACACAGCGTTATAACAGTTCTCATAACAATAAAAAAAAAATCTCCCTTGGGAAGCGGCCAAATTAGTAATTGGGGGAGGGAGACGTAATGATACGTCGGCACGAGAAGTGTGGGAACTACATACAACGTACTTTTGGACATAGGGATCAGCAAAGAATGAGTGGCGCAAGGCATGTTGCATTGCACGTGGCAATTGCTACGTGGCATGTCTTCATCACTTCTGGTATTGCTTTACTGATTGTATATTTACCCAATTTTTCGTGGAGTAAACTTTAATAATTCGATTAGTTAACCGAGGCCATTGATCTCAGCTTCCTCGTCCTTCTCACGCTGCTTATATAATTTCACTCTTAAAGTCGATCTCTTAATTTAAAATTCACTTAGGGTGTGTTTGGATATAGAATTTGAACTGTGAATTTGACTTTAGTAGGTATTTATAAATCACTTAAACAAAATATCTTCTTTGGATAATTCAAAAGAAATTTTTGAAATTTTAGAGTGATTTGAACTGTGAATTTGGGGTCCCCAAATCGACAGTTTAAATCCTCAGTTTGAACTAATTATTTGTCAAATTCACTCCAATTAATTTACAAATCTACAATAACTACTTCCCTATTTTTTTAGGAATCTTGTCTCCCACCTTTCTTAATAACAATTTACTTCCTTTCTTTCAAACAAGATATTTCAAAATGATAGAATTTATAAATCATGAGATTTCGAAATGAAGGCATTTAGAAATACCTAGTATTTCAAAATTTCATATCCAAACACTCCCTTAAATTTTGTTTGAATGTCAACCTTTGTAGTTTGTACCTTACAGTTTTTTTTAAAAAAACAAAAAATTCATGTTCATGGTATGCAACAAATGTTAGCATTTCTATCTTTGGCTTAAATTCATCAAATTTCATCTTTAAAAACAATTTCAACGAAAATATATCATTATGCGGATGAATTAAATTATTTGCTACGCCTCCATTGATCGGCTTTGATATTGAACAAAAACGTCCAATTTAAAATCAAGTAAAAATGAACAAAAAAAACCCCATGACTTAGGTCCCGGTTAATAGGATTTTTTTTCCAGTTTTGTAAACTGAAAAAAATAAACGCATTTGGTAATCAGTTTTCGTTTTTTTTTCTTCAGTTTAAAAAATCAGTTTTTAGACCAAGACTGTTTTTGAAAACTCCAAAAATGAGTTTCAGTTTTGATTTTTTGTTTTTCTAGACCACCACCACCCTCCCACTGCAGGCAACCACCGCCCACTGCCATTGTCCACTGCCGGCAGCAGGCAGCCACGGCCGGCAACTACCGACAGCGGGCAGCCGTCGCCGGCGACCACCGTTGGCGGCCAGCAGCCACCGCCAGTGACCGGCAACCATCGCCGGCGACTATCGCGACAGCCACCAGCCACCGGCCACTGTCAGCCACCATAGTCGGCCACTGTCACGCCCCACCACCGCCACCGCAAACCACCACAAAAGAAAAAATTCAAAATAAAAACTGGGTAATCAAAACACAAAATAAAAACTGGCTTCTCAAACACCCACTTATTTTTGTAAAAATAAAAAAAATAGGTTTTGATTTTTTGAAAACTGAAATTGTTGTTAAACAGAGCCTTGAAGTCTTGTGTGATAAAACCAATCCTCGGTGTGGTACTCTATTCTGAATAAGTACAATGAGCAAAAAGGCTCGTTCCCAGGGTTTTGTTGCATGATAAAGCGTTTCTATTCCTCCCCACGTGTATGGCTCACGTGCTCGCACCTCTGTTGGTAAAAATATATTCAAAAACGAAAAACACTCGGTTTGGGAGTGATTGGTTTCAATTATAATTGCAATGGACACATTATATACTTATGAGCCTTTGTTAGTATAAACTAGCATCCTCGTTTCAGGAATAAGAATCATTATCGGTGGTTACGTTGTAACAGCTTAAAAAACAAAAGATTGACACTAAAAATTTTGCCGCTATTGCTAAACTTCATAACTATACAATTATTCACCGCTAAAATATGTTTGGTGACATATTCTATTGCAGCAGAGGTGCTACGCAACCAAGGATCGTAGTCTCATTTGGACATGTCATGCTTTGAACTAAGAGCAAATGCATGTGACTTTTACTAGAATATTTCTCCTGTGTAGAATTCTACTACAATTACGGAATTATAAGTTTGTGGCATAACTACTGCCAAAAGTACTAACAATGAGCTTTAGCTGCAACTTTTTCCTCATCGTATATGAGTAGGATGAAATTTTCTCCAACCACAAAGAGCAGAAAGGTTTGGTTTAAAATGTTTCTTACCAAAAGAAAAGCGAACACCAAATATACATGATGCGATTAGGGGAGATCACATTATTTTAGCATGTATAGAGGGGGTGTTGATTCTTACCATATAGCCAAGGTTTAATGTGATTCAGCCTTAGTCTCCTGTTAAAATTTTTTACACACCCACCAAAAATGCATATAACTTGGACATCTTTTTCCAATTTTGTCTAAAGCATCACGTCCATGAACCCTTAATACCAAGGATACTGGAATGCAATGATGATCGATATGGTGTGGCACAATCAATTGATAGAATTAGAGGTTAATAACTCGTTGACCTTCTTTGGTCCGAAAGCTTTTTCATTTTGTTAGATCTACTCGTCCGCTACGAGAGAGTAATAATTCATTTACCTTTTAGTTATATTGCACTTGGCCGTGACACTACGTCACATTGATCACCGTAAAAAATTTCATTCAAGAAATGGTCGGTTACTAGTTGCAATCTCTTCAAGGACTGCCAATAGAAGAAAACAACAACAAATATCATGAGGATGTTTTGCGTCGTTTTCCGGAACCATATGAGGGAGAGAGGGGGAATAGATATCTTCCACGTCTCAATTACTTGTTACCATACTTTCTTCTACAAACGACTAGCTATTTTTGGTCAACGAGAGCTAATGCACTGGCCATGGCCATGCCATACGTAACAAGGGCATGTTCAATGTGTGAGAATTGGCTTGTGAAGTAGGTCAGCAAAGGCATGTGCATTGATGAAGATGAGTATGCTTGGAAGGAATGGTGGCTACTAGAAACTGTTTCGATTAGGTAGCTTCAGTGGTTCATCCAATTAGCCGAAAATGGGTTTGAGGAAGTGGTGGGTGAGAACTTTATGGGCACAAGTTTGCAACTGTATGTTTGGGGGTTGATGATGTGCTTACTTGTTAGACTACCAGATCATGTCACCTACGTCTACTTAGGTTTGCTTATATCAAATTTTACTTTTGTCAATTATAGATGCATATAGAAGATAAGTTAGCGAATTGAGTCTCGTTAGAAGAAAGATGTAAGAAAATTCTATGATCGTGACAGAAAGTAAAAAGGGAAAAAAAGAAATAGAACTTAAGATAACTCACCTGAGCACATCTTTATTGTGGAGTGTCTCCAGAACTCAGTTTAGGCACCTGCAAGCCGCTGGTTCAAGAGATGTTCTGATATTTATGTTGAGAATGATGTCTACTATTTGTGATTTAGTAAATTGTAGCACATGTTTCACACGACATGTGCTAGTCGATCTTAGTAAAGAATAGTAAATGGAACCCGCTGTCTCATTGTCTCTACCTTATCCTTTATGAAAGCCGTAAGTTTTTTTTTTTCTATCTCCTTTTTTCAGTTCTCTGTGCAGGCTCATACCCTTCTCTTTGACAATCTCTTTTTCATTCCTGTGCGTGCGTGGAAGAATTTATCGGCATACTTTTAGGACCTTTGCACAGGCCTCATTTGCAATACTGCCCTTAATCTCCTTCATTCAGCCAAACATCTTCATTGCAGTCTTTCCAAACACATCTTTAGCAGAGACTAAAAATTCTATAGCCGGATAATCGCCCAATTATCATGCTATTTGCAACTTCTAGGCCCACTATCAGTGGCTGCTAGAACTGCCATTCTCAAGAGATTTGGAGTCTCCTTTCATCAACCAAGACTTTTGGCCTGAGATATTTGAGATATCTTTGTCAAAGATTCCGGTGGTGAAGGATAAACTCATGGGGCAAAGATAGTTTGCCTGAGTTTACGGTCAGTTCTGCCCATGTTGCCTCCCGAGTATATTGGGGTGTGCACAGTGATAACTTTAGCCTTGGGGCCCCTATCCTTAATCGTTCCCTTGCCTGGCTTGATTTGCTTGTGGGTTGATGTGGGCTTGAGATTCAACATAGTTTTGGTTGGCCCCCACAGGCCATTTGGTCTTTGGTCCTGCCTAGGTCCCCCAAGACAGTGGCGAGGCGACCTTGCCATTGACATTTTTCTTATCCAAGTTCCTAGCCCTGTTTAAAAGATCTCTAAACTTTTGCTCCCTCTTTAGATGTTTCAATTACACTCATCATCCGTAAGACATGTTCATCGCTTATAAAGAACCTCTTCCCGACAAGGTTTTTCCTTTGATCTTCAAGCGGGGTTCAACTAATTTTCCTATATTATTTATTTCTTGCAAGACCTTCTGAGTTAGAGGTACTGGAAATATTAGGGTCTTGGGGGCTGGGTGTTAGAGGCTTTTCATTAGGATCTCCGAGTAACAACCATTTTCTTGTAGTGCATGAGAGTTTATGAGGTGCGTGGGTGTACTAGTTCCTGACGGGACCACGTTTGAACCAAAATTATAAAAGGTGTTAAGCGGTCTGGTGTTTGAAGGGAAAGTGCCTAATCTGACTTCTTGCTAAACGATCTATAAGGACTTCGAAATGTCCTCAGAGTTCTTTTGCCCTAGTACTTTAAGAATTCTTCGGTGCTATTTATGTTACTGTTATTCCTCTTTAATCTACTCCTACTTCTAATCAAACCAAGCATAAATAATACAATGAACAAGGACAACGTACCTTTATAGGGTTTGCAAATGATCGATTTTGTAGTTATGATGACACTTGAGAGTGCAAAGCACCTCGTTCAAAGAAGGAAGACACTTTGGGTACTTTCGAGATTAGACAGACAATTGGCTTGATTGTTGTAAACTAACTTGATATATACCTATTTATTTAAGGTAAGCGAAGGCGTGTGAGCTATGTGATATTTTGTGTTTTGGTTCTGAAGAGGATTAATTAAGACAACATTGAAGGCTTTTACAGCTGATCAAGTTGTAATCATTTGGCCTTTGAACGATCCAATAGGGAGCTTTCACATGCTTTAAGGCATGCCTCTTTTTTGCTCTATTAATGCTAAGCAACAAAGCATGGAGGTGATGATCTTGCATAAGGAATCAACCATGTGTGTGTATGTCTGCGCATGTCTTTTGCTCTATTAATGCTAAGCAACAAAGCATGGAGGCGATGATCTTGCATAAGGAATCAACCATGTGTGTGTATGTCTGCGCATGTCGCATTTGGTAGTGTTGGGTTTGGTGGGTTGCGTTGTGTGACAGTGTTGGGTTTGGTGGGTTGCGTTGTGTGACAGTGTTGGGTTTGGGTTTTGTGGGCGGCGATTTTGCTCTTAAATATAGAGGCAGCGAGTTGGGTGGCAATGGTGGGTTCATTGGTTAGGGAAGAGGCGGTGGCCGAGGAAGTGGGCGGTGACCGGTGGTTTTCTTTTGAAGAGAAAAGATCTGGATTTTTAAAATTTATATTTTGATATCATTTCCATTTCCGCTTTAATTCATTTTCGTTATGTGTTTGAAAAATTTCTCCCTAATATATGGGACTTAATTGACCGAAGTTTGCTATTAGTTTGGATGAAAAATTTTATGGGTAACTTACTTGTTACCTAAATAAAGAGTCAGATTTTTATGTATCAATATTAAACGCATGAGTCCTCAACTAAAACTTTGAGTTAGTTTTGAGGTACTAAATTAAAATGCATTTAACCCATGATTTTCAGAAGAATTATCATTGTTCTCGTGGCGGATATTCCTATATATTTTTTTCATGGGTAGCCGACACCCATTTGGACTAGATCTAGCTTTCTGCACCTTAAAATTGTAAAAGGCTACCATTTATATCTCCTGAGATAAAGTGTTGCAGGTATGCATTAGTTTCCAATCTAAAAAGTGACCAAAACATCTAAATAATTATGTGCGCTGAATGTTATGGCACACACGAGTTTATCATGTTTTATCTCATTATTAAGATGGAAAAGATTATTGGTCGGTAAACTACTTTACAAACCATACACATGCAATGGATGTGAAGAATAACTAATAGAGTTCAAGTGCATTGAGACAACCTATTGTGTGCAGCCATTGTGAAGGGAAGGCATGGCAAGGCATGACAAGGGTGTCAGGAGATTTGGTGGGGGAGATTGCCACGACCCGCCTAATGTTGGAGGCTTTTCCACGCAGGCACTTACTAGGATGACACACGTGCGCTTATAGAGATGCATGCATGTAAGGACTCTGAAATGTTTTAGCATTTTTCTTGTAAAGGAGTTCTAGTAGAATTGTTTAGAAAGGTAGGGAAACTTCGAGAATTCTAGGAAGTGTTCTAGAGGTGTAATGATAGTCGTTAAATATGAATGATCACCACAGTCCTTTAATGAGGTGGAGTAGCATAAATAGGGAGAAGGACTTCAATTGTAATCATCCACCAGAGTATCATATATTCTTCGTCTTCTAACTTTGCCATTGTGTGTGTTTCTGAGTGCCCGAAGACTCTAGGGAGAAGTGAATGGCTGGCACACCAAATTTGGGGGGGGGGGGGGGTTGACTTCAATTGTAATCATCCACCAGAGTATCATATATTCTCCATCTTCCAACTTTGCCATTGTGTGAGTTTCTGAGTGCTCAAAGACTCGAGGGAGAAGTGAATGGCTGACAAACCTAAATGGGGGTTGGGGGGGGTGCAAAGAGGAATTGGCTTGGGACTTTTTGAGACGTGTAAGTAGGAGAACAAGGCTGAATTATGCAGCCATGGGGATGCCCACCTTACACCTTGGCCATGTACCCAAAGTTTGTGCTCGGGCCAAGGCCATATACATCAACTTTTCCTTGGCAAAAGAAACGATTGGGCATTATTACCTTAGGCTTGAGAACAACACATCGGAGACTTCAAAGTCAAAATACTCCAATCACATTAACAAAATTGTGTGATAGATGGGCTGGATATGATTTTATGCTAAATACACTAGTGGATACTTTGATCTCTTGTATGAAGCAGTACTTGATTTGTGTTTCTATTATATTTTTTGGGAAATAGAAAGATATAGCTTTGAAGCACATCTGAAGAGACACTTTTTTGGTAACAATATTGGTCCCTGCTCAAAAAAGAGTTCGCTAACGAGTTACAAGAAGATACAATAAATCATGTAAAGACTACGGTTAAGAATATTGAAGCACATCAAAAAAGATTCTTCACGCAATAGTTGGCAATCAAATTCTTGGTGAATGGTGACAAAGGAGAAGTTCTCATATGTATATCATGATGATTGGCCAAAATAATATAATTCATATGCTTTCGTGCACCCTTTTATATAAAGGTCTGCACGAACAAGAACCTTTTCTACAAGATCACCGATGATGAACTTGATGGTTAAGATTTAAATCTCAACCGTTAGTCCAAAAAAGTTGCTATTTTGAATTTGAACAATAGCAACAACCGCTGATTCTTATGAAGAGTTATGTCCCATCTTAAGAGTCACAATGCATTATGTGGCAAAGTCTTTGTCTAAACTAGCATATGGGTCACAGGCAATGCACGTGCAAACACAAACTGTAAAACTATAATAGATAATAATGAAAATTAAAGGCTGTCCTCTCTAGAGGCCGAGGAAGGGAAAAATAAATAATGAGCGTCTGAGAAAATCAAAAGAAAAGAGAAAATAATGTAGATGGTCAAAGAAGATCAGGAGAAAAGAAATTACAAGTAAAGTGGGGCTAGAAGATAGGAGAGCATTAGGAGATAAGTTTAAAATTAAATTACTTTAATGACCATTGTTAGTTCTTTTAGGCGAGAGATATAATGGTTTCAAAAAGTCGAGTAATGGTTACAATTGGAAGTTCAAAATGAATTCAGTGTGGGAGTGCTTTCCCTTCGTAATAATATAAATAAATGTCCATTATGGTTCATCAATTCACACGGGGAAAAAGTGGCCAATCAAGTAATCTACTCATATGAATATTTTAAGCCGCTATCTCCTCTCTCTCTCTTTCTCTCCCTCTCTCCCTCTCTCTCTCTTCCCCCTCTTTATATATATATATATATATATATATATATATATATATATATATATAGTCATTTATAATTTTCAAACTCACTGAATTTAACAAATATCAAATCCAACAATTTGATAAAGAGGGGACTAGATTACGTGGATCAGCTGTCACCAATGTTATCAAAGATTTTAGGTCTAAAGATTTGGACAACCCTTATAAAGATAGGTCAGTTGAGGAATCGCAAAAACATTTCAATGATATGAGACAAAGTGTGCATGGAGAAGGGGAAGTGATCCTCGGGATGAGAATGGATATGGTAAGAAAATTTAACAAGGTTGAGTTAATTGTATACATAATTAAGTGCACATCTCACACCCATAGGGGCGACAACTGTTTTGATGATTTAAGTCTAAGAGGGACATTTTGGCAATTTTACACCTAAGTGCATTTTGGCAATTTTACATAGGCGGTGAAGGAGGTTCATTTTAGGAGTATATGTGAGTCCATATTAAGTAATAATATTGTACAGTAGGCTGTGTTCTAATGATTCGATTATTCCATTTAGGTTAAAGGTAAAGACTTTTGGGTAGATAGTTGAGCTGTGGATCCAGATAAGAGATTCTATCTGAACCATTCATAAGGATTTTCGTCTGAACCCTTATTTTGATAACTCGTACTCATAAGTACTCCTTTGATATACTCATGACTAATGTCAAACTCTGAATTATATATTGATATAAGCATGTTATTGCTCAAAAAACCCTAATATCCAACTAGAATCGATTATTTAAAAATCTTGTGATGTTCGTTTGTTATTACATGCTGAGCAAATCTGATAACTATTTGTATCCATTCTTTCGAATTGTTGTGCCAAAACTCGATAACTATTCACAATCGTTTTGCTGTTTATTTGTGATTTTTCTCCTAAATTTTTAATGATGACTCATATCAGTATGTTATGTTATTGAGACCCGAATTGATTTTGGTGATTTGAGCTTATGTTAACGCTCATTGATATTGTTGATTTTTTTTGTGTTGACCTAGGTAATCATTTCGTGGGGAGGCGGTATATGGCTAGTTTTAATCCTGCAAGAAACGCAGGCTAGTACCCAATAAGACTAGTAATTATTATGGTACATCAAGCATGTGTACACTATTAACTTTGCCGGTGTGGCATTGTAACCGCCCAGGATCAACATTGATTTTTGATTTTATCTACACCATTTATACAATGATTGTTACGAAAATGACTAAGAAAGGATCATCTCAAATGGTTTGTTTTGAAATGATCTTTTATTAATCGTTTTGGAACCCGTCGTGATTGTATTTGTCTATTTTGGCATTTATTTATGATGAGTTTTGATCATTTTGCAAAATCATTGAGTTCTGATAGTTCGAAGTATTTTAGAAATCATGGTCTGTTGGATTCTTTGTAATTATTTTGTAATTCTCTTGGTAGTCCTTGTACAACCTTACTGAGCTCTTAAAAGCTCACCCTTCGTTTTACTCCCTTCTGCAGGTTATGATTAGCTGTAGCATGCTTAGGAATAGGTTAGAGTCTGTGTGAGAATCGATAAGCCATCACCACTGTATAGGAAGACCTCTGCGCGGGTCAGTTCTGTTACTTGGTTCTTAGGAGTTTGTATTGCGAAGGACATAAGCTTTAATAGTTTAAGCTATAAATTAGTGAACATATTTGACAGGTTTGATGTGATCCGGTAGGTAAACGTTCTGAGGGTTCTTGGCGGCGGAGCTCCAGATTTCTGGGCCATTATGGTTGGTGTCAGAGCAGTTCGGTCTTGTGGTATTAAGAGTATAGGTATATGATTCTGTAGGCACATAACCATAGAGTATAGATAACACAATTCTATAGAAATGTATTTCAGTTTATAAGAGTGGGGTAGGATGATGCTAGATTTAAGAAGTCTGCCTGCATTGCAATTGTGTTGTTCTTTAGACACATGTCAGAATAACCCAGATAAGTGTACATTGTGTCATTATGGTCTGTATTTGGAGCACTGGTAGTTGAGATAATATGGAAGGCCTAGTGGTCCCTGATAGATGAGATACCAAAAGGACTGTGTAAGATGAGCAGGGATTCTTTTCTGCAGCATTAGAAAGACCTGACCAGACAATCTTTAGATTGGGCAATGTATTGTATGGAGGTTTTTATGACTATAAAGGGACACCTCTACCTAACGGAAGGGAACAGTAGAACCTAGAACTGATGATTATGATACTGAACACTATGAACCCGATTTTGACTTTGATGAAGTGGAACTGGCTAACCAGCAGCAAGGAGTGTCAAATTCGGTTCAACCACAGCTACAACCTCAAGATAAGAGCATCTTGTGTAAAGTTAACAAACAAAATGCGATTAGCTATAGGGGATTATTGGACTTTATAGAGACAATGAAATTGATTACCAATATGGGAAAAAAATTTGAGCAGCTGATTGTAGTAAGCGACAAAGATTGAAATTACTGTATATAGACAGAGAAGGGAGGCTGACCGGAGTAAGAAATGGTGGCGAGGAGTTTGACTCATTAGCAATTGACTGATATTACTTAGGAATAGTTTAAAGAATTATTCTCGACCGATATTTTTGCGAGCCCTCATAAACAGATGTCAAGAGAGTTTGTTAATGTGAGGCAAGCAGATTAAGAGTCGATAGACAAGGTTGAGAAGTGATTTCTTTTTTGATAAATTTTACAGTAAGCCTGACAATGGAAGAAGGCATGAGTAAACCCAGGGCGAATAGAAGAGAGATAAGTAAGAATTTTTTTAGAACAGATTTGTAGGACCTGACAGTCGTCAGCAAAAAGTTTTTGACAGTCGGCATAGCGCAGTGCCCAAGGTTAAAGGCTAGGGCAGAATCAGGGATTCAGGCCGACTTCGGTTCAGTGATTATGAGATCTAGATAAGTTTTTAAATTTGGTCGAAACATGATATAGGATTTAAGGGACCGCAGGGTGAAGGCGCTCGATCAGTTCAAGGTACTAGAGTTAAACCATTGTATAATTTTGGAGTTTGACCTACTTGGAGTACTGGTCAGGGTAGCCGGTTAGTTTTTTCGGCCACTCCATGTGTCAGGTACGAGAAGAGTCAGAATGCTGAGTTATGCTATGAATTGATTGGAGGATGTTTTAAGCATGGCAGTGTGAAACATTATGTTTGAAACTGTCTGGTTGTGAGAAATAATCAGTTGTGTACCATTGCTGTTGTAATAGCGAGCAGTATTCTCGGCAGGAAAGACGACAAGGTCAGTAGGGGCAGAGGCCCAAAATATCAGTTAGAGTTTTTTTTTAATGTCTGCCTAGGATGTTGTCACATCCGATGATATGGTGCCAGGTACACCACATATTAACCCATTATATGTTCGTATTTTGCTTAATTCTGGAGCGTCATACTGTTTGCATCTATTACTTTGGCACATTGATTGAGGGTATAGGCATTGATTGAGGGTATAGGTCTATCCTTAGGAATTAATCTTGGGATAGGTATCCCGTCGGGAGAATCTTTGGCTGTTTGTACAGTTTTGGTGGCTATACTGTCTATGTTAGATCTTCCTGTGGATCTCCTCATATTTGCTGTTCGAGGGTTGATGTCATCCGAGGCATGAATTGATTACACTCTAATCATGTATCTGTAAGTTGTTAGGGGAAAACCTAATAGTGTTTGGAAGTTCGTAAGGTATGAATAATGGTTAAGTTAGTGATTTGGATGATGTGTGAGAATGAAGTTCTTGGGAAATGATTGTTGTTAAGACTGAGAATTGGTTTGGGAATACAAAAATAAATTATCTTGTCGGTTGTTCATTCTTTTGTTTGTTGAATTTAAGGACGACTTAATTGGATGTCAGCTTACGCTGAGATGTCAGAGAAGATGTCATTCATGCCGAGTCCTCTTATTCCTTTTCAGGCTATTAATCTGTTCCTTTTGAATCTATTTGGATTTGATGGGGGTAGTATCTAACCCACTGGCCATGGGAAAGCTATGAATCTTATTAAAGACCAATAACTCCTTTCGATTTTGATTGCTCATAGTCGTTGTGTTGGCATTGCTTCGCCAAATCTATATCACCGTTTCTTTGTCCGTCGTCTCTTCTAAAATGTAAAAGAATTTTGTTGTGAACGCCGAGAGCTAATATGCATGATTTGTTAATGATTTTCGTGTTTTAATTGCCTGATTGCGGTTATTACATGCATAGTTTCACCTACCTGGATATGAGGTTAGGTAGATTCCTAGGCCTCAGGTAATCTGTGATGATAATAGACTTTGAGAACATGGATAAGGTTTGGATAGGTTACTTGATGATTTAGTGTATGATTGGGATTTGGCTAAACACATGATGTTATGTTACTTGTTTTTGGGAACCGAAAGCTTTTTAAATGTTTAGCTGAAACAAACGATTAAAGGATAAGGTTGTGAGACTTATGTAAATAATGTGACTGTGAATCAAAAGTGATGTAATAACATAGAGCCTTACACTCTATAGTGAAAATAAATACATAGATATCAAGAATCATACGCTCTACTATGTTAGGAGAACGCATCTCTAGATAACGAATTCGGTAACAGCTTGGGCTCGTTGAAATAAAGCACCAGAGTGAGCAGTGAAACCATAGTGGTTTTAGTTTCTATCATTCTGCGAAGTGTTTGCAGAACCGTAAGTATGCAATGAAGGCTATGTAAAGATAGCACGCCTCTCCGTGATGAACTTGGCAATAAATTAGAGCGTGCAGTGAAAGTCGGGTGGCTACAACTTTTTGTCTTGATTGATAATCTCTGTTAATGATTGTGAGGTGTAAGTACTTATATGAATTAGTTACCCTACCCATGTTAACTTTGGTAAACCTCAAATCGTCTATGGCATCCTTTGATGTTTTGGTACACTTGAAGCTTGAAGTTAAGCTTGTCATCCTTAAGTAGACTGTGTAAGTTATATCGCCTCTGGCATAGTATCAGTGTAATGTGGTAGAAGCTCGTGAATTAGAGTTTGATTTAATTTGACTCGTATGCGTTGAACTCGGAGTGGTGTAGGTTTTTCATAGTGAATTTTGTATTAGCAAAGTCATTCTTCGTGAAATCCTGGAACCGTTACAGCGAAGGGATGACCTGACAGGGTTGTGTGTGGTGTTACAATGAGAAATTTAAATAGTGGCATTTGGATATCTGCGGTACAGGAATCTGTGTGCCAAAGTCAGATGTAGCTCAGTCACTATATGACAGTTATCGGAGTGACGCAACGGAAGCGTAGTACCTAGATGTTATAAGTAAGAGGATATCCAAGAGCAAATTTTGAGGACGAAATTTTTATAAAGGGGAAGAATATAATATCCCGAACTTTTGGAGCCGCTTAAAATAGCCATCTGTGACCCAAAAAATATATGGGTGCTAATTTTGAGCAATACTCAGGTATTAGTATAGTAACGGAGCTTAAAATAATTTTGGGACAAAAATATTTTTTAAAGTTTTTGGGATTATTTTTGTAATTTTGGAAGAAATATGGCAAACGGGATGTATATGCTATTAAGTGGCATCATATTGATCACGATTAAGTGTTAGGAAGTGAAATGAGGGGTTACTGTGGTTTTGGGATCAAAGCATAATTTTCTTAAACTAGAGGAGTCAAAATATAATTTTAGAAACTTGAGAGGCCAATAATCAGTTTTATACCATTGCTGTTGTAATAGCGAACAGTATTCCTTGGCAGGAAAGAGGACAAGGTTAATAGGAGCAGAGGCCCAAAATATCAGTTAAAGTTTTTTTTTAATGTATGCCTAGGATGTTGTCACATCCGATGATGTGGTGCCAGGTACACCACAGGTTAACCTATTAGATATTCGTATATTGCTTAATTCTGGCATAGTGATTGAGGGTAAAGGTCTGTCCTTCGGAATTAATATTGGGATAGGCATCTCGTCGGGAGAATCTTTGGCTATTTGTACAGTTTTCGGTTGGTATACTGTCCATGTTAGATCTTCCTGTGGATCTCCTCCTATTTGTTGTTCAAGGGTTGATGTCATCCGAGGCATGTATTGATCACACTCTAATCACGTATCTGTAAGTTGTTAGGGGAAAACCTAATAGTGTGTGGAAGTTCGTAAGGTATGATAATGGTTAAGTTAGTGATTTTGATGATGTGTGAGAATGAAGTTCTCGGGAAGTGATTGTTGTTAAGACTGAGAATTGGTTAGGGAATACGAAAATAAATTATCTTGTCGGTTGTTCGTTCTTTTGTTTGTTGAATTTAAGGACGACTTAATTGGATGTCAGCTTATGCTGAGATGTCAGAGAAGATGTCATTTATGCCGAGTCGTCTTATTCCTTTTCAGGCTATTAATCTATTCCTTTTGAATCTATTTGGATTTGATGGGAGTAGTATCTGACCCACTGGCCATGTGAAAGCTATGAATCTTATTCAAGACCAATAACTCCTTTTGATTTTGATTGCTTCAAGTCGTTGCGTTGACTTTGCTTCGCCAGATCTATATCATCGTTTCTGTGTCCGTCATCTCTTCTAAAATGTCATTGAATTTTGTTGTGAACCCCGAAAGCCAATATGTATGATTTTTGTGTTTTGATTGCCCGATTACGCTTATTATTATGTGCATAGTTTCATCGACCTGAATCTGAGGTTTGGTAGATTCCTAGGCCTCAAGTAATATGTGAGCGATAATAGACTCTGAGAACGTGGATAACATTTGGATAGGCTATTCAATGATTTGGTGTATGATTGGGATTTGGCTGAACACGTGATATGTAATAGACAATATGTTACTCTTTTGTGGGACCCAAAAGGTCTCTAAAAGTTTAACTAAAATAGATGATTGAAGGATAAGGCTATGAGACTTTTGTAAATAATGTGACTGTGAATCAAAAGTGACGTGCTAACTTAGAGCCTTACACTATATAGTGAAAATGAATACATAGATATCCGAAAATCATACGCTTCACTATGTTAGGAGAATGCATCCCTAGATGGCAAATTTCGGTAACAGCTTAGCCTCGTTGAAATAAAGCACCAGCGTGTGCAGTGAAACCATAGTGGTTATAGTTTCTATCGTTCTGTGAAGGCTTTGCAGAACAGTAAGTATGCAATAAAGGCTATGTTAAGATAACACGCTTCTCGGTGATGAACTTGATAATAAGTTGGACTCATTTTTTGAGGTATTAGAGCGTGCAGTGAAAGTTGGGTGGCTACAACTTTTTGTCTTGATTGATTATCTCTGTTAATGATTGCAAGGTGTAATTACTTATATGAATTGGTTACCCTACCCATGTTAACTTTGGTAAACCGCAAATCATATATGGCCATCCTTTGCTGTTTTCGTACACTTTAAGCTTGAAGTTAAGTTTGCCATCCTTAAGAAGACTGTATAAGCGATATCGCCTCTGGTATAGTATCAGTGTAATGTGGTAAAAGCTCTGGTATTAGAGTTTGATTTAATTCGACTCGTATGCGTTGAACTCAGAGTGGTGGAGGTATAATATAGTGAATTTTGTATTAGCAAAGTCATTCTTCGTGAAAATCCTGGAACTGTTATAGTGAAGGGATGACCTGATAGGGTTATGTGTTGTGTTACAACAAGAAATTTAAATAGTTGCATTCGGATATCTGCGGGACATGAATCTGGGTTGCAAAGTCAGATGTAGCTCAGCCACTATATGACAGTTATCGAAATGACACAATGGAAGCGTAGTACCTAGATGTTATAAGTGAGAGGATATTCGAGAGAAAATTCTGAGGACAAAGTTTTTATAAAGAGGGAAGAATGTAATATCCTGAGCTTTGAGAGCCGTTTAAAATAGTCATCCGTGACCCAAAAAATAAACGGGTGCTAATTTTGAGCAATGCTCGAGAATTAGTACAGTATGGGAGTTTAAAACAATTTTGGGGCAAAAATATATTTTTTCACATTTTTGAGATTATTTTTATAATTTTGAAAGAAATATGATGAACGGGATGCATATGCTATTAAGTAGCGTCATATTGATGACAATTAAGTGTATTAAGTTATAATATTGTGCAGTAGGCTGTGTTCTAATGATTTGATTATTCCGTTTAAGTTAAAGCTAAATACTTTCGATTAGATAATTAACTGCGAATCCAGGTAAGGGATATCTTAACCCTGGGTAAAGATTTTCGTCTGAACCCCTACTTTGAGAACTCGTACTCATAAGTACTCACTTGATATACTTATGACTAATGTTGAACTCTGAATTATGTATTGATATCAGCATGTTATTGCCCAGAAAACCCTAATATCGAACCAGAATTGATTATTTGAAAATCTTGTGATGCTCGTCTGTTATTGCATGTTGAGCAAATCTGATAACTGTTTGTATCTGTTCTTCCAAATTGTTGTGCCTAAAATCGGTAACTTTTCACAGTCGTTTTGCTGTTTCTTTGTGATTTTTCTCCTGGAATTCTGAATGATGACTCATATCAGTATGTTATTGTTATTGGGACCCGAATTGATTTTAGTGATTTGAGCTTATGTTAACGCTCATTGATGTTGTTGATTTTTCTGTGTTGACCTGGGTAATCATTCTGTGGGGAGGCGGTATAATGTTGGTTTGAATCCTGCATGAAATACAGGCCAGTACCCAATGAGACTAGTAATTATTATGATACATCATGCATGTGTACACTACCAACTTTGCCTGTGTGGCATTATAACCGCCCAGGATCAACGTTGATTTTTTATTTTATCCTCACCATATGTACCTTGATTGTTATGGAAATGATTAAGAAAGGATTATCTCAAATGGTTTGGAATCCTTTGAGAAATTTTTGGTGTATTTGGAAATGATCTTTTATTAATCATTTTGGAACTCGTTGTGATTGTATTTGCTAATTTTGGTATTTATTTATGATGAGTTTTGATTATTTTTAAAATCATTGAGTTTTGATTGTTCGAAGTATTTTGGAAATTATCGTTGGTTGGATTCTTTAGAATCATTTTATAATCCTGTTGGTAGTCCTTGTACAACCTTACTGAGCTCTCAAAAGCTCCCCTTCGTTTGGCTCCCTTCTGCATGTGATGATCAGCTGTAGCATGTTCGGGAATGGGTTAGAGTCTGTGTGAGATTCCGATGAGCCATCACCACTATATAGGAAGACCCTTGCACGGGTCGGTGCTATTAATTGGTTCTTAGGAGTTTGTATTGCGAAGGACATAAGCTGTAATAGTTTCAGCTATGCAATTGTAATCTAGTATTTTGCAAAATCTGAGTTGATGGTGAATTAGAATATGTATTAGTGAACATATTTGACAAATTTGACGTGATCCGGTAGGTTAACGTTCTAGGAGTTCCGGACGGCGGAGCTCCAGATTTCTGAGGCGTTACAACCTCAGATCAGACAGGTAGAGAAAGAAAATGACAATGTTCAGTTGCTGCATGACTCATTGTATGTTTGGCTGAATGGATTCAGAATGGATAATTGGGTTCAGTGTCTCGAATACGATGTAGTTTGTCACGGGAAAAACTTCCTCACCTTTTCCCTTAAAGTAGTACAACCGTGCTCCCTATGATGAGAATGCTTTCTTACTTTCCCGAAAGAGGTTTAGGCAGGAAGTGTCAAGGAATTTCCTGCTTTCCTGATGTTGAGAACAAGAAAGATAAGTTCGACTTAGGGTATAGACCAACCAAAAAAAGGAGAAAAAGGAAGCCATCTAGAAAGTTGCCCAAACGAAGAAAGACAAGGAAAATAGGTAGTGCACAAATGTCAAAGGCACGACCAAGGTCCCTTCCATGAACGGATACTTCATTAAAGAAAGAGAAAGTGTCCTTTTATGGATTTTTAGAGCCTATATACAACGTCAAGACTGGGAAGTAGATCAAAGGTTGAGGGATATTCTGCAACTGTGAATGAGTTGAAGACGAGAAAATGATAATCCTTACTAAGCCAGATACCAAGGAAAGTTCTGATTAGATGGATTTAATGGAACCATAAGCGATGACAACATGCTTCACTGATATGCTTATCTGTGAAGTGGATGACCGAATCATAAACCTAGAAAGCCTAAGCATTTTAGCACAGGGTGATGCACGGATTGGATGATCGAGTACAAACCG
The DNA here is from genome assembly GCA_033070095.1 of Escallonia herrerae. Lineage (NCBI taxonomy): Eukaryota > Viridiplantae > Streptophyta > Magnoliopsida > Escalloniales > Escalloniaceae > Escallonia > Escallonia herrerae. Next base: position 44,802 of record JAVXUP010000400.1, on the reverse strand, counting down.
CTGACTGTGAGAGAGATCACAGCAGGGAGTTTTGCTGCCCAAGATGCTCCGGAGTAGATTTACTTAAAAGTGAGTAACAATTGGAGATGAGACGCTAGTACAGTGAACAATAATAAGAGAATTGATTGATTAAGGATTTGAGGTTTTAAGTTCTTTTGTGGTTTAGATATTGATTTATTATTTTATGAAATAAAGAATAAAAAATAATGAACGATTGAGATGATGTCACGATGCAAAAATAAAAAATTAATTTTTTTGAGCTTTTTTTTTTTTTTTACGTCTCCACCACCGCCTTGCGCCTGGTGCCTAGGCGTGCAAGGCATGTGCTTTTTGGAAGGGGCTGCGCCTTGTGCCTAATCGCGCCTTTGATAACACATGTATAATGTGAGGCTAAATCCTCAAAAGTTTGTGTTCCGGGTTACAGCCGGAAAGTTGCTAGGGTTCATTGTGAGCAAAAGAGGAATAAAGGTTGACCTTGCTAAGATCATAGCCATAGTTGAGATGCCCCTACCGAGAATTGAGAAGGAGGTCTGAGGATTCTTCGGTAGGATCTAATACATTAGCCGATTCATATCTCGTTTGACCATGATTTGTGAACCTGTGTTCAAGGTATTAAAAAAAGATTCAACGAAGAAGTGGAACCCTTCATGTCAAGAAGCCTTCAACAAAATCAAACATAGCAACCCCACAGTCCTAAGCCTTCCGATACCCATAATCCTTTATTGTTATACCTAACCATAACGATACAACAATCGGAGCCATGTTAGCCTAACATTTGAGAATTCCTTGATCGAGAGAGCCATTTTTCTGTCAGCAAGAAGCTGACCAAAGGAGAGGTGAATTATTCAACTTTAGAGAAGGTGTGTTTATATCTGGTTTAGGCAACACAGAGATTGAGACATTATGTTTTAGCTTACCTTATTGTACTTTTACGTAGAATGGATCTTATGAAGTACCTCTTTGAGAAGCCAGTACTAGGACTGTAATTTGGGCGGTCTGGACGGGTCCAAAGTTCAGACCATACCCAGCCCACTCAAAAAACTCAGGCCCGTGCCCAGCCCATCTACAGGCCAAATAATTTTTTCCATGCCTAGTCTGTGAAAGTTTTGGTGAGCACAGGCTTGACATGGGCTTCCCACAGGTTGTCTGTGACTCCATATTAGTTTTTCTTTACTTTATTTTAACGTATATCAGTATCACCCAAGTCTAGCACTTAGTGATAAGTTTTGATAAATTAACTTTTAAGCATATCATTTACCATTGGAGTATACTAATTAGTCATGATAATAAAGAAGAGTAAAGTGAAGTCTCAAAATGGATTTAATTATAAGCATGTAAATAAAGTTCTAGGAAAAAATAGAAACAATCTTATGAAGTATAGTCTTGTAATGAGAGACATGGGAGAAAAAAATAAGTCTTCAGAGGTCTCTAAATGCATATGGCTAGAGGATTTTAAAGACTAAAGGAAAAAAACACATATTCTACACGTAAAATTTATTTATGTAATTCATATATAATTTAAACATCTATGACTGGATTTCCCACGGGCTGGGCGGGCCTCCAAAAACCTTTACCCATGTCTACCACAGTCACTATAATACTAAACCGCGCCTATATTTTTACGCGCCGGCATGGGCTACCACGGGCTGCCCAGCCCACGTTGCACCCCTAGCAAGTACTGTCAAAACGCATAGCCAAGTGGCTTTCTTTGCTGTCAGAATTTGATATCACATATGTCACCCAAAAGTCAATCAAGGGAAAGGTCGAGGCCGACTTGTTGCCGATTTTCCAACAGACGATACCAACAGATGGTAGGCAAAATTTCCAGATGAAGGAATGTGTGTAGTGGAAACAAAATTAAGGTAGTAATTGTATTTTGATGAAATAGCGAATATCAATGGATTCAGAGTAAGGATATTGTTTATCTCACCAAATAGAGTCCATTCACCTATAGCAATCAAGGTGACTTTTGACGGTACTAACAACACTGCGAAATGTGAATCTTGTATCATTTGTTTAGAGATGGTCCTAAACCTAGGAATTCAAGAGATTATAGTGTATGGAGACTCAACACTGATCATATACCAGATAATGATAGAGAATCAACACTGATCATATACCAGATTAAGGATATGTGGAGAATCTAAGATGGACGTCTACAAGCATACCATGCCCATTTGGAGAAAATTATATAATAGTTTGAGGATGTAATGTTTCATTAACTACCCCGTCTCAAGAAAAAATTTATCGATGCCCTAGCCGCCTTACTTCGATGGTTGATATACCCAAATGATAGGAGGTAGAGCCATTTGTGATACATAAGAGAGATAGACCAGTTTATTGCTTCATGATAACACCTGTAAACAAGGATGGAATAGCTGAACCTTGGTACACCCAATGTGCAGAACCTTATTCAAAATGGTACATACCCTGACAAATTGCTACAAATGACCGAATAGCTTTGATTAGATAGGTAGCCCAGTTCATCATGTGTGACCAAAGATTATAAAAAAGACATTATACTGGAGAACACCTACTGTGTATAACCAAGAGAGAGAGAGAGAGAGAGAGAGAGAGAGAAAGAGAGAGATAGCAATTAGATCATGAAGGATATACATTTAGGAGATTGTGGACAGCACATGAACAGCTGAATGCTAGCGAAAAAAATTCTTCAACAGGGATATTATTAGACTACAATGAAGCAAGACTGTGTTGAGTATGTGAGGAGGTGACACAAGTGAGCAAGTGTATGCTCATCTACAACATTTCCCTCTCTGAGAATTATATATTTGCCTAGCCGTTCTCAGTTTGGGGAATAAACGTGATAGCAAAAATCAGTCATAAGGTCTCTAATGGACTTGAATTCATGCCGGTAGCCTAGATTACTTCACGAAGTGGGTGGAAGCCGCTCTGTATGCCGTAGTCAATGCTAGGAAGGTGTCCCAGTTAATCAGAACTGACACCATTTCTCGAGAGTTGATCTCAGACGACAGGTTACATCTCAAAAGAGAAGTCTCGAACATAGCCAAGGCGTATGGTATTATTCGACATCATTCGTCACCATACTGTCCATAGGCCAATGGGACTGTAGAGGCTGCCAACAACAATATCACGAACATGCTGAATAAGATGATAGATTCGTGTAAGAGTTGGCCATATAAGCTCCCCTACACCCTCTGGGACTATAATATGCAGGTGAATACATCGACCGGAGCTATCCCATATTCCTTAGTCTATGACGTGGAGGCCTTACTCCTGGTATAACTGAAAGTTGATTTCTGAGAGTTCCTAACTGGTTAGGTCTCTATACGATCAGGTGAATCATGATTGGGGGTGCAACGTTATTAGTCGATTTAGACATAATTGAATTGTCACAGCTAGTCAATCTAGACCGACTAAAAAAATGTTATGCTTGAGAGAAATTTGATGTAACACAAAGATGAAGGTATGTAGGCAGCCAGTAAAGTTACCTTGGGTGCGGTCAAATTTTAATAAAAGCCTTTTATTCAACACAACTGCTAAGATACGGACTACGTTCCTAAGAAAATAAAAATGCCCACTAGGACGAAAACCCTACAAAGGGCGACTTAGCAAAAGTTAGAACGAAAAAAATGACAGTAAGAAATACTAGAAAAAATAAAAAAAATTTCTCTGGGATGTAAACCTTTCAAAGGGCGGGCTAGGCAAAAGTTAAGGCAAAAAAAAAGAAAGAAAAGATTCTAGGTCCTATCAGCAACCTATGGGAAATCTATTAGCATCTATTTCTTCTCATTTTACTTCCATATTTCCTTACTCTTCTAATATGTCAACCTTTGAGATACCGGGGTAATATCCTTCAATTCTTCTACCTCAAAAGCCGGTTTCTAATTTAGTTTCTCGTTACCCTTGTCATTCCTGCAATCAAACCCACCCTCGTGATAAGCATCCATGCCAGCTTCCCAATATTGAGCAGCCTTGGCGGACAATGGCCATTTCTGTTGTTTTTCCTTAGGCAACGTGGAAGGGTGTCGCTGGGATTCATCGCGGAGACCGTATCGAATTCCTGGTTACATTGAACTTCTCTTCAAATACATGTGAACCAATATAAGACTACCTAATCCAAATAACTCATACTTCTTCCTTAGGTGGAGAATGACGAAAACTTTGCACTGTACTCTGAGAAGACTTCGGGAATCAGGCTTCTCTAGCCCCAATCCGTTGGTAGACGAGCATTTTCCTTTGCTCATGTCAGAGGCCTTATCTCACAAGCACTTGGGGAAATCCCACTTCAGCTTTGCTCTCAGCTTACTCTCTAAAGCCAACACTATGTTCTAGCCAACTGACATACTCCTTGTACAATAAAGAAGTAACCGGATCCAGGCAGTTGACAAAAGTGTCACCCCCTACGAAATGATCAAAATAGGTAGGAGAACCATAGCCTTTGGATACGACTTTGATCACGAAAGGGCTAATAATATTCTCCACAGCATCAAAGGTATTGTAGAACTCCAGAACAGCCTCCTTATGCCCAAACTGTCTCAGAACTCGACAAGAAAAGTAAAAAGTAAAATAGCAAAATCTCAGGAGACAGACACAATAATATCTAGAAGTATACAAAATAGAGCCACGATTCCCCACACGGGAAAATACCAACGTATATCCTTGGACTCCTACACGTAGAAGAAGCGAGTCCATTCATCTATGCCCGACCAACCCTCAAAGACCAAAGGTCGAGAACGGAAAGAGCATGCGCTATAAGTTCTTTTAACGAGAAGAGTTATTAGATGCATGTGACCTAGCAGCCACATATATAGAAGCAAGGGGCTACTCCCAAAAGGGACACTCGGATCCTTATGTACATCAGATGCCACGTAAGGTTTCAGCTTCCACTAAAAAGGATCGGGGTTTTCCTTTCGTGGATACTTGGATTAATATATCGGTCAGCCTCACATCAGCAACATCAGGGCCAGAAAAGTGAGATATTTGGCCACCAAACATAATGCTAGAGTAGCTACCCAACCACATGCATACCATTAATCACGACCTTCCGGTTTAGCCGAAAAATATTCTATCATGAGAAAAAGAAGAATACCTTCATCCTAGATGAAAGACCTAGCACGTTCTTTCTTGACCTTTAGCATGCTCTTCATAGCCTTAGCATAACCGTCTTGGCTAACTAGAATACCAATTGGTAGATTAACCAGAATGTCCACCAGAGCAAAACATTCGTCATATGTAGGGCAGAGTCATCAAGCCAAAATGAAAGACGCGATCATTAACATCCCAGGATTTGAATGCCGCATGAAGAATGTCTTCATGAACAACCACACTCCTACGACTCGTCACGAATTTTAGGTTGAATCGGCCGTCGAGGTGGATTAGTTCGATCTTGTTGAATGAATTGGCAAAGGCGTGGAATTGGAGCTCAAAGATCGTGGAATCGTCTTCGAAAGCCATTGAGAATTCTTAGGCGATAATGAGAGTCAAACGTGGTTTTGGACGGATGAATCTTGAAAATATAATGAGAGAGCCCTACTTTGTATAAAAATAGGGGTCGAGAATTTAGAATAATTTAAATTTTTATCAAAAAAACTAAACGGTTTTCAAAAACACCGGTTAGTTTTCCAAGTTCATTTAAATATTTTCTTCTGTTCAACTGGCCAGTTTTACTAGGAAAATTAGTTTTTGTCTCTGATCAACTGTCAGGTTTTACCATAAAATTTGAGTTGGGTTTTGAGACCAACCGGCAAGTTTTCATCATAAAATTAATTCGACCACTGACTAACCTCTGTGAAATTTGACAGGGTATGCTTACTTTTAAGCCAAACCCTGTACCTGTCAAGCAACTCAGCTCAATCACAAATTTTCAACTAGTTCCAGCCATTCCTCCTTCCTTTCTGTGCATGCGTGTCAGAATATATTTAGATTTCACAGTAACATAAGAATTGACTAGTAAAGTTTCTAACTCAAAACATAGAAAAATAAGAGTTTAGTACATCCAGAATTTGAAATAAGTCTCTAAAGGACTCAGGCTTACTCTAACATCTAGGACCTGAGCTAGGCATCATCCTCATTACTTCTTCCTGGTCCTCCTTGGGCTAGGCTCCTTTTCGTCACCAGACTCCGAAGCTTCCTCGGCTTCCTCCATGACTTCCTCACTTTTTTCTTCATATTCCTCTTTCTTGCCTTCCGGCTCGAGGAATGATTTTGTTATCATGGTCTTATTAGACTGAGGCTTCTTATAGGTATGCCTGAAGACCACGGCAATTTGGGAAAATTTTCATCTCAGTTTCAAGGGAGGGGCTAGAGCTTTCCTCTTGCTCTTAATGGCAACTTCTTTTCCCATAGAGGGTACTGGCTCTAATTTAACCACTTTATTTGTAAATGTCTAGCAGGCCACTCGGTTCATCTCCCGAAGGCAACATCGATGGACTGGGAGTAGGCATCTTCGTAGCCTCATCTGTGGATTTGTACACTGACAGTAGATGCCGGTGGCCAGACACCATGCCTTTCAGGCTATGGATTATCCTATATGCATCAAGTGGGGAAAAGGATATTCAGGCACACCAACTAGTTTTGAAATCTCATTGATAACCTCTACCTATGTCCTAGCTTGATAGAGAGCTAGATTTGCTTCAACTCATTGTCTCTTTCCTTCAAGTTTTCTCAAATTAGCTTATGCTATTTCAAGATTTTGTTGAGCTTCTTGTGCATCAATGTCACTACTATATCTACCCTGGTTGAAAGCCAGCTCGGCTCAACAATTCGTCAATCTATCACCGGGCGGTATAACCTCCTCCTTCTTCAGAAATACCTGATACGGAGGAATCAAATAATTTTTTTTCGCTAGATCCTTTATTTCCCTAGGATTGTAGTTCAATTGGTCATAGCACCGCCCTGTCAAGGTGTAAGTTGCGGTAAATTTAAAATCAATACAAGTCGAGAATTTGCCATTTGGACTTCGACCAACGTCCTTGAGCCCGATCACCTCGGGGTCCTTCTTCCGCGGGGCGATCGGCTCCTATTCCTCGGTCTTCCCCTTTAGGAGGACCGGCGCTGTCCATGAAGGGAATGAGATACCCTCAGATGACTCCGCCTTATATTTTGCCCTTCCCCTTTCTACCTCGGGCCGCATTTTCTTTCTGCTTCTTTAGCCATTCACTACCAAAAAAAGTGGGTTTGGGCGACACTTAAAAAGTGTCGCTAATGATGATAAAAGTGTCGCAAAGGGGTTTTCCGACACGTCAACAACACTTTTTATAAATATCGCAAAATCGTCAGTCGGGAATTTCCCGACACTTTCGATACATGCCAGCAATTCACTTGCGACACTTGTAAGTGCCGCTTATGAGGTTCACTAGTCAACCTAAATTGCGACACTTATATGAACAATGCCGCTAAACTTGCGACACTTCTAGAAAAGTGCCAAGAAAATTTTGTGACATTATCTTGCAAGTGTCGTTTCTATTTAAGGCACTTTCAAATGAGTGTCACTAAAATTTAGCCATGTATTGTAATAAAATATTGAAAACCATTCTCGTATTCTGTGGGAAAAAAAAATTAGCTTGAACACTTTTAATGGCGACATCTGTAGTATGTAGCAAAAGAAAGTGTGTTTTTTGTGGTATTTCCCCAGCTCAAATAAAATAACAGCCAAGTCAATTTAACAAGCAAATAGACTAATTATCAACTAATTACAAAACATTTACTTCAACCATAACAAATGTCCAACATTCATATCCGTAGGCTAACATAACAATCAGAGTTGAACCTAAACAGTTTATCTCATCAAAATGTTAACATAGAGCATCTCTCTTTTAAGTCCTACAAGAACATTGATAGTCCTCCAACTGGTAAAATAAACCTGCAAAAATGGGGAAAAAATAAATAAAAAAGGGTCCCAAAAAAAGGTAACATACGAAGTTAATTGATGTAACATAAGAAAATTCAAACCAAGAAACTAATTTCCTAGAAGCACTAACAATTTTAGAAAAAACTATCATCAGCATCCTTCCAAGGTGACTGTATATGAGATTAAAAAGTTGAAGTCATCATGTGGTTTCATTCTTTCGAGTGATCGAGTGAACAACTTTTAGCAACTTGTCGAATATGTTAATTTTTGCTATCAGGCAAAGATCTCGCCATTAGCTAAAAGTATGGGAACCCCTCGTATATAACCAAGTGTTGTAGAAACATATCCTATAACAGGGTCAAAAGGTTGATAGAAAATCACTTTAAACAAATATAAACCAAACAAATTTCTATATTCTGAAACGAATACAGCTGAAACCATCACAGAGATACAATTAATTCGAAAAAAAGTAATAATAATAATAATAATCGTACCAGAACAGTTCAGCATGTGAGTTGCTAGTCTTCTTTTGCTGCCCGTATCCATTTCTTGACATATATCTACCCGATAACAAGCCTTCCCTATGACAATTAGACAGTCAGATCTATCAAAGAACTTAGGGTGACCAAAATTTTTTGATTGAAAAATGTTAAGCTGAACTACTCTTCAGTGGCTCATAAAACTGCCCAGAATACCAAAATACATACACACAATCACAAACACAAGCTGCAGCCATCCATAAGTGATAAAAAGGGCTCGTACCGAAAAGTGAAAAAACTAACAGTGACACCATAAAAAGAGATGGATAACAAATGAACACTTGCCATTAACTGTTGCAAGATTTGAATTGCCTACCACAACTCCATTTTAGCTAAAGCACGACAATGCCCTAAAGCTTCTGAGTACTAGCCCTAAAAGGGGTAGATATTCTTCTACTGAAAAATCTACCGATTAGCACCGAACAGTGTAATATAGAGAAGAAGAAACATCTATTTGTAAACAAACAAATTAAACTTCTTGTTTACACCATACTATACGCCAAATTGATTAGCATATAACATGAAAAAGGTTCCAACTTAAATCTTTGCTTTGTAGATAAGGCGCTCAGAAGACTCTATTTCCAACAAAGATGGTGTCCGTTATGTCGCAAAGGGTGATCAACTGAAATGCTTTGCAAGTGGAGCATACCTCCTCCGGGACTGATCTTCCACACCTTGAATTTAGGAGTTGAAAAACTCCTATAATCCATTGAGAGCCCACATTCTAACATATTGATAGAAAATAAAGAGTTGCATCCATCATTTAGGACCTAAATGGAAGCAGCTGTATACTGTTTGCAGCATTTGGTACCCAAGTTTATAGCTACTTCTTCATTAACTACACCCTGCTAATTAACATAAGATGTGGATGTAACGAGGCCCATATATATATATATAGTGGAGTCTAATTATTCGTATGGCTAAATCACCAAATTTACAACATTAATGCATTGTAATTTAGGGAGCAAATGAGGATAAAGCCTAAGGGTTCAAATTGCAGAAAATTATTATTTTTAATTCATGTTTAGATAATTACCTAAATATGTAAAAGATTCAAATTGCTATAAACCCAAAAGAATATAATGGAGTCATCATCATATATAAAAACAATACAACAGTAAAGAAATCGTACCAGAGGAGCTCAGTTCTCAATCGAAGAACTTGGGATGATCCAAATAGTGTTGTTGAAATACTGGTTCGTCACTGTCCATAAACACGCATAGAAGAACTCAATTAACTCGCAAAACAAACCAACCAATACTAATATCGGTGATAGATTGGTCTCTTTCTCATACAATTCTTTCTCTTAATTAAACGAGCGAACTCTCAGCTATAAACTAATCTACTCCAACTATTAGCCACAAATTGCACAGAATTAGTATAAAAGGCACCTTTTAGAAGTTATCCCTAATAAAAAAAATGCCAAATTTTCAAGAATCAAATTCTATTTGCATTCAATTTGCCACTCCACTTAGAATAGGGAAATTTAGGGTTAGCGAGAGCAAGAGAGAGAGAGAGAGAGAGAGAGAGAGAGAATTAAGTATCATTTTGAGAGACATACCTATGATCGAGACTTAGAGAGCAGACATCCATGGACCAACCACAAGCGACAACTCTTTGGGTGACGAGGGCAGAGAGGGGGTGGTGGAGGGTCAACTGCATTTGCGTGTCCTCCGGGGAGAGCTAGAAAAGGAGGGAATTGGGAAAAAGTATTTGCGCGATCTTTACTTTTTCCGCCCTCTTGAAAATTCTGGAATACCGACGTTTTATTTACACAAGCATAAATAGAGCAGATTAATAAATGTAGGCGTCTAGCAGATAAATCTACCGACGATTTTTTATAAGTGTCGTCTTTCTGTGACATGTTAGCAAATGTCGCATCATTAGTGTCGCAATAGTCAAAGACGCTGAATATGCGACATGTAAAAAAGTGTCGATAAAGATTCAGATAGCCTTCCCGAGTCTTCGCGGCAAGCTACTTCAAGAGGTATATTTTATTTAGTTTTTTTAGCATAGAAAATCACTTTAGAGTCATTTCTCATTCCCGTAGTCGCATCTCAATTACAAAAAATGGGTAAAAAAGAGTCTTTTACATATCTGAGTCCAGGTCTAACTCTCGGAATGTAGACTACTTCTCGTAGGACCAAAGTTGATCTACGGAAGTTCTGATTCCAGTTAGTCAGACTGGATACGTAGTCAATTTAATCCCTGATGTCAAGTTCAAGTCAAAAGAATAAATATAAACTTAGTGTAAGTTTTCTTATATTATATTTTAAGGACAATAATCAATAGAAGCGAAGTAGAGACTAACAGGGCGTGGTAAGTGCCTAATACCTTTCCGTCTAGTAACTTAGTCTTTGAACTCATATCTTAATTCTCGATAGATTAGTCGTCCTTTAGGACACTTTAGAATCATTTTTAGGGTTTTCTTATTTTTTTAATTTTGTTTAATTAAATAAAATGGTAACTTCATAAAATCCTTTCTTAACGAGAAGATTTTTCCAAGGTAATTCACTACAGCAGTTATTACCTAGTATTTTGGACCCTAAGTAAGATATGGCCATATATACAGGATCATCCCTTAAACGGGATAGGAGATTAAAACGTGATATAACTTTCCAATACCTAAATACCACTAAACATTCTAACCAGCGCAGCGTGCGAAACTCCTGGTTCTTCTTCTCATAATTATTGCTGGCGCACACACTTTGCTCACACCTCTGTCAAGTCTGCCCTAGATAGCATCCTAGTCCTCCTTGGACTCTAGCCTTGAAACTCAAGAGGACGTTTCTTATCCCTAATCGGTTATTGTTTTACATGTTAGTGACCACGGACACCGCCGGTAGGACATGCCTGACTAGATATAACTCCGGTCCTTGTATGACCTTCCAGCCTTAAGTGTTCATATTCTATGGGTGGACAAATTCTGGCTGCTTATTGTTGTACAGAATTTGAAGATCACCAACAACACGGAGTGAAAACTAAAAATCTAGGTAGCGTTTGAAACGATTTTTGTTTTTTATTTTTTGTTTATTTTTGAAAACTAGAAAAAATATTATCGTTTGACAGACAATTTTAATTTTTTTTTCTCTTCAGTTTTATAAACCCGTTTTCAAAGTATAACTATTTTTTAAAACACCATTTTTATTATTTTTTATATTACCTTTTTTCAACTTTTGTTGGAAGCATTTTATGTCTCTTCTTCCTTTCAATACTCATCACCAACACTTATCACACAAGAATGACCAACGCCCCCGAACACCAAATTACAAACACTGCCAACCACCACAGCTATTGACCGCCGATCTGCCACCACCACTGATCAACATACCCGAACATCAAACTTGCCAACACTACTAACGACCATAGCCACTGACCTTGCCACCACCACCAGTGATCAACACCTACAAACACAGCCAACAACCATAGCTACTGATAAATCCAATTCAACATCTACCGACCACCATTGTTTCTATAACAAATACCATGAACAAATTTTATCCATCGATTAGTCCTGATATCTTTGATTTGCGCAAGTAAATTTCAAACTAATCAAACTTTTCACTCAATCAAACCAATGATGCCCTAATTCGCAAGCTAATGTGTTGCTATTATATCAATAGTTGCATGATGGCATAGGAGATGTATTGGTCGTTGTGGGAGTACTTCTGGTTGTTGAACATAGGAGCTCAGAAGAAGCTCTCAAGTATTAGAAAATGAAAGAGAAGAGGAGAGAGGAAAAACTGAAAAGGGAAGAGAGAAAAAAAACAAAAGTAAAAATCAATTATGCAAAATTGTATCAAACACCCCATCAATTTTGTAAAATAATAATAATAACTGAAAGAGGTTTTCGTTTTTCAAAGAACAAAAACTGAAAACTGATTGGGTTTCAACCATACCCTAATTAAGTTCAACTGAAAAATCCCAATAGAGCAGTAGAAATTTGAAGGTGCTGAAACTGTAGTACATGATAACTGATTTTTCTAAAAGGAACTTAAATCCAACACTTTTATACCGCCACTGAAGAGGAAATTGCAAGCATAAGAAATAGATTACATAACCAAAGCTGCGGTTAGGATCGCCTCCGAAAAATAACGGAGTGCATTTTATTCAGTCTTGCTAATTACCTTTTGCAACTTTTACTTTTTATGTGAGATAAATCTATGTTATTGTCCCTAATTTCATTCTCCTTAAGAACAAGTAGGCCAGCATTCGATAACCAATGATCATCACCAACATAGCTCCCACTTCAGCTCCACCACTGTCGAGCCTTTGCCCTTGGATGGAAGGGGTGTCACAAGAACCTGATCCATGCTGCAAACCGGAGCATCTGTACTGAATCTTTAGGAGAAGCCTGTATGTGTGATAGTTGAAAGATACGTATCGCACCCATGACATGAAAGGTGGAACCTTCTGCAGCCATATACAAATAAACGAGTCAAAATTCATTGACCCGTGTTGTTTTCTCCAAATTATCGCATGTAAGTAATTCAACTCGAGCTGATTCTCCTTAAACTTTTTTCATGCCAACGTAAGGAACAAATTACATAGGAATAAGGCCATCTTTACCTGGATAAAGAATCCACCAGCTAACATGAATGCCATAACAACTATTGAAGCCAAGGTTGTAGCTTTCTTCACATCCATGAATGCTGCGCCTATGGCCAGTCCTAGACCCTGCAGTTAATTTGCAGTTCATACAGGTATATATGACTTCTCGCATGACATTTCACACATCAGAGACACGAAATCATGGCAACCCAAAATTTATGAGGATGTGCTAGCTTCCTAATGCCGTATACTCCATTTTGCATAAAGTTACAAAGTCGTCAGTAATGTAAATTTATTGCATGATGTACAATATGGTGTATCCTTTCTTTCGACTTGTACCTAAACGATTAACATGTGTATTTCCTATTGCATAGTGATTTCGAAGGGGTACCTGAGAAGCAACAATACTGAGGAAAATTGTAAGTAGGGTAAGCAAAAATGCAAGGAAGCTTGGCTGCAGTCCCACCATGAAATAGACTATCACCAGGAACACTAAAGGCAATATGAGGTCCAAAGGAAGATCACTGGTGTTTCTGGCTACCAAGTATGCACTGAGTCTGTACATGCCCACCGACCTCTCTTTGACTAGCATGGCCCTTTCTTGAGGGAAGGTGAAAATGGCCGTAAATAGAGGGAAAAAGGCCCAGAATACTGAAATGAAGAACAACAGTCCTTCCTGCATGTCAAACAAATCAACCTCAGTATGAAAGCATAATGTAAGCTTGTAGTGTCTCAATGAACAAGTAATCTTATCCTCTGATATAAAATTTGGCACTGTTGGAATTTTAAATAGAAATATACAAGGAACACGGCCTACACATTATGCGGTAGTCTAAGATACAGTAGAAAGGTCAGAAGTTTGGAGAGCGGTACCAATATCTCTAATTCTGTGTGGGGAAATTACCAAACCTTTGTGCAGATGGTTTTCATGAAGTCCTGTATAAAGGATACTTGTCTTGAATTGTAACTGGTCTGCCGATTCATATGCATAAAAATCTATTTGAGAGTCCTTCTAGTGTTAATAGAGGGAGCTCTGTACAACTCGGGGTTGGTACATCCCCATGCATAAAGCCCCAACACACTGAAACTCTTTTGCACTCATCCTATCATATATAGTGTGCTTGACAGGACATTAGTAACAACCAGAACAATAAGCATCAGTACCTGGTCTTGAAGTTGCTTGGGAGAAGAAGCAGCTGAGTGCCACCAAAGGAGTCCTACAATTAAAGCAGTGGAAATAACTTGCATTATTCTGATACTGCTAAGATATTCGTGACGCCTCTCCTTAAGGCCTCTCCTGAAGAGAATCGAGAACTGTTCTCCCCAACGTGCTCCCGGCGCCCTTGAGTTTATCCAATCCAGCTTCTCAGGATTTTCCTCAATCAGCGTAGGCTTCAGAAACCTTGTTTTTTTCATGTTGGCAGCTCTTGCTTCATAAGCCCCTAAAAAGTACTTCAAAAGATAAAAACAGTCTAATTAAGATGTGTTGTATGGTATTTTTTTGGACAATCTCTATGTCCTTTGCCAATTTGAAGGGACAAACGAAAGATCATATGGAGCTGATATCATATGTCGCAGGTAGAATCAGCGTATGAACAAAAGTGGACATATATTGGACTTGAGGGAGAACAGAATTAAGAATGTGACCAAAGGACCTGGGCTATATCGTGGTTGTTACCTCTTGGGCATCAGATGATGAAGAGCCCCAGTCATTATGCTTATAATTTTGGCTAGCGTTTATGAACTTATCCTTCAATTCTGAAGGAACAGATTTGTCCTTCATGTTCCCATTTGCAAGATCAATGAGGAACTCAGCCGGATTCATGGCTATACAAGGAGAACAACCAATTGACGAGAAATATGGCATTGCATCCGAGGCTTTTCCTGAGTACAATGAGCTTCCTTTCCCCAAGATAATTAACTTGTCGAACTTTGTGAAGAGCCTACTTGATGGCTGATGTATTGTGGCCACCACCGTCTTTCCCGCCTACAAGTATAGTTTGCTGTTAATCTCTACATCCTTTGAGTAGTGACATTATTACAAAGTCATAACTTACGCAGAAAATTACTCTCAATTCTGCTCAATTATAGTGTGTTGTTTTTGTAATGAGTAAGGTTAATAGGAAATATCGGCCTTACTTGTTTCTTCTAATGATTTATGATGTCTCTTTCTGAGGGACGATTGGAGTATAATTTGTCCAGTTGTGAAAGATTCAGTACCTGAGCAATGTTATGTAGCATCTGAACAATCCGAAGTGCTGTGGTCGAATCTAGACCAGATGTTGGTTCGTCTAAAAACAGAAGTGACGGGTTCAGCAGAATTTCGTTCCCAATGCATACTCGTTTTCTTTCACCACCCGAAACCCCTCTCACCAATGGTCCACCAATTATTGTATTTTGGCACCTGAAAGAAGACATCATTTTATCCTTTTCAATCAACTTCATCATACTAAACTGCAAACTTGTGGTGTTTCCATTTGCCATGTGAATGGGACAAAAGATTGTCGAGTCCTACGTATCTCCAAATGTTATCGAAAAATTTTAGTTTTCCAGGGCGTAGTTAAAGAATTGTTCATTTCTTAGTCCTGAAAAAAGCATCCTATGCTATGCCAATGCAACTTAAAAATCTAGAATGCGCATTTGACTGGACGAATCCCTTACGTATCCCTGGCTACTTGTAAGCATCCATTACATGTACAACAAAAAGTTTCTCAATCTCGCGTGTGGCTTACAATTGCCGGACTTGCTCAACAAAAAGTCTCTTGTTGTATTAGCTAAAGCAGCGGATTCTACTATGTAATTGATTTGTTACACGCTTGAAGTTGAACATGAAACCGTATGTCAATTAGCACGAAGAGGCACCTTTCAAGACCAAGCTCGCCTATAACGTGCATGGCTCTTTCCTTTTTCTCTTCTTTGGATAATGTGCTAGGAAGACGAAGCAGGGCAGCATAAGTTAAGGTTTCTTTGACTGTAAGATGCGGAAACACAACATCATCTTGTAACACAAAACCAATCCTGTATAAGCACAATCATGCGTTGATTAGCTAGTCGTTAATTAAGCACGTAGAAAAACTCCGTACCACAACTTTTTTTTTTCTCGAATAACCTGCTGTTTTTATCTCGCTCATCATATCGTGTGATGAGAGATATAAACACTACCACACATACCTTCGCTTCAGTGATTTGCTATATGGTTGATCGTTGTAAGTGATGGTACCCTCATTGTTTTTTACCTTTCCACTGAGGAGGTTAAGTAGTGTTGTTTTACCACCCCCAGATGGTCCCATGAGGGCAAGAACCTCTCCTGGGCTCACAGAACCAGTGATTCCATGCAGTATCCGCTTTTCTGCCGTCGAGTGCTTCTCCCGTTTGACCGTTACCTTGTATTTGACATCTTCAAACTGCAAATTCTCAAGCAATGAAGCAGATAGGATCAGAGTTATTCTTCGCCGAAAAGAATGTAGAAATGAGGGTATAAACTCTCCAAAATTGAGATTCAGATCCCAATCCTCTGATGTTCCTTTAGGAACAAGGTTAATTTTGTCACTATAAAAATCAAACTGGTTTGTTGCAAAAAGTTGGGTTTAGTGACAAACAATACTTTAGAGACGATATTCACTTTTCTATACGTTTAGGACATAGAGAGGATCGGAGTCCCTTATAATCTATATTAGGAAAAAGGAAGTCTCTGAAAAGTGCAAAAACAACCTCGAGACGTATGGGTAATGTAGGTTCCATATGCATTTTCCTCCAACCTTCCTCAGCAATTGGTGAAGATTGCTTCATATTACTACCTTCTGCATATACAAAAAAAGCTAGTTAGCAGTAACAATACAAGTTACTCGAACTCAAGTGGGAACAGAATCTAGATAGACAAGTGAGACTCGGTTCTACCGGGGATTCGAACTTAATCGACCCAATTGTGGCTTCCAACTCCTTGGCGTAGTTTGTACTAGAGGGTTCTAGTGCAAAATTTCTTTCATGACGACAAATTTGTGTGTGTGTGTGTATTTCTGGGGTGGTGGGGGGGTGTTTGTGTGTGTGTGGGGTTGGGGGGGGGGGAGGTGCGGAATATTCTGCACTTAAAAAAAGTTGCCACTAAAAAGAGACTTGTGCAAGTCTTCTGATGCATTGGAAAAGAGAAAATCCTCAAACTCCAATTTTATTCCAAATTTTCTATGCATTATCTCCTTTGCTGAACTCTTAACAAAACTGAAAATGTCAGACGAGAGGGAAAAAATGTACAAAGCTGAATTAGTTTGTTCAACCACTTCCTCTGGTCTAAGATTTGATCACTTTAGAAACCAAAAGTTCAGTAAAAGTTAGCCAGCTGCAGTGATAAATGATAACAGCTTACTTCGGCTAGGGCTCTGCAGTCTCTGGGCATGAGAGACATTGCCATCAGAAGGAAATGAAGACCCAGCAATCGCGAGGAATCCCATTCCATAGCCAGAACCCCCGTTTAGAGTGTTGCCGCCTTCATCATAATTAGCAGCTGTGACATTGTTGATAAGTTCATCTATGTTCAGTATGAATTGAGCACTCAGAGATTTTGCTTTACGGATAGTTTTTCCCTGTGGTGATGAACTCATTTTCAGTTCAAAGCTTCGCCTCTTCTGCGGGTGAATCTTACTTTTGCTGTCCCCCGAACTTGATAGGCTTATTCCTGAAGGTACAAAAGCAGCACCCCGGCCAGCCTTTAGAAGAAATGCAGTTTCGTTCACATTGTTCAAGTCATCCGAGCACTCGAAAGTTTCTCTTTTCACCTCCATCAGTTTGTAAACTGATATATCATAGTACATCCACAAAGTCAATTACAGCCAAACTAAGGGTTCTTGGCAGTGTAAGAATACTTGATGACGGTTATATCAGCATATATTCTAGTTTAAACAAGGATTGAAGCATCCAATTTCCAGACTATTGTACACAAACATTCTACACGATTTTTTAACTTAAGAAAGAAAGGGAAGGCTGTTTCTCTTTTTGTAAGTTAATTTTAAAAAAGCACTTGCGTTTTAACCCGGCATGTTTGATCTGTGTGAGCATGTGAATCAAGTGCAGACATAGTTGCAAAATATGGGTTCATGTCTCTCACCAAGAAACATTTCAGGTAACACAAAGAAATCTCCATTGTTGTAGAAAAAAGAGTGAACAGATAAATCAATCCCATGCTAAATTTTTGATATACTGAACACTGGTACATGAAGAAATGAACATAGAGGAGAGTTAGAAAGAAGATTACTTGTAGGCTAAGTTGAGGGCAGTTATTCGAATTCTCACAAAGGAAGAGAGAACCCCATACAAAAGTAATTTTAAGAGTTCTCAAATAGAGTATATATAGGGACCTACCCTCATAATCTCGTGTGACTCAAGTACCATAATGCGTTCGGACGATTACAACCGATAGTAACGGATCTTGGTCCTCCATATCAACTGTAAGTGCCCTGTCTCTCAATCAATGCCCTTGTCAGTGAAATAAGGACATTGAGTGTAGCTAAAAATATTACTTTTCCTACCAGTATATGTTGGTAAGGTCAAAAATCCAGTGTGTCTTTGGCCGCTAAAGCATCAACTATGGTCTGTTTTTGTCGCTGAAATGGCTTAGTGGCTATTTCTGGGTCGGACTCACCCCTGATGACTCATCAAATTTTTGGTCGGACACAAAAAGAGTAGTAGCGATAAAAACGAGAAAAAAAAAAAAGGTTCCAGAATAGATTGAACATCCCCATAGGGAAATGTTTTTTGCTACAGTCACGGTTGTCACTATAGGATCTAATTCTCCCTTCACTGTCAATATATCATCAATCTTCAGTGGCGCTTTCACTAATAACTTTATAGAGAATTTCAGTTCCAATTCTGCAAGGTGCGCCAAATGCAGCGGCGAGGCCACCTCTGGGAAATTATTTCCACATGAGTTTTGGGGGGAAATACGAATTAAATTAGCCATCTAAAACACCAAAAAGCTAAAGACAATGATAGAGAGTTAATAAGGTGAACTTGCCCACCTTAAATCAGTGAGAATAACTGAATAAGTAAAGGGTCGTCAACCTTAAGTAATTTGACCATTATAGAACCTGTGGAGGCGGTACGGTTTTTCCAGGTTTCCCCATGTATGCACGAGGGCACCCTCTTTTTGTGCCTTTTCTCTCAACATTGTATTATGAAATAATAGCGTGAGGCTCCAAAACTACTCTAAGGCATGTAGTAAGGTATTTTTAGTTTCTTTCCTGATAAGTACCGTCGGACACAATTTTTTGCATTACCATCTAGTTACTTTATACAATTGTGCTAATTTGGCGAAAAGAGAGAAAAAAAAAGGCTTATATATATATATATATATATATATATATATATATATATATATATATATATATATATATATATATATATATATATAAGCGAAGCGAGACTTTCTTTGCGTGACACGTCATCACAGCAATATGATTTCTTTACTTGACACGTCGTCACATTATGTTTTATATGAAATGGAATTGTAACTATTATAACTGTTACTAAAAGTTTAAAATATTATCTTGAATGAGTTCTTATCTCTTGATAAGTTAATTTTTATATTACTAAATCTTATATAATTGAAAAACTAATTCTAAACATTTAAAAACTCTAACTGATTGATGAACTAAATTATTAGGACTTAATTTTGACTACTTATTCTTAAAATCACTCTTTAATATGAATATAAAATTTCATATATCTTTAAAACGAAAATAACATACAAAATTAAGAGGAAAAAATGATGCTACAATAAAGAATATTATTTTGGATGAGATTCTTATGTCTTGATAAGTTGATTTGCATATTACTAAGCCTTATATAATTGAAAAATAGATTTTAAACATTCTAAAATTCTAAATTATTGATGAAATAACTTCTTAGGACTTAATTTTGACTATAATATCCTTAAAACTACTCTTGTTATGAATATGAAAATTCATATATCTTTAAAACAAAAATAACATACTAGAATTAGAAAAGAAAAAAAGAATAATACTACAATTGAGAATATTATAATTGAAAAACTAATTCTAAACGTTTTAAAACTCAAACAGATTGATAAACTAACTTAATATGACTTAATTTCGACTATTTTATTCTTAAAACCACTTTGTATTATGAATACAAAAATTCAAATATCTCAAAAACAAAAATAATATACTAGATTTAGAAAAGAAAAAAAATAATACTACAATTGAGAATACTATCTTGGATGTGTCGCAAAAAAAAAACAATGTTCCTTTGCGCGACATATCATCACAGAAATATGACTTCTTTTTATGGCACGTCATCACCTTATATTTTTAATGTGAATTAGAATTATAACAATTATAAGTGTTATTAAAAGTTTAAAATATTATCTTGAATGGGGTTCTTATTTCACCTTCTTTGCGCTACACGTCATCACAGCAATATGTCTTCTTTACTTGAAATGTCAACACATTATGTTTTACATGAAATAGAATTGTAACTATTATAAGTGTTACTAAAAGTTTAAAATAGTATCTTGAATGAGGTTCTTATCTCTTGATGGGATTCTTATCTCTTGATAAGTTAATTTTTATATTACTAAGTCTTATATAATTGAAGAACTAATTCTAAACGTTTTAAAACTCTGACTGGTTGATGAACTAACTTATTATGACTTAATTTTGACTACTTATTCTTAAAACCATTCTTTAATATGAATATAAAAATTCATATATTTTAAAAACGAAATAACATACTAAATTAAAAGGAAAAGAAAATGATGCTACAATAAAGAATACTATCTTGGATGAGATTCTTATTTCTTGATAAGTTAATTTCTATATTACTAAGCCTTATATAATTGAAAAATAAATTTTAACATTATAAAATTTTAACTGATTGATGAAATAACTTCTTATGACCAATTTCGATTATAATATCCTTAAAACTACTCTTATTATGAATATGAAAATTCATATATCTTAAAAATAAAAATAACATACTAGATTTAGAAAAGAAAAAAATAATGCTATAACTGAGAATATTATCTTGAATATGGTTCTTATTTCTTGATAAGTGAATTTTCATATTACTAAGCCTTAGATAATTGAAAAACTAGTTCTAAAACTCTAATTGATTGATTAACTAAGTTATTAAGAATTAATTTTTTTACTATTGTATTCTTAAAACCACTCTATAATATGAATATAAAATTTCAAATATCTTAAAAACAAAAATAATATACTAGATTTATAAGAATAAAATAATGTTACAATTGGGGATATTATCTTGGATGGAATTCTTATGTCTTGATAAGTTAATTTTCATATTATTAAGCCTTATATAATTGAAAAACTAATTTTAAAACTTCCAAAACTCTAACCAATTAATAAACCAACTTAGTAAAACTTAATTTTGACTATTGTATCCTTAAAACTGCTCTCTAATATAAATATAGACATTCATATATCTTAAAAACAAAAATAACACACTAGATTTAGAAGGGGAAAAAAATTGATGTTATAATTGAGATTGAAACAATAAAAATTATATAATAATTGTTTAATTTTGTAAATTATAAAATTTGTTTACCGTAATTGATGTAATGATTTGTTAATATAGTATAGTAACTTTAAAAATTGTTTTGATAAAATAAAAAGGCTTATATATATATATATATATATATATATATATATATATATATATAAAATAAGCGAATTGAGACCTTCTTTGCGCGACACGTCATCACAACAATATGACTTCTTTACTTGACACGTCATCACATTATGTTTTATATGAAATGGAATTTGTATTATTATAAGTGTTACTAAAAGTTTAAAATATTATCTTGAATGTGGTTCTTATCTCTTGATAAGTTAATTTCTATTATGCAATTGAAAAACTAGTTATAAACATTCTAAAATTCTAAAAGATTGATGAACTAACTTATTACGACTTAATTTTGACTACTTATCCTTAAAATCACTCTTTAATATGAATATAAAAATTTATAGATCTTAAAAACGAAAATAGCATACTAAATTAAGAGAAAAAATGATGCTACAATAAAGAATATTATCTTAGAAGGGATTCTAATTTCTTGATAAGTTAATTTGCATATTACTAAACCTTATATAATTGAAAAACGGATTTTAAACGTTCTAAAATTCTAAATTATTGATGAAATAACTTCTTATGACTCAATTTTGACTATAATATCCTTAAAACTACTCTTGTTATGAACATAAAAATTCATATATCTTTAAAATAAAAATAACATACTAGAATTAGAAAGAAAAAAAAAAGAACGATGCTACAATTGAGAATATTATAATTGAAAAACTAATTCTAAACTTTTTAAAACTCTAACTGATTGATAAACTAACATAATATGACTTAATTTTGACTATTTTATCCTTAAAATCCCTTTGTATTATGAATACAAAATTTCAAATATCTTAAAAACGAAAATAATATACTAGATTTAGAAAAGAAAAAAAATAATACTACAATTGAGAATACTATCTTGGATGTGTCGCAAAAAAAAAGATGTTCCTTTGCGTCACAAATCATCACAGAAATATGACTTCTTTATATAGCACGTCATTGCCTTATATTTTTAATGTGAATAAGAATTATAACAATTATAAGTGTTATTAAAAGTTTAAAATATTATATTGAATGGGGTTCTTATTTCACCTTCTTTGCGCGACACGTTATCACAGCAATAGGGCTTCTTTATTTGAAATGTCAACGGATTATGTTTTATGTGAAATAGAGTTGTAACTATTATAAGTGTTACTAAAAGTTTAAAATATTATCTTGAATGAGGTTCTTATCTTTTGATAAGTTAATTTTTATATTACTAAGTCTTATATAATAAAAAAATTAATTCTAAATGTTTTAAAACTCTAACTGATTGATGAACTAACTTATTAGGACTTAATTTGACTACTTTTGCTTAAAACCACTCTTTAATATGAATAAAAAAATTCATATATCTTAAAAATGAAATAACATACTAAATTAAAAGGAAAAGAAAATGATGTTATAATAAAGAATATTATCTTGGATAAGTTTCTTATTTCTTGATTAGTTAATTTATATATTACTAAGCCTTATATAATTGAAAAATGAATTTTAAACATTCAAAAATTCTAATTGATTGATGAAATAACTTCTTATGACTCAACTTTGACTATAATATCTTTAAAACTACTCTAATTATGAATATGAAAATTCATATATCTTAAAAATGAACATAACATACTAGAATTAGAAATATTATCTTAGATGGGGTTCTTATTTCTTGATAAGTTAATTTCAATATTACCAAGCATTATATAATTGAAAAATTAATTCTAAATGTTTTAAACTCTAACCGGTTGATAAACTAACTTAATATGAGTTAGTTTTGACTATTTTATCCTTAAAACCACTTTTTATTATAAATATAAAAATTTAAATATCTTAAAAACAAAAATAAAATACTAGATTTAGAAAAGAGAAAAAATAATACTACAATTGAGAATATTATCTTGGATGTGTCGCAAAAAAAGTGATGCTCCTTCGCCGACACAAAGGAACATGACTTCTTTATATGTCGCAAAAAAAGTGACGTGTCACAAAAATATGACATCTTTATATGGCACATCATCACGTTATGTTTTTAATGTGAAATAGAATTGTTACTATTATAAGAGTCATTAAAATTTTAAAATATTATCTTGAATGCGGTTCTTATTTCTTGATAAGTTAATTTTTATATTATTAAGCTTTATATAATTGAAAAACAAATTCTAAACGTTTTAAAACTCTAACTGATTAATGAACTAACTTATTATAACTTAATTTTGACTATTAACCTTAAAATCACTCTTTAATATGAATATATATTTCATATATCTTAAAAACGAAATAACATACTAAATTAAGAGGAAAACAAATGATGCTACAATATAGAATATTATCTTAAATGAGATTCTTATTTCTTGATAAGTTAATTTCCATATTACTAAGCCTTATCTAGTCGAAAAATAAATTTTAAACATTCTAAAATTCTAACTGATTGATGAAATAACTTCTTATGACCCAATTTTAACTATAATATTCTTAAAACTATTCTTATTATGAATATGAAAATAGCATACTAGATTTAGAAAAGAAAAAAATTGATGTTATAACTGAGAATATTATCTTGAATGTGATTCTTATTTCTTGATAAGTTAATTTTCATATTACTAAGTCTTATATAATTGAAAAACTAATTCTAAACGTTCTAGAACTCTAACCGATTGATTAACTAACTTATTAAGACTTAATTTTTTAACTATTGTATTCTTAAAATCACTCTATAATATGAATATAAAATTTGAAATATCTTAAAAACCAAAATAATATACTAGATTTATAAGAATAAAATGATGCTACAATTGGGGATATTATCTTGGATGGAGTTCTTATGTCTTAATAAGTTAATTTTCATATTATCAAGCCTTATGCAATTGCAAAAGTAATTTTAAAAGTTCTAAAACCCTAACTAATTGATAAACCAACTTAGTAAAACTTAATTTTGACTATTGTATCCTTAAAACCACTCTCTAATATAAATATAGACATTCATATATCTTAAAAACTAAAATAACATACTAGATTTAGAAGAGGAAAAAAATTGATGTTATAATTGAGATTGAAACAATAAAAATTATATAATAATTGTTTAATTTTTTAAATTATTAAATTTGCTTACCGTAATTGATGTAATGATTTGTTAATATAGTATAGTAACTTTTAAAATTGTTTTGATAAAATAAAAAACTTGATGTTATTTTTTGGGTGAAAACATACAAAAAACAAATGACTGTACAATTATTATTCATTAAAATTGTAACAATGATAATACTTATTCATAAATCTGATAGTTAAAAAGGACTTAAAGCTATATATTAAACATGTAAATGTATGTAAAAGTAAGCAAATATTATTTTTAATGTGATCCTATTTTTAAGTTTATTTAATTTTACAGAAACTATAAAAGGGTTATATGGGAAAACCTTATATAATGTGAAAATTAATTCTAAAACTCTAAATTATATGACATTTTTTGGATTTGATTTTGACTATCGTGTTCTAAAAACTAACTCTCTCATACAAAGATTAAAAAAAAACCACGTACCTAAAAATTATAACTCATGGATATTTAGAAGAAAAAATTATGTTACAGATAATTTAAATTTATTATGTAATAAATATATGTTTATTTACACATAACATAGTCATTGCAAAAATCATTTAAATACTATATAAAATCAAATTATAGGATAATTTGTTTACTTTGATAAGACAGGACGATCAATAAAGTGGTTATATAAGCATATATGATATTTTTCTTAAAAAATCACATATGTATTAAAAAAAGGTGCAATCAATTTAAATAATTCTTAATTATATTAGAGAACATTTAGAATCTTGAAGATGCAAAAATATGATATGACTATTGCATCCTTAAAACCACTTTATAATATAAATGTATAAATTCATATATCTAAAAAATAAAATTAATATTATCTTGGATAGAGTTCTTATTTCTTGATATGTTAATTTGCATATCAGTAAACTTTATATTGAAAAATTAATTCTAAACATTCTAAAACTCTAAGTAATTGATGAACTAATTGATTACGACTTAATTTTAACTATTGTATACTTAAAAGCACTTTCTAATATGAATATGATATATATATATATATATATATATATATATATATATATATACACACACACACACACATACACACACACACACACACATACACACACACACACACACATATATCAAATAAAAGGAGAAACAATGATGTTACAATTGAGATTGAAGAAATAAAAATATGTAACAATTGATTTATATTTATTTTATTTTCAAAGATTTATCAAATATAATATATAGCTTTTAGAATCTCTTTGGTAAAATAAAAAAATTGACCATCTTTTTTTGGGTATTACCACACGACCAACAAATGACAGTCTAAATATTATTAATTATAATTATAATAATTATAAAGCTTATTGATAAATTTGACAGTTGGACAAGATTTAAGGCTATATACTTAACATGTTAGTGTATCTAAACGTGTGCAAATATTATTTTAGATGTGATCCATATTTTTAAGTTTATTTAGTTTTGCGGGAACTATGTGAGATTATAAGCCTTATATAATTTGAGAACTAATCCTAAAAGAATATATACTAATTTATTAGAATTTAATTTTGACTAGTGTGTCCTACTACTAACTCTCTCATACGATAATAAAATATCATGTATCTAGAAAACAAAATTCACATATGAGATTTAGAAGGAAAAAATCATGTTATAGTTAACTTAAGTTTACTATAATGTAAAAAATGTAAATATATTTACACATAACATAATCATTGCAAAAAATTATTAATGTAATATATAAGATCAATCGTACAATTATACGACAATTTTTTGCTTTGATAACACAGTAAAAAAATCAAAGTGATTACATCGCATATTGAGATTTTGAAAAACAAATCACCTATATATGTATTACGGAAAAAAAAGTACAATTAAATCAAATAATTCTTAATTACTAAATTTAAGAACATTTAAAACCTTTAGAATATAAAAAATATCTATGTAATTATACAAAACAAACAATAACCAGTTCTTTTTTGCATAGGGTCTTATGATTGATGACATGACTTTTTTATTTACACTTCATTAAATTTTCATGAAAAAAATGAGTGCGTTTAGGAGATGTAAAAACTATAACTTACGAAAAGTTATTGAAGATATAAAAAATAATTCGAACACTTCAAAACAAGGACACGTCATATTCATCAATTTAATTTTATTATTACTAGCATCTTATAAGAATTAAAAAAAAAACACACACACACACACACACACACACTCTATGTGGTCGTTCTGTCAAATTTATTTTTGCAGACAATAATAACTTACTTAAGTAATAAGGTGTATACATAAGCCTGTTAAATTTGAAATGCAATTTTATTCTGTAATCATTATGATAACCTAGATATCGATTTAATCATTATGATAACCTTCGAAAAACATGTAACACCTCAAAAAAAATTTGAAACTAAAGAATTATGCTCATATATAACATTTGCAATTTAAAAGGGATACGCCATAGCCTGACCACTTTTTAATTTCAACAATAATTCTATTCGTTATTTAGCTCTAAGGCACAAGCATCTACTATAACTGTTAAGCCAATATTTATTTAAAATATTACTTAACAACTTAAAGTAAAAGCTTTATAGCCAAATAGGAATTTTTTTTAAAAATGTTATTATCTTTTTTGTCTCACGATAAGTGGTACCCATTAATACACTCTTTAAAACCTTATGATATACTGTATTTTATAAACCGATCTGAGTTCGACTCGGGTTACTTGGCTAGTCTTCTTCTACAATGTGTACGTAACCTCTTGATGTCTAAGGAACAAATTTCTCATGATTGTTTTTAAATTTTCGTCCACCTTTGAAAAGTTTCTAGCCTCGCAAATCACTACATGTTACAGAACTGCTACCAACCATATTTAACAATATAGTGTTTGCGGTCGAATGAAGATCCAACCATGCATAATTACATACTAAATTCTTCCATTCAAACTTAGCTTCGGAATACATTCAACTTTAACCTAGACCACTACATATTAGTTTAGCCGTGCACACGAGGACCATCTGGTATCACCCTTATGAACAGTGGCGGAACCAGGATTTCATCCCGGGGGGGGGGCTAAAAATATATCGAAGGAAATAAATATTTTTATAAGTAAAATAGCACACAAAAACAAAGTGCACTTTTCCAGTCATGTTTTATTATCGCGTTAACCTAATTAACTTAATTTCAACCCACCATTCAACTAAATCACATATCTGACATCTCAATCCAATTGGGTCCCATCCTCCATCAACAATCTCAAATTAAGTGCTCAATGCACGATTAACATCCATAAAGCATTAATTAATAATCTAAATTATCAAATACACAACTAACAACCTAAAATTATTAATCAAATAATCAATTCTCAATAGCAAAAGAAATTGTTCAAAATGCACACTGACCTCAGTCCTCAGAAATCAGAACAGCGTCGTTGTCGCAATGTCGTCGGTGACTGAAACTCAAAGTCAGATCTGCAATTTCACTATTTCAAGCGCCGTGACCGCCGAACGGCAGTGGCGGAACTTCCTCCGTTCGTCCGCCGGCTCGTAGACGGTAGATCTAAGCTAGATCTGATCTGGCCGGAGTCGCCGGAGTTGGGTGGGGACTGGCCGGAGTTAGGGTGGGGACGGTGACCAACTGATGAGCCCAGCCGACGACCGGTGGCCGTGGGTTGATGGGTGGTGCCGGCGTGCGGCCGATGCGGGCGGTGCGGCGAGCCGCGGTGGTTGAGAGAGCCGAGAGAGGAGGAGCCGACGAGAGATGCCGGCAGCCGGCATCACGGGACACGGCGTGAGACCTTCACTTGACGGCTGACGCCACGGCCCACGGCGACCGCCGACCGGCGTGGCGGCGTAAGTGCTGCGTTAGGGAGATGGAGGCTGCCCACTGCCGAGCCGATGACCGGTGGCCCGATGACCTTCACTTGACCGCTGCCGAGCCGATGGGCGATGACCGGACAGCTGCCGAGCTGGAGACGTGCCGCGGTGAGCCGGTGTCCGGTGACAAAGTGAGCAGTCGGCGAGAGGAGAGAGAGAGAGAGAGAGAGAGAGAGGGAAAGTTACAAATGAAAAAAAAACACTATATATATTATTATTATTTTTTTTTTCAAAATCTGAGGGGGGCTACAGCACCCCTCGTACAAGCGTAGTTCCGCCCCTGCTTATGAACAGCTTTATCAAGAGGCTGAAGGTGTCTGCCACAAACGGATTACACAAGTTTTGGTATCCGGTACATGTTGCATAAATTAACGTAATCATAAGGTCGGAGCCTTGTTTGGCTTCGCTGTTCGTAGTACACAAAAAACCAGGACCATTTAATTGAGCTAGCTGGCAACTATCGTAGCCATCATGTGATCACAAAAACCTGGCAAGAGAGTTAGGATCCGTGGTACTTATACAAGGCTCAGTTGTGTCTATCACTTTGGTCGGTGCCCTGTACTCTAGGGCAAAGCCTGTTTACGGAACCATGAGGGTTGGCACCTTCTAGACAGGGTGTGGTCATGGCAACAAAATACGGCATGTGAGGCGGACCGAAACCGATTGCGATTCTGGGACCTTAGAGCTTAAGTCCTTTCTCTAACTTCCTACTCTTTTCCACTTGCAGAGTTGTCAACATTCATGTCCTAGCACACTCCACAGGGAACAAAAGATGAAAGAAACTTTTTCGTGGGAAAAAAGAATTTACCATGAATTTTTTTTTCGTTCGTGCTTCTGGCTAAAAAAAAATTGCATCCGAAGGGTATGCTGCGTTGTTTCCGTATTAAATATGCCACAATCATGGGGCATCTGAACAGAAAATTACAAGTGTGTTTTCCAAGAATTCTTCAGGCAAATGAATCTGGCTATCGATACATAACTGCTTCCGTCTCGTAATTTTGGCATCATTTTAATTTTGGAAGTCAAAACATATTACGAACAAATCACGTAAAAAGTTTACTTTGCTATGTCTAAGGAAAAAACTATCTTAGCTCATACCATCTTCAAAAGGTAAATGTGGTATATCATGTGGCATTTTTACCTATCTAAAAATCATACCAAGTTTTAAAAATCTTCATCAAATAATTGCCGATCGGATTGGGTATAAGGTTTGGTGGTCCTTGAGTAGCAGAACTGAAGAAGCATGTCTCTTTCCGTGTCCTTTTTGCTTTTATGCTATCGTTTTAGTGTTATTGCACAATTTACACCGCAAAAGAATTGGCGTAGAGAAGGAAAAAAAAAACCACCCGGCGAATACTCTTCATGTTGCTACCACCATCTTCATTACACAAACGGTGTGAAAACCAGGAACCAGAGAGGATAGAATACGCAAATTCAAAAGAATGCAGTTGTACTTATTGTTTAATTTGGCTTATATTTCATACTACTGTCGTACCAAGAGACTTTCTTGAATTACTGCCCATATTTTGGATGTGGGAGTCTGAAGGGGAAGGCTACCTTCATGATGTAACCATACTCACCTGACCTCCTATGGGCCCAAAAGAATAAGTAAATTACGACAAAGTTCTATCAAATGTTGTCCTTGTCAAACAAGAGAAATTGATTAAGCTCGGAGGCCCAGGTGATGAATAGTCGGAGAAGCAACCTTTTCGAGTGACGTGATTCATCTTTCAAAGCATACTTTTAAGTGGAAATGGACTCATCAATGGCTAAAGAAGAGGCCAGTATATGAACATAAGTACAGCATTTTTCTTTTGGTGATCGTATGTCATTTCATTGCCGACTGATGCTCAGGGAGCCTCTTTCGCACTGTGCCTGTGCCTGATAAACAGGATGACAATTTTACTTACGGTGGGTAATACCATATTCAGATACATGAATGTGCATTCTTTGACTTGAAGTAGAGGCTAGTGCATTACTTTCTTTTAACCGCATACGCTTGTGAATGAACCATTTGACTAACAAGCAAATGCAGCAACATGAAGAAGGTTTGAGTACAACAGCAAAATAACAAAAGAATAACAGCACAACAGCAAGCAAATGGAAATGATTGCAATATCGTACATACCCAAGTTTGAATACTACTCAAAAGAGCTTCAGGCCACTAACGGGCCTAACATCTACCCAAAAAAAAAAGGCAAATAAATAACGACAAAAGCTATCTACTGCAACTCAGAAAGGAGTATCCCGCTGGATCAGAGCTGCATGCCTCCAGAGCCGGCTGCTACTCCTCTGCCTCGGTCAACTTGTCCCCCACCTCAACAATCTGCCTCTCCAAGTCCTCCCCTTCAACCCATCTACTCTCATGGCTACAATGGCCAGCACCGCCATCACATCACCAACCCGGCCTTACGACCTGACATGCTCTGACAACTAACCCACCCGCAATTCAATCAGCTGAAGGGATGCAAGCTCGGTACGAAAACCGCTGCCACCACATCCGCAGTCCATATCGGAACTCAGGCTGCTGCTACACTAGACTGATAAGTACGCTAGCCCAGAAGACACCCCCCAGTGCCACGCTCTTCGTAAAAGACTTTGGTTATTTCCCCCTGTTGAAACGATTACAACAATTATTGCGCTACCACGTAACACGTAGTGGGTTCGGAAACATACCGTATGAAGTCTCCGAATATTCCGACGTAGGATCCTTGTTGTTACGAGCCTCCAACACGCTTGATCTTTTTCGCAGGTACGAAAACGGCTACTAGAGTCGAGTTCTTCGTCCACGAACCAAATCCTAGAGCTTGGTGATTGCTCTAGAGAGAGTGCTATAGAGAGAGGGTTATTACTATTGACTTGTTGATTTATTGGGATATCTCTAGCCTTTATATAGAGATACAATTAGAGACTGACTTTACCTCCAACTCTTAGGAGATAAAGATTGTATTTATCTCAAACACTTAAGAGATAAATATTCTCTAAATAACTGTATTTATCCAAACTAACAAATACACATTATCTGTTAGTGGGCGGATAATGGGTCCACTGACCCAATTTATTAACAGCTCCCACTCGCCCACAGACAGGGCAAATAAATCGTACAGTCCCTCTTTATCTCTCGTCCACTCATCTCCTCATACAGGAAATGGAACGTGCGACCTACGAGAAAGGATGTCCAGTTGAGGAGTATTGTATTAAGTTATCACCAAACTAACACAATACATCACTCTCAAAAAATCTCGTATGTACCCCAGATAGTTCAACTACACCAGATTAAACACTCTCAAATCCCTCATAGTGAGCAGTGTTAAACCTCTTATATGTTATGTATTCATGACTCATATCGAAACGAAAATCGACAAAGTCGCCCGGGCTATGAATCACACAACATGATGTAATATTGAACTTTCTTCCCAAAGCCCTCATGTCATTCCAATTAGACCCAACCGCTTTCCTAGACATGCCCCGCGAGACCGCATCATCCATGATCCAAGGGTACATGCTAAAGTAGCGACATTGAGTATCCTCTTCATGACATAGTCTAAGGTGAAAAGGGTACCATATAGGATAAAAAATTTCGATCCAAGTGGCTCACACAATGACGAAGCAGGGATTCATTCGTCACTCCCACTGTCGGTCTGCATTTAGCACATGCAGTATGATTTGCATGCTATGGCGTAACCCGCAAGGGCGTGTCACATAAATGTATAATAAAATACGCCATACGAATCTAAGTCTAGTCGCTGTACAAGCGCCTAACCTGAGTTTTTCAGCCCAGTCACTCTCATAGTGCCTGCCTGAAATCTCACATTCGGCTGTAAACAGGCTACATAGAGTTGTGGAGATACTCTATGATCGACCTACATTTATTAGGTCTCATCTTAGCTCCAACTAAGGCGACATGTTTGCTTTATAAGCTGTATCATCTTATTCGCCCACTTGGCGCTTAAGACAATTATGTCTCATCTTGCTCGCTATCTTAGCGCCAAGGTGAATTACCCGTGTGAGTGGGTCAATTCGAGCCTGGTGACACTCTCAATAAGGATGTATATGTAATCACAAAGATTATTCATTCATTCCATAATAAACTCAAATCAAGGAATGAAAATTTAATGTAATAAATAATGTCAAGTACATAAGATGCCATAAACATATCAAAACCTACGTAGTCCCATACTCCTAATGTGAGAAAGGAAAACATCTCTAGCAATAGGCTTGGTCAAAGGATCAGCCACCATTCTGCCAGTAGGTATATGTTTCATGGTCACCTCTCCTTGCGCAACTAAAGTTCTAATGAAGTGATAACGAAAGCATATGTGTTTGATATTTGGGGTCCGTTACAAAATCTAGGGTAGCTGTATTGACACAGTGAACAGTGACAGACTCATCTGCATGAGCTGTAACCCCTAGAGCCTGTAAGAATGACCTCAACCAAACAGTTTCCTGGACTGCTGCTGAACAAGCAACATACTCCGACTCTATCGTGGATAGGGCGATGCAAGACTTTTTCTTGCTGTACCAAGAGATAGCTCCACCTGAAGTGGATATGCGCTCATCTCTATCAGCGCCCCAATCAGCATCGCTGTATACTCTCAATCTCAAGTCTCCACCATGATAGCACAGGACGAGATCAGCGGTTCCACGTAAGTATCGAAGAATCCTCTTCACCGCATTCCAATGAGCGGGTCCAGGATTACTCTGATAACGACTCACCATTCCAACGGCATAGCAGATGTCTGGACGCGTACACAGCATAGCGTACATCAGACTTCCTACTGCAGCCGCGTAAGGCACTTTGGACATCCGATTCTTTTCCTCATCATTCTTTGGGCATTGGTCTGTTGTTAAAGTACACGCCTTGTCCATTGGAGTGTCTATGGGTTTTGAGTTATGCATACGGAATCGTTCAATGACCTTCTTGATATATGTCTCTTGAGACAAACCGAGAAGTCTCTTTGGACGATCACGTATGATTTTAACCCCGAGCACATAATTAGCTTCTCCCATGTCCTTTATCTCAAAAGTTGAGGACAGCCACTGCTTAGTGGCGACAATGGAACTCATGTCATTCCCAGCTAAAAGAATGTCATCCACATACAAAGAAAGGATCAGAATATTTTTCTTGGATTGTTTTACGTAAACGCAATGGTCTTGTTCAATCATTTCAAAACCTATAGAGGTAATGGCATGATGAAACCTAAAGTACCACTGCCTAGATGATTGTTTGAGACCATATATAGAACGTTTGAGCCGGCAAACTTTGCGCTCATGTCCCTTGACTTCAAAACCCTCAGGTTGAGCCATATAAATCTCTTCGTCTAGTTCTCCATTGAGAAACGCAGTCTTAACATCCATATGAAAAAGTTCTAAATCCTGCTGGGCGACAATAGCTAGGATCAGGTGAATTGAAGCAAATCTCACCACTAGGGAGAAAGTGTCTTCATAGTCCACACCCCGCAGTTGGGTATAGCCTTTCGCCACAAGACGTGCCTTATACTTGTCAATTGACCCGTCTGCCTTGCGCTTGACTTTTAAAACCCACTTGTTTCCAACAGTCTTGCGCCCTGGCGGAAGGTCAACCAACTCCCAGACCTGATTCTTCTCCATTGAGCTCAACTCATCTTTCATTGCAGCCATCCACTCATTACTAGCAGGTGAAGATAAGGCTTCTTCCATAGAAGTGGGCTCATCTTCATCAGTTGGAGTGCACATAAGAATTTCACCGTCAATCTCAAAACGACGACGTGGAACTCTTCCTCGTGCACCTCTACGCAGTTGAGAATCTTGTTGACCTGATGGTCCTGATGGTGTGCTCCCACTGTCTAGGATGCTCCCACTAGGTTGAAGATCACTTATACTATCTTCAGCGACAACAGGATGAGGAACTAATCCCCCACCTTCGCTTGGAGATGGTAAAGTGGCTTCAACTTCCTCTAACTCATAGAGGTCAAGATTCTTACTTGCGTCTCCAATGCTAGGAAAATCATTCTCTATGAAATCGACATCACGAGACTCTATTTCACTCTTTCCACTTCAGAATACCTCAAGAAGATACTCTTTTTAGCTCTAGGCCCTAGTTTCCCATACTTATGAGAAATACTGTGAACATAACCTGTTGAGCCCCATGGGCGCAAGTTATCCAAATTTGGCTTTTGGCCATTCCAAAGCTCATATGGGGTGGACTTGACTGATTGTGAAGGCACTCGATTAAGTATATAGGCTGCAGTCAAAAGAGCATCCCCCCAAAAAGATATTGGGAGGTTTGCTTGCGCCATCATAGACCTAACCATGTCTAACAATGTTCTATTCCTTCTTTCCGCAACGCCATTTTGTTGTGGAGTATTAGGAATAGTAAGTTGCCTGCGTATCCCTTTTTCCTCACAAAACTTCTTGAAGTGATCTGACAAATATTCGCGTCCTTGGTCAGTGCGAAGAGTTTTTAAATTCTTCTCTTTCTGATTCTCAACCTCAGCTACAAAGCGTTTGAAACAGTCCAAAGCTTCATAGCGGTGAGATATCAGATACACATAACCATATCACGTATAATCGTCTATCAGTGTAAGGAAATAAGAGGCGCCATGGCGTGCCTTTACACTCATAGGTCCGCATATGTCAGAGTGAACTAGCTCAAGTGGTTGAGTTGCTCTCACAGCCTTTCCAAAAGGCTTCCTGCATGCTTTACCGGCCAAACAAGCCTCACAAGTTTGTAGATTGACTCTTGCGAGTGGGCCCAAAAGGCCTTCTCTAGCCAAACGAGTCATCTTATCTTGGCCTATGTGGCCCAGTCTTGCATGCCAGGTGGTAGAATCATTCACAATATTATCATTCACAACATAAGAATAAGAGGACTGAGAATCATTTAAATCCAATTGAAAAAGACTATCCATGCGAAAACCATGTCCCAACAAAACATCATCCAAAAAGATGTCCAACTTATTACCCTTAAAAATAAAGGAAAAACCATTGTCTAATAAAGCAGTAACTGAAAGTAGATTAAGCCGAACAGTGGGTGCATATCGCACATCCTCAAGAATCAATGTGCGCCCAGTGCGCAACTTGAGCTGGTAAGAACCAACCCCTAGCACCTCTTCGGAGCTATTGTTTCCCATGAAGATATGTTTGCTACCCGCTGGAATCCGGTGATAATCTACGAACCCCTCTCGATCACGTGCTACATGTTTTGTTGCACCTGTATCCACAAACCACACAGGTTGGGAATGAGCAACCATCACATGTGAGGAAACATATAACTGAGAGAGAGATTCTAAAAGTACCTTCTTCAGCTCAGTGCAATCACGAGCGAAGTGTCCTTTCTGTTGACAGTTGAAGCATTTAACTTTAGACAGATCCTTTTTCCCACCACGTTTTCCTCTCTTGCGTTTCTTCATTTTTCCTTCCTTTGGCGCAGAAGTGCTAGCCTCGCCTTTCTTACCTTTCTTACTTTGTCTTCCGCGCTTGCCATTTGCATTGCGCGATCCCCCTTGGGCGACATAAGCAAGGGTCTTGTCAGCATCTCGAGTCTCGTCCTCAAGGATGACATGCTGTGAAACATCAGAAAAGTTCTTGATGTTTTCACTGTGGGTCAATATCTGTTTCATATTGGCCCATGAGGCAGGAAGGGACCTTATGACAGCTCTGACT
Organism: Escallonia herrerae; assembly: GCA_033070095.1. Taxonomy (NCBI): domain Eukaryota; kingdom Viridiplantae; phylum Streptophyta; class Magnoliopsida; order Escalloniales; family Escalloniaceae; genus Escallonia; species Escallonia herrerae. The sequence goes on along the minus strand of JAVXUP010000400.1, from coordinate 8,661 downwards.
TGCTGCTCATCTGTGAGCGCATGGCCAGCATCCCTCAGCTTACCAATCATATTGGACATCATCCTTAGATGTTCACTCATGGTATGTTTAGGGTCTTTTGTGTACTCCTCAAACTTAATCACAAGGCTACGAAGCCGCGTAGTTGAGGTTCCACCAAAAGAGAACTTGAGCTGCTCCCATAAAGCTTTGCAAGTTGGAAGTTCATCATACTGCCCGATTAGATCATTTTGCAAGCTGCTCAACAAGGTGTAGCGCGCACTACGATCTTTCTGATTCCATTTCTGGTAGGCAGTGTGGTCTATTAGGGGTTGCGCCTCAGTTGGCGCGACCATCTCCTTGGTCAAGTGCTCCTCGAGCTCTTGTTCGTTCAGCATGAATTTCATCTTTTTGTGCCAAACGTCATAATTATCTCCGTTAAGTTTCTCACCCTTAACGAGATCAGCTATGACATTCTTGGTGGCCATTATATTCACTACATTAGATTGCGCAAGGAAAAAATATTAATTATACATCCTTCTTATTTATTTCAAAAAATTCAAATGAAAAACATAATCCTTCCTCACATCATGAAATCGAAAATCTGCTAAGCTCGTAATCATCTCCCATGTATGTGAGTTGGGAAAAATATTTTTCAAGTAATTTTTCGCAATAAATTTCATCATCATATAAGCAACAATATAATAAATCATCCACATGATAATTTAGAACAATATAAAATTGTACCATGCAATAAAGTGTGCAAGGACTCCATTGAGCCCTATTGGCATTCTAATAACTTATGCTAAGAAAATTCTGACTTGAATAATGTGCGTGCGAAATTACATCCCCGTACAAGGCTTTCTGGAAATATACAGGAAAATAGTAGAATACAACATCTTTGAGAATCCTACTACAAACTACTCCAATAAAACAAATGGAGATGCCGCACAGCACATTATTCTCAAAAGAATTTTCTTAAAACAAGAGTAAACACATAAACATAAGTTTCTTTAGAATGCCAATCTAGTATCCATCCATTTAACCTAAAACTAGCATACTCAAATAACAAGTTAAAGGGTAATTTAAATGGATGAATAGGTCACATTCTCCTTCCAAGGAAAACGGGCGTAAATGCCTTGAAATTGGGTTTAAAGAGGTGTGAGCTTACCAAAAGCCCAACAAATATATTTCAACAAAAGAACATATTTAAACCATAACACTAATCAAGGCAAATAAATAAAACAAAATTCATTTATGTCATATAGCTCTCCATAATATTTATTTCTGCTCACAAAGTGCAAAAATTAATATTTGCGCATTATTCGTATTTTTGGGACCACAAAAGTACCACAAAAAAATATTTCTAAATGGCCCAAAAATGAGAGATAAATTCTTAAAATTGGCAAACAGTAAATTTATCCCTAATATACCCTCTGGAATTAAAGAAAAATTCTGAGTGCATCAAAACAAAATTTTAAAGCTAATTTTTCTAGAAAAAATCATTTAAAAATTAAATAGAACACACACAGAGGGTATTGAGGTAAATTTAATACCATAGGAAAATTACAAAAGCCAAGAAAGAGCTCCACGTGCCGGTGGTGGGTCAAAAAACCGCCAGAAAATACCTCACGCGCCTCCACGCGCCGCCTTGCGCGTGGGGCTGCGTCTGAATTTTTTTTTTTGACAGGCGCGTGAGTTACACGCGCGCGCGTGAAAGCGCGTGAATCAGCTTGGCCTGGGCGCGTGCGGTGCGTGTCGCGTGTGGTATCAGCCACGGCTGGCGCGTGGGAGCGCATGGCGTGCACTGTTCATCTTCTTCATTAAACCCTAATTTTTTCCAGCCGCCGCCATGCCACGATGCCAACTTCCGAATGCCATATCTCTCTCGTTTTTAAGCCAAATAATGCGTACGATATATCGTTGGAAAGCTTATGCGACATAGATTAATTATGTACCAAACGATCATGATAAAAATTGAATATCATGCTCCGAATTTGAGTCCCAAAACTCGAAAAAATCACAATTTTCTTGAAAAATAAAATTGTGATTTCTCACAAATCATGCATCCAAAAATCACGAAATTTTATGGAGTTCATCCTCAACCATAGGAGAACAAAACTATATAATTATTTTTCATAAAACATGCTCAATAAATTTTGAATTTTTGTAATGGGTCTCAATCATGTATTTGGAAAAAATCGCAACATGCACATAATTTATTCTAGCATGTTAAAGGCGAATCAACAAGTAATCATGCTCTGATACCAATGTTGAAACGATTACAACAATTATTGCGCTACCACGTAACACGTAGTGGGTTCGGAAACATACCGTATGAAGTCTCCGAATATTCCGACGTAGGATCCTTGTTGTTACGAGCCTCCAACACGCTTGATCTTTTTCGCAGGTACGAAAACGGCTACTAGAGTCGAGTTCTTCGTCCACGAACCAAATCCTAGAGCTTGGTGATTGCTCTAGAGAGAGTGCTATAGAGAGAGGGTTATTACTATTGACTTGTTGATTTATTGGGATATCTCTAGCCTTTATATAGAGATACAATTAGAGACTGACTTTACCTCCAACTCTTAGGAGATAAAGATTGTATTTATCTCAAACACTTAAGAGATAAATATTCTCTAAATAACTGTATTTATCCAAACTAACAAATACACATTATCTGTTAGTGGGCGGATAATGGGTCCACTGACCCAATTTATTAACACCCCCTAACCGCATCCAACGGCTACACTACTGTCACTTACAGGCTAAGTCCATCCTAAGGTGCCTCATCATTTCGCTCAACTACGGCCGCTCCCCTCAAGACATACGTTGCCGTCGTGATTCCATCATCTGCTAGGCAGGCAGAGGATCTCACGGGCCATACTCGAATGCATCGTCATAAGAGTAGTGTCAGGATCCACCTCAGACGATGCTAATACTATGTTCTCCCGTGGGGCTCCGCTAAGACAGTGTTATCCTATACCAAATGTCCTCAACTCCCCTAAGCGGCACCTATGGAGGCAAAGGCCTGACACCTGTCGTCTGTGCCCCTCAGCCGTAGGCACCTCCTCAACCATGATCTCCTCATCGACTGGGTCATCCTCGCCTTTTCCAGGGGCCCCATCCTATACATTGGCAATCTCTCAATCTGCATCTCGGTCATTATGCTTAGGCTCCACGAACCCTCCTTGGGAGGGACCTCAAACCCTCCTTGGAAGCGAAGTTATTACCATTTTGTGACGGACTCAGCCAACTATCATGATCTCCGTTAAGGCTCATGTCTGCTCCAGAAAGTCAGCCTCGTTGTAAGCCTCAACATTATCATCCTTTGAGCCCAGCCCTTCATCGCCAGCCTCATCCTTCTCATCGTCATCCTATCAGGAAAATAAGAACACACATCAGAACTATGCCAACTATACAAATGTAACACTTTCCTAAATCAGGAATTGAAGCTTACATTGATATCAGGTAGCCTCACGTGCCCTCTTTTGCCCCTGTGCTCGTGAGACTGAAGTACGCTCGCCAGCCTGCCCACCCTCGTGCCAAAGTCACCCATAATAATGCGAGGGCACCCTTGCCCACTTCCGACCTCGATCCCTAATTTGACATCTATATAAGTCATGTTGGCCCCTCAGTGGGGACACTATCATTGGCCACCATTGTCTCGACATCCCTAAGAATCAATGACAAAATCCTTGCCTGATGAGCACTCTGTATCGAGACTAGCCCTAGCTCCCTATTGCTAGCAAAGACATCGACAACAGGTATGCATGATGGCACTGTGAAAGCCAAGAGGTGAACTTTTCCCTGAGATGCTTCCACCATTGGGCATACTTCTTCGTCAGCACCCGTACTGATAAGAAGCTATGAATTTTCCACTATCTTCGAGCCTGGCCATTCTCGGGCCCAGTCAAGCACTGCATAGTAGAAAGCGTTCTTCGCACATCATGGCTCGTCGTAGCCACATGAGGGCTCCAAATCATAGCCAAACACCAAAGCGAGGCTATCAGGACTGTATCTTGTATATAGTACCGGTTTGCTCGGCTTCTTGTTGTCGTGTGTTCAAAACGGGGAGCCTTCCTAGGAACGTAACTACCAGTAAAGTATCATGTCTGGTTTCACGAGCCCTCTCCTTGCCAAGTCAACCCAGAGGTCACATCCTCACAACTAGAAGAGAGGAGACAGACACTTACCCTTCCTACCCAGATTTTAGCCAACTTACACCCGTGCCTCTAGCTACTCGCCGAAGTAATGGCCCCTTCACCAGCACGCCATACAAGTACCCATGGCGTTGTGTTGTCCATTGCTTGCCTGGGAGCTATAAGGGGATCTGGATGCTTCTATGGGTAACTAATCGACCAATATACAATGTAACACTACAAAGATACTGCTATAGCAACATCCAATCGATGTACCTCTACAGCTCATACGCCCCTATGACCTCCAAACATCACTCACAAACTAATCTAACCGTGAGTATAGGGTACCCAATTAATAAATGAGACTTAAGGAAATACCCGTACAGACACAACATCCTCCATGCCCCCTCGAAGACAAACCTACATGAGTACAAATTTGTAAAAACTGTTTATTATAATACTCACCAACACAGAAACATGAAACATGAGACAACGCATAAACATCTACGTGACCCCTGGGGCTTACATTTGTGGAACGACATTCAGACAAATAAAATTAACGGGAATGGTATTTAGACAAATGAATTTAACTGTGTAATGCATGGCAATCCTTGAATGAAACTTAACTGTGAAGCATAAAGCACGAATTGGCAACAAGCACTTACTTAGACATGAGCCTTAAACACCACAGGTGACCAAGGCATGTCCAGTCTATCTACCAACAAGCAACACAGGGATCTCAGCGATATTACGGGCATGGTATAACCACTAGCTCTGATATATGGTGATGGCAATGCAGGACTCGTTGCCTTCGCTTACCACTCCAGGGGACAGAGAAATCCCGATTGGCCATCAGCATGCTCAAATCTCTGCATAGTGCCTTGTTGGGCACGCTGGGCATAACCCCCCTTCGACGCCAACACTATTCTTATTGTGTCCAAATCATTATTTTTCTCCACTGACTCCCGAAATATAAGAGGCACAAAAGACCCCTGCTGGGGCAAGATCGCGACACCCTGCGATGAATGCTAAAGACTGCTCGTCGTGAGCCCGTCTTTGCCAATATTTTCTTCCTTCCCCCTCCTTGGGCCCTCTCCATATTTCCTAAGTCTCTAACTCCAACAACCCGGTGTGCCCCACCCACATGGCCCTCCCCTCAACAATAGTGGCCTACCCATCTGCCTCCTTACCTGGCTTTTCCCTTTCTCCCTTTTCTTTCCCCATCCTCTTCAACTACCCTCTACATGTAGCCCACTCCTCTCCTTCCCCTTCCTCCATATTATCTTCCCCGCCCCCTTCCCCTTCCCCCTCTGTCGCTCTTCACCCACGGCCCACTCCCTCACCTGCTCCTAATGCCCTTCAACATTCATCATTTCCTTCCCCACTAGTTTTTGCCTGCGCGATCGCTCCCTTCCCTGTGACCATCTCCTCAGCCCGTGGTGGGTGTGCCACATTGCTTCCTCCACCATTATTCTATCCCTCCACCATGTAGCTTCAAGAGCTCCCCTCGATCTTGCCATTTCCACTCTTCTTCTAATCTTCTCCTTCTTCCTCTTCTTTCCTCTACCCCCTCCCCTCATCCCTCCTCCTTTTCCAAGTCTTGCAAGTGGGTAGGATGAAAGGTAAAAGCCCCCCAGAACACCCAATTTTCATATAGGTGGTCCAAGATTTCATCCTGGCCACCCATTTCAAACTTACCTCTTTCATATTGGCCTTTCCTTTTAAAGTCTCCCATCTCACTCCAAAATAGCAAATCCCTCTCCCCCCCAACCCTAATCTGATCAACTAACTTACGAATTTACCCCACTAGTTTTGCACTAGTTATGATTTTTGACCCCACTCTTTTTTTCTTCTTTTATTCGGCATTCTGAATTTTCCCACCAAAAGTTATGCATGCATTACGCTCTCGGGTTGCCCCTCCACACGTACCACATGCTGGGGCTTATGTTACAGACCCATCTTAGTCACCTCTTTTACAGCCCTTAGCTCCTATTTTTTGCAAACCATCAAATTTTTTAACGGTCAAAGTTCAATGCTTGCAAAATCAGTCCATCTGCACTGCACAACCAAGTCATGTGCACGTCTCTCTTTTCCCTACTTTTTTCCTCTTCTTCTTTTTTTTCACCTTTTTGCCTAAGTCATACCCTCCCTCCTGAGATTTTGGTGACCATCCCCCCAAAGGATTGGCTACCTCCCTCTTAAAAAGGTTGGTTGCCTCTTCCTAGGACAGGGTTGGCTACCATCCCTCTAAAGGATTTGCCTATGCCTTTCTCCTATGGGTTGCTCATCACCACTCTCGAGCATCGTCTCTGAGTCATGTGCCCATAGCACGACGCCCATCTCCATAACACCCGTCACCGCAACAGAGTGCTATCTCCGCAACACCCGTCACCGTGCCAGAGCACTGTATCTGCGTCACGCACCCCTAGCACGATGGCCACCCATGCACTACGCCACTCATACAGTCATACCCAAGCTCTCTGTCATTCTACCACGCCCCAGGGATTAGTTCATCCCTTCACCACACCATTCACACCTCGCCTTGGTCGTGGGACAAGCTCTAACCCACTCTTCGGAGTGTGCAACATCTCGAAGGGCTCCCTTCCAGTGTTTCGGAATGAGGACCCTTCATAGCGAAATAGACTTGTTCTCCAAGACATTATCTCCACTTGGGGTGACTGGCATGACACTAAGCATACCTGAGCTATGATCCCATCGTACTCACGTTATCGGCGATCATCGACACCCCCAAGACAACGACCCTCAGATCACTCCGAGACAAACCCAAGTCTTATGAGGGCGTCATTCTTAGTTCACCTGGTAGTCGGACGCGGGGACCCTCCTTTACCATTGTCAGGTTCTTATCGTATCTTGGCACCTTCTGTGGGACTCAATAAGAGCTTTGGACTGGTGGCTAGAACAAGGATGTTCGTTGATCATGCCAACATTACATGGTCAGGCTTTTCATACAGGCAAAGCGGTGCAGGACAGGCTGGTCGAATATAGGCGATTCGATGGTTCGAGGAACACTGACATTTATGGGCCCCATGGTGATGTGGCACTCCAAGGGGGCAGCGTGTCAACTGGTGACACGTCCATGCTTTTGCCTGTAAATAGGGGGCTTAGGACTTTATTTTAAGAGAGAGATTTTTCATTTTCATAAAAAAGTTACTTTCTCACTCTAGAATCCAGAGTAAGAGATCCCAGAGAAGACCTTCCTCCTCATAAGGCCACGTAATCGACTTTAGAATGACTGGTATATAATTAACACGCAACAAAGTTGGTGCTTTCACAAAATTGCGCCACTACTAGTATTTACGATAATTCTGCTTTTCCTCCTCAAAATATCCTACTTACTACTTTTTTTTTTTTCGGGTTGTCACAACTGTTTAGTAATTTTGAATTACTCCTAATTGCTAGAGTTCAAACATCGTTCACCATTTAGTTATCAATAGCCTACAAAGCCACTAGCACTGTCGCACCATTAACATATTACACCTAATCAAGGATCAAATGAAACAAACCAGCATTAACCAAACTTTGTAAATCTCTAAAATCAAATGAAGCGAATCGTATTCAAAAGCCACACAGTAGAAATTCAAGCAATTGGTCCTCAATCCGCCTCATCCTTTACCACATTATCGTCATCTCCATCTTTACTATCCTTAGCGAATATTCATTCCTAACATATCTCTTGGTTTTGATTTCTAGTTGCAGTCTAGGTTAGGGTAGTAGCAAAGCCATTTGATGCAACGGCCACGGTTCGTCTAAAATTGGATGGTGCTTGAGATTCTTTGCGATATGAGGTGGGGATAGCAGGTTGATCAACAGTTCAGTTGATTGTAGTTTTGGCCAATGAAACTTTTTAACTCTGTACTATCAAAATTGAAATTGTCAAATCACAATTTTCTATTTGCACTCTAAGATTTAAAAATCCAAAATTGTGTGGATTGGAATTTCTCTAAATGCATCTAGATATGTGTAATAAGGATAAATCTTGGCGGTGCCGAATATAGTACACCTTATCAAACTCCAAAAGTTTTTTTCACCACTATAATGACTCCAAAATTCTAATACCATAACACAAAGTAGGACCATTACATCTGTACCACTTTTTTGGTCATTCAACTCACAAATGAGGAGCAGGCAAGGAAGAGATTTTAGAGAGAACAATACATATTCACTCCACTTGATCTCTAATAAACATCTTTAATCTATCTCTCCAAGTTTCACCAAAGTGACTCGAGTACGCAAAGTTACATAGTTCATCTAAGTAATTAAACATGCTATTAAACTATCACTAATTCACTACTTCAAAAACTTATCAGCCCATTACCCGCCATTTCAACTAAGCATTCATGACACTTATACACTTGTAAAATGTAATCCAGGGTGCCTACACCGGATTTCATTCCTCTCTCTTCCCGTGGAATTTCTTCTCTCGCACTGCCCGCATATCTGTCGCCACTACTAGTTTCTATCGGTGGATGATGGCATGGTACTGTGTTTAGATTTGTAGATATAGTTTGTTTGGTTTTTCCCT